>JAJOZX010004410.1:72500-187500 GCA_023014485.1 Bathynomus jamesi | reverse complement strand
AAACCCTAACCTAAGCCTTAACCTTAGAAAGAGAGAGGAGTATTCGCCTGGCTCCAGCCAGTCGCATAATGAGAGTTCATCCGAGCAACGCTCTCTAATAAGGTGTAAATCAGCCAGTTGGCTTAATCAGCGAGTCAGCTTAGAAGATTCAATCTGGCATAGAAGGCGTAAATGGCTTGTTCAGGTGTACATTATTAGGATTGAGTTGCCAGATTGCGCCATTTATTTAATTAAAGCATATATTCTTGACAGTTGGCTTAGAAATCCGCCAGTTCGCATAATCCGCTAGTTGGCATAATCCGTCAGTTTGCTTAACCCGCCAGTTGACTTAGAAGACCTAGAAGGCAGGTGTATGTGTATATATTAATTAACATTTCAGCTGCCAGATTGCACTATTCAGATACACTTGACAGTTAGCTTAAAAATCCGTCAGTCGGTTTAGAAGGCGTAACCAGCCATTTGGTATATATATATAATTAAATAATAATATCGTTTATATATACAACCAAAAGAATTAAATAAAACACCATTACATCATTCTATTTATTTAAATGAATTATTGGAATCAATTTCACGAAATAATAGAAAATAAATATACAGTCCTATACAAACGATGAAATATATATGATCAAAAAATAAAATAAAAACAATAATAGTATAAAAAATACGAACGAGGAATATATATATAATCAAAAAATAACGCTTAACTAAAACACTAAACTTGCAAGTAATCGAGTCTACATTCACATCATTATTGCTTTGCACTACGCAGTAAATAAGATTTAACATTATTTCACCGCTCAAGTTATAGGGATACCTATACTCGATGTAAATGGCCTTCATATCGTTCAATACTATTTTTGTGCCCACTTTTCATTTGGTTGGCAAGTTATCTTTAAACACCGCTAGAATACATTCAAAAGCAAGCACAAAGAGGTCATCCTTAGCCACCACATCATTATTAAATACAAGTTTATAAACACTCTTTTCTAATCGAGGGTCTTTTCTTACCGACCAGAGCTTTTCAATCGTGAACCCTTACTCACAACGCATAGCGGCAATTGAAATAATCTTCTAAGTCGGGACGACAGCTGCTCATTATATAGAGCTACAATTCTTCAGGGTGAACAGTGTAGGCGAGCTCTGCCCTGTACCAGTCAAGTCCTTTGTACCAAAGTTCATGATATTTCGAAGAGTCTAAACCTTTTAAATAAGCATCCAGATCTAGATCATTCTCACCTTGTTCATTCCTACATTCGATAAGCCCGTCGAACAGAGCGGTGTATGCGTATTCAAGAACCGTGTCAAACTAAATCATATCCGTAACACGCGCGTCTACTATAGGCTTCAGCTTGCGGAGTTCGACGATTTCAATCATTCTTTCGAGGGATGAATCGATTTCGCGTGGAAACAAGAACGTTATTATCAGATGCATTCTTCCACATCAGTCATATATCAATGCATGGCTGATCGTTATTTATACACAACGTACAAACAATGGCATATGAGGGTGCATCACTAATCTGTTCTTTTCTTGTACCTACACCTGCAGGTATTTTATAACGATCCTCACCCCACTTCTCAACTATCACGAAGACTCTATTCATCTCCTCAACACTTAAATAAATAACATTACGTTTACCAGAGTTTGCTTGTCTACAAGTCGTTTCAAGTACATAGTTAATGGCACCGGTTTTATCATACGCACAATCTCTGGACACAATAAACATTTTAAAAACTTTGATGGCTAATCCGACGTACTCCCTCCCATTTCTGTTAATTAGCTTTTCTAAATTATGTTACAGTTTTAGGTGTTTGTAAAAGCCGCTAAACAATTTCATATATATATATATATATATATATATTATATTATTTACCAATTGTTTTATTTTATACATATATATATATATATATATATAATATATGTATATAAAATAAAACAATTGGTAAATAATATTCAATTTTTATGTTGAAATCCATCCAGCTAAATAAGTTTTCTCTCTCTCTTTCTCACGTTTTCTCTCTCTCTCTCTCTCTCTCTCGCTCTCTCTCTCTCTGAATCTCTCTCATTTTTGAAAGAAATCTATGGAATGAATAAGTAATATTTGGCAAAGACACGCCCCCCAGAATTCGCGGCTCGTCCAATTACAACCCAATGGGCGGTGTTTGAGGACGAGCCCAGGATCTCTGGTTGGTGGAAAGTCTCGCTTACACGTTATGGACCATCCAAATTTCACCGACGGCCAATAGGAAACTCGCGATTCGAATATTTGGGGATGGCTAAAATTAGGACCGCGTATATAAAAGGAGGCATTTTCAGCTGGATCCCACAACAGTTGTTTATATCAACGAGTAACTACAGAAATATATCGTCATGAGTCATTCACAAGGGCTTTACAGTTCCCCGCAATTGTTTAAAGAAGGGAATTTCTATGCCGGGGCTACGCTCCACACAAAACGTTAATGATATATGCAATGATCCTCCGTTTGAACCAGCAGAATGCTCTACCTTTGAGATGTGAGTAATTAAGTAATAACTTAATTTGTGATTCAGACTATCTATATATATGTGTCATTCAGTGCTTAACCCTTGCAAGTGTTAGTTAATTTATAAAAAATCCACATTAAACAACGTAAAAGAATATCTGCCTAGGGGTTCGAGACCCAATGTTGGCAGACGATGCGTATAATACACCCAGCTAATCTCCCTTTTGAGCCCAGTTAGGATAGATGCTTTGTGCTTATTATTTCATCCGTTTGCCCTAATCGGCACTTTATCTTATTGTAATTCCCTCTTTATATATATCGGGTCCGCAAAAAAAAAAGGAGCATGACGAAAATTGCTCTCACGCCCGCATTTTTTGCCGGACCCTTAAATGTTATATATCTAGCTAAAGATAAAAGAGCCCAGAGTTGTATAAAACAAATTTCATCAAAATCGGTCATAAAATAAAGATTTTATGGCCACAAACGTGCAATGACTAAAAAAAGTGAATTTCCGCGTAAAAATTTAATGTTTTTCTCATTTTAAATTATTATTTTCAGATGCCTAAATAATTTTAATCAATAAAAATGATAATATGCCCTTTTCTAAAGAAGATAAAATATTAATAAAACATTATAGACTTGATAAAAATTATGGCGCAATAAAAATTACAAGAGTTTCCGAATAAACCATGGTCGAAAGGAGGTTTGGACAAGCTGTTAAGAAAAATCGACGAAACTGAAAGTACTGAAAGGAAACAAGGAAGCGGGAGGCCAAGATCAGTTCAAACCGAAGAAAAACATCAGAGATGTGGAACTAAGAATTTGTAGTCAAGAAGGCAGACCAGGGACTCACGTGACACCGTCAAGAATTGCTAATGAGTTGAGCATATCCGAAAGTAGCGTCAGAAACATTATTAAAAACGACCTTGAATAAAACCTTATAAACGGATACACGGGCAGAAATTAACTGAAGTTAACGAACAGAAAAGAGTTGTTTCTTCTGAACGCATGTTAAGAAATATCACTCCCGAAAAAGTAGACCTCGGCTTTTTTACTGACGAAAAGAAGTTTACGGTAGAACCACCGCGAAATTCCCAAAATGACAGAGTGTATTCAAGAGTTAATCGTAAAAATGAAATACCAGATGATAGACTTTATGCTACCCGTAATCATTTTTCTGCCAGCGTAATGGTATGGGTCGGTGTGTCTAAACTAGGCAAGACATCTGTTTTTTTCGTAGAGCCAAACATCAAAGTAGACGCCCGCTATTACACTGAAATTTTGTTGGAACAAATGCTGCCCGAAATGAGACGATTGGCGAATAATGGTTACTTCTTATTCCAACAGGATGGCGCTCGGGCGCATACCGTTGTCAACTATTGAATTTTTAGAAAATAATGTTCCTGAATTGCTTTACCCAAAAGATTGGCCCCCTAATAGTCCAGATTTGAATCCCGTAGACTACGGAATATGGGAAATGTTGGCTGAGAAAGTGTACAAGCATATGATCCGAAATGTCGAACATTTGAAAGAAGTTATCGTACAAAAATGGGAAGAAATTACCCAAGATCAAGTAGATAAAGCTATAGATCAATTTAGGCCCCGATTACGAAGGGTTGTAGAGGTTTCTGGCAAACATATCGAACAATTTTTTTAGTCTTATAATTTCGTTTTCTTTGGAAATTGTAAAATTATATGACATGTTGTAGTAAAACTTTTATATTTTCTTTAATTTTTGACGTATTGACATGAAATTTGGTACTAACTTAGTTTATTTGTTGCTTATTTGCCTAAAATAAGTTGTCATTATGTGTAAAAATAAATGTACAGTAAACATTTTCGTCATGCTCCTTTTTTTTTGCGGACCCTGTATATATATATATATATATATATAATATATATATATATATTTAAATATATATGTTTATGGAAGTATATGTTAACAACTCGGTCAGGCCACCTGACTGCTGTTTATTAATTGATTCAGATGCCGTAATCAGCATTTTATCTTATTGTAACTCTTCTCCGGGGGCTCGAGTCCCAGTTTTGACAGACGATGCGTAGTACACCCACCTAATCTTCCTTTTGAGCCCAGTTAGGATAGTTGCTTTGTGTTTATTATTTGATCCGTCGCCCTAATCGGCATTTTATCTTATTGTAACTCTCTCTCTCTCTCTCTCTCTCTCTCTCTCTCTCTCTCTCTCTCTCTCTCTCTGTATATATATATATATATATATATGTTTATGGAAGTATATGTTAACGACCCGGTTCCGGGTTCGTTACCCGGTGCAGGCAGATGATGCGTAGTACACCCAGCTAATCTCCTTTTTGAGCCCAGTTCCGATAGTTGCTCTGTGTTTATTATTTGATCCGGGTACCCTATCCTATATTTTCTCTTATTGTATGATTACGCTCTTCCTATATATACTATATATATATATATGGAAGAATATGTTAACAACCCGGGTAGGCCACCTGCTTGCTGTTTATTATTTGACCCTGACGCCCTAATCGACATTTTATCTTAATGTAACTCTCCCCTCCCATATATCGCGGTGTCCTGACATATAAATGCATGTTTACTACAGGACACTCTGCTAGGCTTTCTGTAATTAATATATTCTATTAAGTATTTAGAGAGTGAATTTGGTTATCAAATATTTACGTTTAATAAATTTAGAGAAAGTTCTACAGGTGGGGTTTTACAATTACTAAAACTTTAAAGAATTCCAACGGTCCTGGGCTCGACATTGCGTAGTATGCACAGTTAGAATAAAAGTATTTCCAGCGCTGTAAATTAGTGTACTTGTAACGCCTTGCAGCTCTCTCATATATATATTTCCAGCGCTGTAAATTAGTGTACTTGTAACGCCTTGCAGCTCTCTCTTTCATATATATATATATATATATATATATATATATATATACCGTATATATATATATTATATGTTCCTCTCTGTGTATTTTGGTGAAAAACAATAGATTTTTAATTATTGTCCATTCTCTGTCGCCTTCGTGGTTATTTCGGCATATATATATATATATATATATATATATATATATATATATATATATATGATGTGGTTGTAATAATGCATTTCTACTCATCACATTTTATTGTAAATGTTTCATTAAAATAGCAGGTATCCTCAATTATAGATTAGTTTGCATTAGTACTGCGCTAGGCATCCTGAATACAATTCAGGTAAAAAAAATTGGATTTTAATTAAAAAAGATTCAGAAAATGTATGAACTAATCAAGTTAATTTCTCCTTAAAGGCCCGATGCGGTACTCGATCGCGTTATCGCTACTTTTCGTGACAGCTTTGAAGAAAAGCAAATAGTCGACGGCGATTTGGAGGTTTTACTGGACACACGATCCTCTGACATGAACAACGATTTCGAAATATTGGCTCACATCAGGTCCAACGATCGCCAAGTCATCAAGGAACTAATGTAATTTTTTTTGGTTAAGAACAAAACATATTGTATTTTCATCAATTTATTAAGTGGTAGAAATCATGTTTTAGTACAATTCAGCTTACAGAACTAGCGTCCATTAAATAAGACTAACATTAATGGAGACATTTTACACAATATAGTTACAATTATATATACACGCGTAAAATTTTACACAATCGAATGCGCACAAATGGGAACTTTTTTTATGTCTGCATACCAATTCATCATTCATCTGAGTGTCGCACAAATCAAATAATTTAAAAAAAAATTATAAATCCCTTCCTACGTGATATGTGCAGGAGAAATGAAAGACAATATATCCCGAAAGTATTACTAAAATAGCTTTGTAATCGGTGGGGACTCCAGACAATTTCAGGGACATGCAACTGTTTGAGAAATTTTACAATAACAGGGTCACTCCAGGGCTGAGTACTGAGTGAATTAAAATAAAACATTGTTTCCCTATCTTTAAAGTATATTGCAAACCAATGTATCCACTCGCTCACAACAACGTCGGTATTGATGATAATCCCCACGCATTTTCTCGTAGTTCGTAATTTCAATGTTTCATTCTTCGCAAACACACCGATAAATTTGGAGCGTGTGATTCGGTCACTTTTCATTACTCTCTGGAGTGTATTCGCGTCCATTTTAAAAGTCTGTGACTACGCTTCGGAAGCGGTCGACCGCAATTAGGGCTTGTGACTCGAGGTATACTAGTACACTAATAGGAGCGTCTATCGGGTTGGCGAATTCCAATTCTGACTGAGATGTTCCCACTTTGTTATGGACTTAAGTGTATATTTACACTAGCAGATAAGTCGGGGGTAATATCAAACGGGTAGAGGTTAAATTGAGGGACAAATACTTTCTGCGTTACGCCAATCCCAAGCTCATCACAGCCACCAGCAATATGTGCCAGCGTCTGATGAGTAGTCCGTATCCATAGTCCCACCCAACGCAACACCATTGACGTATAGAGTTATATTTTTAAGGCTGAAATTCTCAAATTTAAAGGCGTTCTTTTTATATTTTCCATTCATCGAAGCGTGGTCCTGCATTCCAATTAATAAACTTATAGGTAGAACTCCCAGGGCCACGTTTTCTAGCTGCTTCGAGGCCAACCCTGCGGGCACCGTGTATAGTTTGATCTGTACTCTGTTAATCGGATATTTTACTGTTGCGTGTATTAATTTTTTTCAATTTCTACATATTTCGGCGAACTTAATTACACTCGCCGTACGCACAAATATGTTTCCATAATGTGAATCACAACGGGTTTTGCGCCCTCTTTTTGATCAGGCCCCAGATTTATGCAGATCTTAGGATTCGTGCGGGTGAGCTTTAACTTCATATCCACCCCATTCATAAGCAGTTTCTCCTGGAACGTGGAGTCTGTATACAGACGTCCAAAACACTCGTATATCTCCTTTTTAGAATTTTAAAATTTATCTTTTATACTACTTTCGTCTTTAGTCTGATAATAGCCCTCGGCAGTTGAAAAGGTATCCTTCGCTTCTTTTGAAAAGTTGAGGATATTTTCCAGATATGCTCGTAGGTGATAATAACCCGTTCTTGTCAAGATGTTGACCTGGTTTAAATATACCTCACATTGACTGAATATGGAGTGCAGAAAGTTGGTTTCAGGGTATGCAGAGTAACTATCATCGCAGTCCGATCCATCTGAATGGCTATATGCAGTTTTGCGTACATGTGATGTGCATGCAGCTTGGATCAAAAAAGTATGGGCCTGAGCTGGGTATCACGAATACTATAGAGGGCACTATTAGAGGCACTCGGGGAACTAATTGTGTTCAATGGGTTAATTGTAATAAAGTCACTGTGCTCAATAGAAAATTGTGTTGGGGCATATCAAAGAGGGACAGTTCCGATTTACAACATTGTGAGGTACACGGATGGATAAAGCGTGCCATGACGAGTCAGAAATATTGCCACCTCTTTCGACAAGTAATAATCAGCCTATGATTCGTGAGAGCAGTGTCCTCAGCTTATATCAGTTTAAAAAATGATCAACCGTAGATTTCATTCGCTTAGAACACTTCTTTTTTATGTCCTTTTACGTTTAGCGCCACGTGTTGGTAACCCCTTCTTCCGGACAGCCCTCTTCTTCTTCTTTCCGTCACCAAGCATTTGTCTCTTTGCATCTTTGATGATTTCGTCCCCTGTACTTTTTAAATGTTTTAGAGCTTCTTTAGGTTTAACTCGACCCATTATGTCTTCTACCTCGTTAAAATCTGATTGTAACGCCTTCCTCCTGAAGTATCTGGCCCCCCCCTCCTCAACAATGGGACAACCGTGCGTAGTATGGTTGAAAAAATGGATCCAAGCCCACTCCCACGCTGATATCTCACCCCTCGATAGACTGTGAAAGGCCTCCGGTTCATTATAACTGAATGCGACGAAAGTGTAGTTTCACTTTGAGCTCGCGTCACCGAATGGGAAATTTTTTCCCTCAATATATTGAGATATTCGTTAGTACATTAGTCGCAACATTTACATAATGGGGCTTGTCATATGTAATGCTCAAACTCTTCCGTTTATGGTTGGGAATGTGTGCAATGCGCAGCAGGCGCGCCTGGGAATCTCCAACAAATTGATGCTCCACGATATTGCTGTAAATATAGCACATGTCTGAGGATGGTTAGCCTTCACCCAATTTCTCCAATTTCAACTGATACATTAGGCTGGACAAGTCATGTTGTGCCTCGTGAAGGTGTCTCTTTGGAGGGCTACACCATATCGCCCCTCGGCCACAATTGTGAACAGCTCTTTGTCTTTAATATTTCTACTAATCGTTGATTTAACTTCAACGTGTATACTCGCGTGTCTATGTTTACGACTTTAAAAAACAAATCGGCGGTTAGGCACGACTTCTCAAGACTCTTGTTTAAGCCCCTCACAATGCCCGAGGCTGTGTCATAATGACCGAGTCCTACTGTTACTTTTGTACTATAGTACTGTACCCAACCGAACAGGACTAATCGCATAGTATCATCTAAGGTTATGCCTAATTTTTTACGCTCGTCAAATCTTCTAAGAATTAGAAATATGTCCTGTTCATTTCCAAGAGTTAAAAATTTGGTGGCTAACTAGAATTCAGAAAAACTAACTTCGTACGAATCACGTTCCAATTCAATGGGCCCGTAGAGTTCTGTTACAAAGTTGGCCAGGTTGTTGTTAAGATGTTCAGACAGAGAAGAAGAGGAAGGGAGTGAGACATAGAAGTGGTTAGGCGCCTTGTTGCGTACTATTTAAGCTTCATTATTCAGCAGCTTTTATATAGGTGTTGAAGCTTTCTGGGTACCCTAGCCATTTCACTAGGTACATTTTTCTTTTTCCTGAACCTTTGCTGCCTAAAATTTTTTAAATTTTAAACAATTTTCCTGAATTAAATGTCACTTTCTGCAACTCCTCACGATAAAAAGCCTCCTGCGATTTCTTCCCCATTCAAATCTTCAACGTAATACATAATTATCTCGCCTTTAGGTCTCATAGCACTAACTTTAAAAATCTCACGTGTCCATCCTTGCTCAAATCCCTTCGCGAATTTATTTCCCGAACGCGATAGCCATACATAATCAATGATTTTGAAATGTGTAGAGTGTGGAGGCGGTATTCCATCTCTTCTCACATCAGGCTCTGGGCGCTTACCTCTTTCTAAAACTTCGTTAGGTGTTGTGCCAATCGCGCGATGGTGTGAACAGTTGTATGACGAGGCCAATGATCCCAGAATGGTCATATATCTGTATGTGTTTTTATGTGTAAAATAGCGATGCATGCGTTCCCTCATGGTACGTTGAACTCTTTCAGCTAAAGAGGCCCTATATATAGAATTGCTAGTGTAGTAACTGATATTAAACTCTGTCAGCATGTTCTGAAAAGCGCGGCCTATAAATTCTTTCCCCATATCCGTACAAAAATAGCCAGGAACCCTGTTTTCTTTCAACATCAGCGTTTTGCTAACTTTAACAACTGTTTCAGGCGATTTATTTTTCAGAGGAATTAGCCACAGATATCTAGAGAATATATCTATTATGAATAGGATGTAGTGGTAGCCATCATTATACACTGAATATCTTTGCATGTTTTTAAAATCTGGTTACCAAGTAGAGTCAATCGAGGCCGCTGTTGTCTTGGCCGCTTTAAACCTTTTTCTCACCGGCTTATGAAGTGTATAATTATCCTGCTCCCGCCAAAACCTCTCAACATCTTTTTTCCTTACTTTATCATTGTAAACACCTCTGTACAGTCTATTAACACCGCTGTAGGAGGCTGGGTTAGAAATGTCATGATACCGTTTTCTTAATATGTTAGCCATTTGCGTATTTTAGAAAGAAGTGGATAGGGTTGGCCGTTGTTGTTTGGTCTCTTCTTTCTCCTCTTTAGAGATGCTACTTTTGGGGGTGATGACGTACTCAATTGTGACACATCCCCTTCTTTGTACAATAATTCGCTTTTTCTTCCCAACAATTTGACATTTACGAGTGAGCGTACGTATTATGTTCTTGTAACGACGTAGGCGAGCCTTCTGAGGGGGTTTCATTGGCACATTACATTTTATAACATTAAGGCAGATGGTCAGGGTTGACTCTGGCGCACTGTTTAGCAACGGTGTTGGACTGCTGCGCGTAGTTGAACGTATTGTGGAGTTTGCCCTTCAGAACCGCGACGAATGTGAAGTCCGGTAGAGGCTGTCCTTCGGGTTCGGGTCAGATGACGGGAATGTAGATGATTTTTGGGGAGTAATACCGTTCAGACGCTTGCCAGCTGTAAACATAGAATATATCTTTGGACGTATAATGCAGGCCTCTCAAAGTAGTACAGCCTTCAATATGGACAACTTCACGGTAGATATTGACAGAGTATAGTATTCAAGGTTGCGGATCATAGTGCCACACCATATACCCTTAACTTCAATTCTCAGGCTATTTACAGAAAGCATATAAACGCCGAGAGTGGTTGCGGCTTTACAGCAGTAGTCTTAGCCCATATGTTTACTGTACTAAATACCCGGGTCAAAAATATTTGGTTGCCTACGGTTATGCAGCGTGCTCTTAAACTGGCTTCAGATTGTAAGCTTGAGTTTGAGTGTAATATGGGTCCTGAAGAGCTGAGAAGGGTAGAGCAGGAAATGAATGTTCGTATAGTTGTATTTGAAATGGATGATCGTCGTAGGAGAGAGAGATCGTACAAGATCTCTACTTATTTTAGGAATGTCAGGAACAACGTATATCCCCATCCTCAATATAAGGACTCTCTACGCTATTTATGATAAAAGTCGAAAACATGGATGGCATCATGATTTGTGTAAGGGATGTCTCGAGTTTGCGGATGATATAGTGAAACATTGTAAGGAATGCCACATGGTATGTGAGCAGTGTAAAAGCTCCAAATGTGAAAGTCGTGTAGTTGAAGCTGAGAAGCGCGACTATAATGTATGTAAGCGCATGTTTTTCAATACCATCTGTTTTGATCACCATAAATCGAATGGTAGGTGCAGGAAAATGAGAATCTGTGAATGTGGTATGTTTCATATGATGGATAATTGGGGTAAGTTTGAGCATAAATGCGATGAAATTCACTGTTCTACATGTCATGAAAAATATAAGGCGGATGGAGTGAAGCATGTATGTTATATGAAAGATGTTAAGCCTAAAAATACCCCTTGTATAACCGTGTACTGCGATATAGAAACTTACACAAACTCTGAAACCAAAGAGGTTATCCTACATCTACTTGTAAGCCAGACTATTTGCAATGACTGCATGGAAGTCGAGTGTGGGGAGTGTCACAAATGTGGTAAACGGACAAAAGTTTTTAAAACGATCGCACACAACAGCCCTTTGAAACTCTTTGTGTCCTATATTGTCAAGTTAGCGGACAAGTTCAAAAAAATTACTGTGTATATTCTTGCCCATAACGGGGCAAAATTTGGCACAAAGTTCCTTTATAAGGACCTCCTTGAGCACGAGTCATCAGAGATATTCACGGGTGATTCCCTGAAAAGAGGAAACAAGCTTATACAAATGCAGATAAGAAGTAATGTTCAGTTTAAAGATACTTTATTATTCACACCTTGTTAACTAGATAGGCTACCCAAGGTGATGGGTGCAACTGCCAAAGTTTCAAAAGGGTATTTCCCTTACACTTTCCTCACTAGCGACACTTTAAATTACGTAGGACTGCCTCCCCCGAAACAATACTTTAACTACACCAACATGAGGAGTGATAGTGAGCGTGAAGATTTTGAGCGCTACCACAACTGTTTTAATGAAACTAGTCCATACAATATAGCTCTTGAAATCAAGCGTTATTGCGTGAATGATATGCGCGTGCTTAAAGTATGTTTCCAGGCCTTTACAAGGATGTACATAGACCGTTTCAACTGCGATCCGCTACAAGTCGCAACCACAATCGCCTCATTGTGCTTTATGGTGTTCAAGAATAATTTCATGCCTAAAGACACCTTAGCCGTCATTCACAGAAATTACCCTCGCAGTTATGGGCACAAGGCTATTTACTGGCTCATACACATACAACAGCAGACCGTAGTATACATAAAACACGCCCGCAACACGGGAGAAGTACCCATTGAGGTCAATGGTCGTGTTTTTTGGGTTGATGGTCTAAGGGAAAACCGTACCACTGGTGAGAAGACAGTATACTCCTTTAACGGTTGCTGATGGCATGGTTGCCTACGTCCTGAGTGTGGAATCGTAGGAGATATCCACGGTAGATGTCCTGCCGACAGTCTTTCATGGACCCGCATCCGCGATCAGCTTATAAGTGCCCAGTTCACTCACAAGATCTTTTAGGAGCATGAGTATGATGCACGGATGGAAACAGCCGAACAGTACCGTGAAGAAATAAACACGATCAAGCGTTCAATGCTGTTGGATCCTCTCAAATGCGGTGATAGCTTGTTCGGAGGGCGTAAAAAACCCATTGAAGCTATACTTTCCGCCTACGGAGGGCGTGAAACTCCAGTACTACGAATTCTGTTCTTTATATCCCTACGTAATGAAGAACAATCCGTACCCGGTAGGTGCACCTGAAAAACTGGTGGGACCTGACCTGCCCACCATCGAGGTGTTCTCAATAAATTTGAACAAGTACTATTTCGGTCTTTCTTTCGTAGACGTGCTCCCACCTCGCGATTTATTGATGCCGATCTTACCCGTCGTTATAGATCAAAAACTCATGTTTTCCTTGTGCGTGAAGTGCGCAGAGGAGAATAATGGGTTCTGTAATCATACAATCAACAAGCGGAGGATCAGAGTTTTATATACAAGTCCTAAGCTGTCCCTAGCCATCCGTCATGGTTACAGAATATGAAGATATATGAGGTGTGGAGGTTTCAGAAACTCCCCAAACTTTTCACGCCGTGTATAAATACTTTCTTTTTTGAAGGATAAATAGAAGCATCAAGCTATCCGCGAGGGGTTGAGAGTGAGCGTGATAAATCGGCTTATATTCAGCGTTACAGTGACCGTGAAGGGATACAACTTGACCGGGCCCAAATTGTTAAGAATCCTGGCAAGCGCTTTAGTGCAAAGTTGTGCCTAAATAGTCTTTGGGACAAGTTTGCACAGAATACAGGTAAGGGGACCGTTCACCTAGCCCAAAGTTATAACGAGGTGTGGGATTATGCCAGTGCCCCGATAAAGAGGTTATGGAGATCGTGAATATTTGTAACACGTACATAATAAAGTACAACATCACCGAACTGGCCAAAGATACCTTACATGTTTCAAATATACCTGTAACTAGCTTCACAACGGCATACGCACGCATCAAGCTTTGGGGCACAGATAGCGTAATATTGGGGGATTCCTCGGAGAGTTCACTGACGAGATCAAGGATGAGTATTGTGATGGTGCATACCCTAACTACTTTGTATCAACAGGACTAAAAACTTATGGGATACGGGTGAAGGTGGGGGAGGATATGAAATATATCCTCCACCACCTTCACCCGTGGGGCTAAGGGTATCACGCTTAACCAGGCGAACCGATGAGTCGTTAACTTTGACTCGTTGAAGGATCTAATGTGTTTGGAATATGAGGGCGACAAGCCACCCCAACTGACTGTAGGAACACACAATTTTCGGGCTCAGAAACTGGGGGGCGTGAAGGAATTAGAGGTACGAAGGTATGCCGGAAAACCTATAGGAAACGTTACCAGGTGCCTGATACCTATGATACTGTACCATTTGGATACCAAAATCCTTGATTGTTTTATATATATATATATGTGTATGTGTGTGTGAAAATGAATAATTCCTCTATGATCTTTATATTCAATTATTAATTTTTACATAGGGACCAAACTCGCATAACGCAAGTTATCTGTTGTTCAATTCATACGTACATATACGTACGTTCACATGTATGCTTTTTATTTCTTTTCTTTAAATTAATTAATTTCTCTCAATCTCATAAATGCTTATGCGAGTGTTCGAATTCTGCTAACCACAGCGGAAGCGAGCGCTTCTAAGATAAAAATCTCCTCTCGCTCTTATTCAAATTTATAAAAAAATTATTATGCGTGTTATGTTATATATATATATATATATATATATATATATATATATATATATATATATATATATATATATATATATATATTAGTGGTGGACCGGATGTCAATTTTTCAACATCTATAAGATTTAAAATTAATATTAATGTTTTCATTATGATAAAAATAATAACTTTCTCAAGAGTTTCAGCCACAGAAAATTCAATGAAACAAGTTTCATTCAATTTTCTGTGTTACCAGGTATTTATATTTTCAGGTTTATATATTTGTTTGTTCATTAATAATTAATACTTTACATGAAATGTGCATGACTGGGCCTTATAAGCTACTTTATAAGCTAATTTAATTGTAAATTGCATAATTTATTAGAGGTAATATCCGCATAACATCCACAGTCAGAAGTGCGGATGCGGATGTTAAAAATGATGCGGATATCAGATCCACCACTAATACATATATATATTATATATATATATATATATATATATATATACCGTATGTGCCCATGTACTTTGTTATAAATATAAAACACTGTAAAAAAACAAAACAAAGCTATAGTTAACTGTTTAATTATAATTAACTGTAATATTTTAATATAATGTAATTGATGTACTTTAATGAAACTATAATTACCTGTAATAATTTAATATGATGTAATTAATGTACTTTAATGAGACTGTAATTAATGATAATAAGTGAATGTACATTAATTGGTAATTATAATCAAAATTGTAATAAACCAAAATTACAACGTACTCAGTGATGTACTTAGATTGTACTGAATATACGACCCGACATTATGTCACCATTTAGAAATGTATACTCGACGATATTATTATTTTTTAATATTATTTTTTTTATTGGGATAAATTTTGGAGTTGCTTCCTATTTTGCCAAATAATTGGTGACTTGTTCTTTTCAAAATTCTTAATATTTTTTTAGATTAGATGCATTCTCTCTTCGTTATAAAAGATGAAGTCATGTCTTGCCTTAAACTTTTCATTTTTTTGCTGATATGCATATCTTAATATAAGAATGCATAGTTCAATTTCCATTCTAATTAACTCGGCGGATCAGGAAAAACAGCAGATCAAAAAATATACGGTTTAAACTAAAAATATGGCTTCCTCTTCCTATATCCTGTTTATCTGTTTAACCTTTGTCAGAAAAAAAAATTACTTTATTTTTTAACTATTGTACAAAAACAATACAGCCTCTTCAACATTTAATAATGATGATGTTAGTAAAATCGGGGTATATAAACCCCAAAAATCTCTTCCATATTCATTCAGAATCCTAGTCAAAGGCTCAGCACTACCTGTGCATTTTAGCAGTAAATTACAGTAAGAAATAGTCTTCATCTTCTCCTTCGAGCCTTGCTCTCTTCAGAGAACTTGGTCATTAAACTTCCCGGATACGTTATAAGAAGAATCCGGGAATCCTCAGAGAATTTAGTAAGCCTCCCAGAATCCTCCGAAGAACTTGGAGAGTAATATAGAAGAAAACTACTACAAGTAACACATCCGTTGCTGCCACCTAACTAGAACCCCCGTCGACTTCGAACCAACCCAGGCCATAGACGGAGGGGTTAACAACTGGCGACCTCTGCATCCAGGATTCTTCCAGTCTTCCAGACCCTGGAACTAGAACCAACATCCAGTTGACCGGCGTGTCACGACTTCCAGTTCGTCACATCCACCCTTGAATCGGTGTGTCACGACTCCAAGTTCTCCACGCCTAGTTTTCATCCAAGAACAAGTGGCCAGCCAGACACGTCTTCAGGACAAGTCTCCAAGGATTTCGCCGTAGGAATCTTGTTAAGTACAGAACTCTTTTTTTTTAAATAATCTCTAAACATTTGAAAACTCATTATTATTAACAGTAAATAATTAGTATTGAGCCAGAATTAACAAAAAACACAGTGAACATTCCATACACCAGTGGTACATTTCTTTTTAGTGAAACCGAGTTATTTCCAGTATTATAGTTAGAATAGTATAAATTTATTTAATGTACCAAGCATAGTATTACCATATCTTCACGTACATTCGAGTAAAATCTTGTTTACATTTTTTTATTATTATTTTGTTTGCAATCTTTTCAATTTTCCCCTAGTTAGGCAAATTATTGTGCATTTATTTAATGTGTATTTCTTAGATAGAGTAGTTAGGAAAACTACTCACGTGATCATTCCATAGATTAAGATCGGTCAAGCATACCCACTTAGCACACATTAATAGTACCTTCACATATCGAAAATTTCCCTACCCCCATTTTTCCATCTACCCTGCGCCCTTCAAACATATTCCCAACCACACAAACTTCAGATCAAGTACAAGCCAATATGTCTCAAACCCCTGCCCCAGCGTACATTAACTTAGGTAGATTAGTAAACCTTCCCCATACTGTCTTAATTTTTAAGGGGACCATAGATAATCACTTTGTTGAACCACGCGTGACCTTGGATTGAGTCTTTAGGACAACATTTCTTACACGAAAACATCACCGATGATGATATAAAGATTAGGGAAGCAAAAAGGTTTATCGACCCTAAAGAAGGGAATGCTCATGACACAGTCACCTACGTCCTATCGATGAGCGAAGCTACAACATGGGACAATTTTAAACAAAACTTATTAGAATTTTTTAAAGAAATAACACTTGCACAACCCTTAGCCACGTTAGAAGCATTCTTCCAAGGTAAATGGAAGAAAGAGGAACATGAAGATTTAAATAATTTTATTGCACGAACACATAAACTCGTAGAAGCCCTCCGAGCGGCAGAAAATGCGTGTGGCATTACTTTCACTGCAAAACAAAGAAACCTCATAATAGCAACAACCATTTACCAAAACGTACCCAGAGCACCTAAAAAAAAGTTTCAAGAGTTTCTAAATGTTGACAACCCAGTAAGTGTAGCTATAAATAAAACACGGGAACATTACCAGATTTAGCAAACCCATGTACAAACCCCAGTACAATAAAAAAGGTCGGATAGTTCGGTACGTAGAAGTATCCGAGGAGGAATCATTTTCCCCAGAGTACAGTTTTCAAGAAAACCCTCCAGCGTACGGTGATCCCATAGAATATGACCCAGGTCCTCCACTGGAGGACAATTCGAGCCCTTTTTTAGACCCTACTTTGGAGGCGGCAGTTCAGCCTCCTCCCTCCTAAAGAGCAGTAATGTACCCAAATGCACACACCAATTCCCGATCAGGATAATAGGTGCAAACCTCCTAGATTTAATAATAAATTGTAACATAGATAACCAAGATATAACCGCTCTCCTAGATACAGGAGTACACGCGACGTTAATTAAGAAACAATGTGTAGATGAATTAGTAGAGAATACAGATTACAAATATAAAATTAAGGCACCCTCCTGTCAACTCAGAGGAGTTACGGGCACACCCATGCCTACATACGGAGAAATTGAATTAAATTTAGAAGTTGGAAACGCGGTATACCCTGTGAAATGTTGTATAGTGGACACAGTCGCCACGTTTCAGACAGATATCCTACTAGGTATGGATTTTTTTAACCGGAATCAATGGGAGATTTACCCAGCCGGAAAGTTAGTAAAGTGTCAAAATAGGACACACCATCTCCATGAGAATAACAGACAGCTTACTGCTAATAGAATTAGTTTAGTTAAGATTTCCGAAAGAAATAAGAAACCCCCCTCCACTTGATAGCAGTTCACTTACCTCTTCAAGGACAAGCTTCTTGAAGGACGGTTGAGTAGATGGGCTCTGTTCGAGCCTTGCTCTCTTCAGAGAACTTAGTCATTAAACTACCCCGATAATTTATAAGAAGAATCCGGGAATCCTCAGAGAATTTAGTAAGCCTCCCAGAATCCTCCGAGCCACTATAGAAGAACTCGGAGAGTAATATAGAAGAAAACTACTGCAAGTAACACATCCGTTGCTGCCACCTAACTAGAACCCCCGTCGACTTCGAACCAACACAGGCCATAGACGGATGGGTTAACATATATATATATATATATATATATATATATATATATATATATATATCTATTCTTAACGATATGTTTATTTATTACGCATATTTATAAATTTTTCAATTAGGGTTTCATTTTCTCCTTTGTGTGCGTGCGTATGTACAGGAAAAAGTTATAAGCTCCGCCCACTGTAAGCTCAATCAAAGGGGCACGTGACTCCTCCTACTACCTGGGCATATCTCTAACCCTGCGTGCTAAGTTGACCTCTGCATGCTCTGGAGCTCAGACGTGTATTTTCTCACGTAGACGAAAGATAGTGATGGCTACTTTTGATATTGCGTGTTCGACGTTTAGGAAGTGGTATTTGGTAAAGTCGGAAGATGTGCTGAATACTGAAAGACGGCCTAGCCCCCCCTCGTTTGAGACTTTTATGGCTATATTGAATCGCGCGGAGCTTGAAGAACAAGATGTTCAAACACTCTATGGATAGTAATAGACTACGTTGTACGGCTAAACTGTATAAAAGCGTACATATACCGTGAGGTGAAAGAACCAACGCGTGTAGAAGAGAAGCAACGGGTATGGGTAATGAGGCTTGTTGATGAGTGGTGAACAGGCGGTATTATGTCATGCTCCATCATACCACTACATTCATATATGGGGCTCCAATAAACTTTAGCCCCGCCCGCCCATGGCCTAAACCATTAGAGGTACAGTAAAACTAAACATACCTTACAAAAGAGAATTTAATCCTGCATTTAATGAGAAACAATTAAAACTTGGTGTTCCCGCCATTGGCTTCCAAGACAGCCTGAATTCGCTTTGGGTAGCTTGCCAAAAGTGACGTGAATAGATCTTGATCGTTACGCAAATATGCTAAAAGAGTTTCAATGTGTTGCGTCATTGTATCCTTCGAAAATCGATTTGCTGCAGGTTCTTGAAACAAGAGACATTCAACCTTGTCATTTATAACTGATCCAATGTGTTCACAGACGTTCAGATCAGGAGAATTTCCAGGCCATTCTTCATTTCCAAAGAAATCGATCTCATGGTTCCGCAACAACTGTTGAGTGGCTAATGCCTTAAAGCAAGGGGCCTTATCGTGCAGAAGTGTGACCTGATCGACATCCAAAACATTGTTTGGGTTTCTTAGAAAAGGAATGACATGCTGGGATAGAATAATATCACGAAAATACTGTCCATCCCAACTCTGACCATTTGGCTTCAGCACCCACATGAGCTTCTTTGCAGTGAACAAAACAAACACACCAACATAGTCTGGACTTTTTAATAATTCGCGATAATGTTCATTGTCATCGATTTCATCTGGTACTGTGGCCCACACTCGATCATTTTGATAGTTAGGCCGACGTGTTACGTAAACAAAAAATTCATCGGAGACAGCTAAATGCATGAAATCATCCACATCCCAATCTTCAAGATGATGGCTAAACCACATTCTGTCATCGATGTTAAGTTGAGTTTTTCTTGGCTTTGGAAGTTCATGCCAAGGCTTTAAACCTTGCCTATGACGGTACAGTCGAATGATCTCTCCACTAACGATCTTTCCTCTCAACACTTCGATCTCTCTAGAAAGTTTAGCACAGCTGTTTTTCCGCTTACGCGTACCACTTTCAATGATGTCCTTTGTTTCCTGAGAGAGTGGCAAATTTTGGCACCCAGATTTGGTTGTATCCATTTCACATTCATCCAAAGTTTTATTCCAATTTCTTTTGAACGTGTTTATAAAGGTGGCTCCAGCATCACGAGCTTCCCGAAATGTTATTGCTCGTATGCGATCTATCACACGTTGCCTCTCCGAATCACCAATTAATTGAGAAGCCATTATATTATCACTTTACCAGCTAGAGTAATTTTAATACCTGTAATAAATAAAGAATTTTGTATATTTTTATAATCACTAAAAACTATTTCGATATAAGTAAACATGTAAGCTGCAAATGGGGGGCCTAAGTTTTTTGGAACCCTTTACATCATGACGAGGTTCGCAGTGAGGTTGTGGCTAAAGTCCTGTTTGGGTTTTCAATAGAGTTTAGAGACGAATATCGATTGATAAAACAAAAAAGATAAATACGGTCACATGTTTCTCTCAAACAGTGCAACACATTGTTAATGTGTGGAGAAAATGAACGTCTAGTGCGCCTTCCGATAAAACAATAAAACTGAAATTACCTCATATGTCAGAAAATTGTCCGGTATAATGGGTACAACTACTCGCGTGATTCATGCTAGAACAAACCCGTACACGATTTAACAACTTATGGTGTGACTCACTCCCACCGTCGAGCCGATCCGCCCACCCGTGGCTCATAGTCATCTCAGAGCTTGAACCGACTGGACGTGCACTCCTCGAATACGATCGAACTTCCTTTGAGAAGCATTCTGAATGCCGTGTACGATGTGTCCGTGACGAAGTCATTGCGCGTGTTCAGGCGTGAAACCGGTGCCATTAACTACGAACTTGAAAAGACTTGTAGACAAGCAAACTCTGGTAAACGTAATGTTATTTATTTAAGTGTTGAGAAGATGAATAGAGTCTTCATGATAGTTGAGAAGTGGGGTGAGAACCGTTATAAAATACCTGCTGAATACGATGCACTTGTTACTGTAGTTCCACGCTCTAGATAATGTTCAAGGTTATCATTATCATTATTCGTATTCTGACATGCTTCGGAATTAGTTAAATCAAGCAATTCGCACAAAACGGAGAGGGAGATTGTTGGATAGTGTTATTCTGTTACACGACAATGCGCGCCCTCATACTGCTGCACAGACTAGAAAATGCATTCAAGAACTTAAATTTGAAGGTCTCGACCATCCAGCCTACAGTCCAGACCTAGCACCTTCGGATTTTTACCTGTTTGGACCACTAGAAAACGGTTTGAGAGGTCAGCGATTCCAAGGCGATGATGACCTGAAGGAGGCGGTGCATCACTGGTTAAGCACACAGCCAAAAAAACCTTCTTTTGTGATGGCATTAGGAAGCTGGTAGATCGCTGGACTAAGTGTGTTGAGAAACAGGGAGACAATGTTCAGAAGTGATGTGTTTATAATCTATCAGATGTGAAAATAAAATTGTGAAAATAAAAAGTGCGATACCTATTGAATTACCCTCGTATATATATGAAACTTTTTACCGACTTTTACAATCACCTAAAACTGGAATATAATTGTAAAAAGCTAATTAGCAGAAATGGGAGGGAGAACGTCGGATTAGCCATCAAAGTTTTTAAAATGTTTATTGTATCGAGAGATTGGGCTATGATAAATATCGATTCAAATGGACAGCTCATGTTTTATTACCTTACCTGTATCTCCGTCGGAATAATCAGAAAAGGAAATCTGAAGGTTCTTAGTACCAGAATCTGCTGCATGTGCGAAATAATACAACACCCGTTGGCGTAATATATATATATATATAATTATAATTGGGTTTGTTTAACTTCCTTCGCAACATCTAAGGTCATATGACGGAGGGGACCTACAGCTTTACGTGAAATCCGGACCACGGGTCGCTACATAATCTGGACGAGGAGGACGGTCTCCCATCTAACTACTACCCAGACCCAATGTCGCTTAACTTCACTGATCAACGGAAGCGGTGTTACGACATTGGCTACGACGCAGCCCGTATATATATATATATATATATATATATATATATATATATATATATACTCTTATGAATTTCAAAAAGATCTTCTTAGTGAGAATTTCGATTCAAAAAAGTTTTTTGTCAGTTTTGATGTAAAGTCGCTTTTCACGAATG
Source organism: Bathynomus jamesi (assembly GCA_023014485.1). Classification (NCBI taxonomy): domain Eukaryota; kingdom Metazoa; phylum Arthropoda; class Malacostraca; order Isopoda; family Cirolanidae; genus Bathynomus; species Bathynomus jamesi. Next base: position 165,238 of record JAJOZX010004410.1, on the reverse strand, counting down.
TACCTGTATCAGAAACTATTGCCATTATTTTAGATAGGGTTTTTAGCTCTGTTGATAGTTTTCATGGTTTTTCAAGGTCTTATTTTAAGGAACTTTTAGAATTGGTTTTTAAGCAATGTTATTTTACTTTCAATAATAAGTTTTACCAACAAATTGATGGTGTTGGGATGGGATCACCCGTCGGACCTTTATCAGCTGATTTTTTTATGACTCATTTAGAAAGTGTAATTTTTAGACAATCTCCCACCCATTGTAAACCAATTTTCTATCGACGCTTCGTTGATGACTCGATAGCTGTTTTTGATAATGCTGTACAAGCGCAACAATTTTTTAACTTCTTAAATTCTCTGCACCCCAATATAACTTATACAATGGAAACTGAGAATAATGGCTCCCTTCCCTTTTTAGATCTTTTAATTTCGAAAAAAGGTGATTCTATTACTACATCAGTTTACAGGAAACCCACTTTTACTGGTTTGGGCATGAATTTCTTTAGTTTTACTGATTTTAACTATAAGATGTCGTGTATTAAAACTCTCTTGTTCAGAGGATATAATTTGACCTCTAGTTTTACCTTACTTAACGATGAATTTAATAATTTAAGATCATATTTTACCAATAATAGTTTTCCTGTTCACTATGTAGATAAACTAATTAGATCTTTCTTAAATAACGTTTACAGCCCTCAACTTCCCTGTATTTCAGTGCCTAAAGATATAAAATATTTCTTGGTACCTGAAATGGGTCCCATGAATAAAGAATTTAAACTTAAATTTACAAAGTTGTTAAGAAAATTTTTTTATCATACTGATTTTCGCATTATATTTATTAACAAAATGTTTTTAGGTAGCTTTTTCTCAGCGAAGGATCGAACTCCTGATTCGTTGCGTAGCGGTGTTGTATATTTATTTACCTGCCCAAGGTGTCTCCTTGGTACTTACATTGGCAGCACCGTGCGCTCCCTCAGGGCTAGATTTTATTCGCATATGGGAATAAGTTGCCGAACAGGTAAAATTTTAAATAAAAAAGAAGCCTCTAGTATTCGGGAACACAGTATTAAATGCAAAACTGATGTCACTTTAGATAATTTTAAAATTCTCGGTTGTAATTCTTGTCCTAACTCACTTAGAATTTTGGAATCTCTTTATATTAAAACATTGACCCCTTCTCTAAACGTGGATTCCTCAGCTGTCCCTCTAAATTTTTTATAATCCCCCCTCCCCAATTTTTTATAATCCCCCCTCCCCAACTTATAACTCCCCAACCGCCCAACTCATAGTTTGTTTCCTGTTTTGTTTTGTTTTAAATTACTCGTGCCTCGGAACCAGCATTGAAAGGTTCGTAGTGTTAATTATTCCATTGTATTAGTGTTAATTATTCCAGTGTACTAATTTCAAATTGACTATATGTAATTTAAAAATAGCTTTTTAAATTTCTGGTTAATTTTATATGTAAATTTTTATAACTTTGAATTTAACCCTCTTCTTTTAGTCTTTTTAAAATTTGCTTTTACTGAATAGGTTTTATAGAAATTATTTTGTCTTGTTCACATTTATTTATTGATTCTAATTTCATATTGTTATTATCTAGCCTGATGATGAGCGTATTGCTCAAAACGTTGCGCATTAAAGAAGACTTTTCATGGCATTTACATTCCTCCTTGTCATTGGATTTCTCCTAAATATTATATATATATATAATAATAATATATATATATATATGAAGTTATTTAGCGACTTTTCCAATCACCTAAAACTGGAATATAATTGTGGAAAACTAATTAGCAGAAATGGGAGGGAGAACGTCGGATTAGCCATCAAAGTTTTTAAAATGTTTATTGTGTCGAGAGATTATGCGTATGATGAAACCGGTGCCATTAACTCTCTACTTGAAACGACTTGTAGACAAGCAAACTCTGGTAAACGTAATGTTATTTATTTAAGTGTTGAAGAGATGAATAGAGTCTTCGTGATAGATGAGAAGTGGGATGAGGTACAAGAAGAGAACAGATTACACCGATCTGCATGAAAATCGATTTCTTTATTTTGAGTTGTGATTCTGAAGCAGTTCGCTGCGCTGAATTCAAAAATGCTACCAGTTTTTTCCTATCACCCACATTTTTAAAGTTATTAGCAAAACAATTTCGGGGCGTTTTGTAATTTTTTACCTTTTTATCTTTAATTAATTTCATTTTTTCATATTTTTCAGATAGATAATTCTAACATTACGTCTTTAAAATTTTAATAATGGCTTCTAGAGGATGTACCCATAGTCCAGACATATTTTGTTATATTTGTGGTCATTTTGTTGTTGTAAAACAAAGGACAAATGTAACGACCTTCATTAAGAGAGCTTATCATGCTTATTTTGGAATTAAATTAATTGATCAAGACAAAAGTTGGGCTTCACACAAGGTTTGTCTTACGTGTGTTGCGGCACTAAGGAATTGGAGCAAAGGTAAAAAGAAAAGTTTGCTATTTGGGATCCCTATGGTATGGCGCGAGCCTAGAAACCATACCGACGACTGCTACTTCTGTTCTTGCAATGTTAAAGGTTATAATGCAAAGAATAAAGAGAGCCTTCAATACCCAAGTCTTCCATCTGCAATAAGGCCCTTACCCCATGGTCCAGAAGTTCCTATGCCCCGCCCACCCGAGAGTCTGGATCAATACAATTCAGATTATGATTCAGCTTCAAATCCAGACAATGATGATGTTTATGAACAGCCAACAGCTGACCGAGATCCTCCTAAACCATTAACCCAAGCCGAACTAAATGACTTAGTCAGGGATTTGAATCTGCCTAAGGACTCTGCAGAACTTTTGGGGTCTAGATTGCAGGAGAACAATTTATTGGCATCCGACACATACTTCGCTTGGTACAGAAATCGTGAGAAAGACTTCGTGCCTTTTTTCGAAGAAGATGGTCCCTTGGTATTTTGCAAGGACATCACAGGATTAGTGTGCAAGCTAGGCATCGAATACCAAACCAGTGACTGGAGGTTGTTTATAGATTCCTCTAAAACCAGTCTAAAAGGAGTGTTACTGCACAATGGTAACAAATATGCATCAATCCCAGTGGCCCATTCTACTCATTTAAAAGAGACCTATGATAACATGAAACTGCTTCTGGAAAAAATTCAGTATCAAAATCACAGCTGGATATTGTGTGGGGATCTCAAAGTCCTTTGCATGTTACCTGGGCAGCAATCAGGATACATACACTAAGATGCCATGTTTCATCTGCGAATGGGATAGTCGAGCACGTGACCAGCACTGGAAGAGGAAAACTTGGCCTCCTAGAGAGAATCTTACCCCAGGATCAAAGAACATTTTACATGAACATCTAGTTGAACCAAATAAAATCCTCCTACCACCCTTGCACATTAAGTTAGGCTTGATGAAGCAGTGTGTCAAACCATTGAATAGAGAAGGTGAGTGTTTCAAGTACATTTGTTCAAAATATCCAAAGGTTAGCTACGAGAAAATAAAGGAAGGTGTTTTTATAGGTCCTCAGATTAGAAAGTTATTGACAGACGATCATTTCCTGAACACAATGACCAATAAAGAAAAAGAAGCATGGCTTGGTTTCAAAGATGTTGTTGAAAACTTCTTGGGAAACTACAAAAGCCAAAATTATGAAAGACTGGTGGAAAATATGCTTGAAAAGTTTTGCGCCTTCGGCTGCAACATGAGCCTGAAAGTTCACTTCTTATTTTCGCATCTTGACCGTTTTCCCGAAAATCTCGGAGATGTCAGTGAGGAGCAAGGGGAACGATTTCACCAGGACATGAAAACCATGGAAAGAAGATATCAAGGAAGATGGCATACAAATATGATGGCGGACTACTGCTGGTGTCTGCAACGAGATCAGCCTAACGCACAGCATAAGAAAACATCAAAGAAGCACCGGTTTAGTCGTCATTAGTCAGATCTACCTTCGTAGTCTTAAGTCTTTGGAATAAGTCCTGAAATGTTTGCAAGTAAAGAAGGTAAATATATTTTGTTTCTTTCAGTTATTTTTTTATTCTTTCTTTAACAAGCAAAATGCTTGTCCAAGAGCTAGGAGCTATTTAATTCTGCTTTAATTAGGTTTTACTCTATCACCTAAAGATTTCGTGCTACAAGGGATGTTGTAATACCTCATCTGTCCTCAAATTTTAACCACCCATTGATGGGAGGGGAGAGAGTATTTTGCTGGGAACGGGACTGGTTGTTATATATATTTACCCTACATTATTATGTAAGCGTTACTGTAGTCTATAACAACAAAAATTTATGGTTTAGCATGTGCAATCCAATGTTGGTCTCGATAAGATGGTTCACATTTGGGGATAATTGGGGATTTATGACACACCCTGTAGTAAGAAAACCATACGTGATAGGGAAAAACTAACTATATTTTTGAGATCAGCGCACTCAAATTATATAGAATCACCAACTGGTTTGTAAAAATCGATCGACAAGTTTTCAAATGTGTACTGGTGTTAGTGATGAACCCTCATATACCTTTGTTTGTACGTTGTGTATAAATAACGATCAGCCATGAATTGATATACGACTGATGTGGAAGAATGCATCTGATAATAACGTTCTTGTCTCCACGCGAAACCGATTCATCCTCGACAGAATGTTCGAAATCGTCAGATTCGGCAAGCTGAAGCCTATATTAGACGCTCGTGTTACGGATATGATTTATTTTGACACGGTTCTTGAATACGCATATACCGCTCTGCTCGACCGGTTTTTCGAATGTAGGAATGAACAAGGTGAGAATGGTCTAGAGCTGGATGCTTATTTAAAAGGTTTACACTCTTCGAAATATCATGAACTTTGGTACAAAGAACTTGAGCGGTACAGGGCAGAGCTCGCCTACACTGTTCACCCTGAAGAATTGTAGCTCAATATAATGAGCAGTTGTCGTTACGACTTAGAAGATTATTTCAATTGCCGCTATGCGTTGTGAAGAAGAGTTCACGATTGAAAAGCTCGGGTCGGTAAGAAAAAACCCGCGATTGGAAAGAAGTGTTTATAAACTTGTATTTAATAATGATGTTGTGGTTAACGATGACCTCTTTTTGCGTGCTTTTGAATGTATTCTAGCCGTGTTTAAAGATAACTTGTCAACCGAATGTGAAGTAGCCACAAAAATAGTATTAAACGATATTAAGGTCATTTACATCGAGAATAGGTATCCCTATAACTTCAGCGGTGAAATAATGTTAAATCGTGTTTACTGCTTAGTGCGAAGCCATAATGATGTTACTGTAGACTCGATTACCTGCGAGTTATTGTTTTAGTTAAGCGCAATAAAACATAAAGTGAATGTATTTTGATGTATATTTATTTTCAGCATATTTAATTTTTCAAAATAATTGTGTGTGTGTGTATATATATATATATTTCTCCTGTACTGTTATATTGATGGTTATACTCCATCGTTTTGTATTCCTTATATTATTTTTATTATATTTTGTGATTATATTATATATTCATCGTTCGTATTTCTTATACTATTAATATTTTTTAATTTATTTTTTTATCATATATATTCCATCGTTTGTATAGGATTGTATATTTATTTTCCATATATTTCGTGAAATTCATTCCAATAATTCGTCTAAATAAACAGAATGATGTAATGGTGTTTTATTTAATTCTTTTGGTTGTGTATATATAAACGATATTATTATTTAATTGTATGTATACCAAATGGCTGGTTACGCCTTCTAAACCGACTGACGGATTTCTATGCCAACTGTCAAGAATATCTGAATAGCGCAATCTGCCAGCTGAAAAGTTAATTAATATATACACATACCTGCCTTCTAGTTCTTCTAAGTCAACTGGCGGGTTAAGCCAACTGTCGAATTAATCCAACTGGCGGATTATGCCAACTGGTGGATTTCTAAGCCAACTGTCAAAAATATATGTTTTAATTAAATAAAGAGCGCAATCTGGCAACTCAACCCTTATAATATAGAGTTGAAGAAGCCATTTACGCCTTCTAAGCCAGATTAAGCCTTCTATTCCAAATGGTTGCTTAAGCCAACTGGCTGATTTACACCTTATAAGAGAGCGGGTTTCCCTTTCGGGGGTGAGAACATCCCACTTCTCCCTCAAAGACCCTCCTCCTTCTCCTTTCTCTCCCTCTCTTAGGTTAAGGTTACCCCTTTGGGGTGAGGTCATCCTCCCTTCTCCCCCCAAAGCTCCCCCCTTCATTGCAGCTTGGGGGATAACCCCTCCCCTTGTTGCAAAACCCCCTCTTCTCTTTGCAGCATTGACTTGTTGCAATACCCCCTCCCCTTGTTGCATAATATCTTGCAACATTCACTCTCCCCCTTTTGCAACATTGATCAACATTTGCAATGTATTGCATTGCACTCGTCCATTTTTAGGCATACTACTGGCCAAAACCCACAAGTTAAATTTTTTGGGACACAGCTAGTCCTATAGTTGACCAATTAGAATAATTTTTTCTCCATTACTTGTCTTAAAGCGAGACAAGTTTTATGTTCTAACAATGGAGATTCATTATTCATTGGCGATGTTAACAAAAGGAAACTAAACCAACAAGACAATTATAATATACTTTTGAAAGTGGCAAAAAAGTTTATCCATGAAGTCTAAAATCTATGAAAACATTCACTGTTTTGAAATAAAGCAACTTCCATGATGCAATACATGATTTAATCAAACATTTACACAAATAAAGTGGAAATCCAGTAAACCCAATCTATATCTTTTATATGTTTTAATTCATCACTCATCAGATAACAGATCACTTCATAAGTGACACTTTCTTTCGATCAGGACATTTTTGCCGGTATTCTTTGATTACCAACAGGAAAAATTGTTTCTGCTTTTTGTCATTTGTCAAAAGTTTATTATTCATCTATTAATACTACTCGTTCTGCAATGTCACTGACAACTCCCATGCACTGGACAGTAGCCTTAACAGAATTGTCTTTGCTGTTGTTATTACACTTTTTGACATCTTTGTCTAGGAAGTCCAAAGACATCCCTGTAATTTCGAAGAACCTACGAGTATTAGAAGTAATAAAGTCTTCCAATTTCCTACTGAATCATTGCAGAGTCGAGATTGACACGTTCTATTAAGTGCTCATCTCCTTGGGTTTGCAAGGCCTGAACCATCTTGTATTTTTGTCAGCAGATACTTCGTCATCAAAGAGAGTGCAACCAGTTCCTCAGACAAGTACCAGAGGTGCCCCAAAAAATTCTTTAGAGCGACAACTTAAATGGTCTTGTTTTTGGTCTTTGTACTTGTCAATATTTTTCAGCAGCTGAAGAACTTGTTAAGGAGCAGAAGCTGCTGCTGTTGCTGTGAACCAAGCCTTCACATACAACCAAACAACAAAAATGCAGATGTCTCTCAATCCTTTCTCAGCTCTTGTGATAAACTTGAATTGTCTCCTGAACATCCATGTCTTCAGCTTTGGCTATCCACCTGACACGATGAACTGCTGGATACTTAAAAGAGATTCCTTTGGTTGGTGTTCCTCCTACGAATATGACTGTAATTTCCAGGATTTCACGATAACTGTCCCGAATTTGGAACTGTTCTAGCTGACTTGATGCAAATGTTATCATTTCATCCCTGATGTCAGTAACTAAATGCGTAGTAAATGCATCAGATAATGCTGTCTGGTGGTCGGTGTGATTGATTGATGACCACTTACTTTGGAAACACTTCAAAATGATGATTTCAGGACTTTTTGAAGACACTAGAGAGGTAGAGACAACCGCTTCAAGCATTATCTCCAGCATGTGATGACGACATGCTAGCCACATATCTCTTGCCATCTTTTATTCAAAGAGAATGCAGGCTCCATTTCTTAAGCCAGTATTGGCCAGGGTGGAAAAATTACAATTGTAATTAAAGCTGAATGTAATTAATTACGGTACAAACATGTAATTGTAATTTGTAATTGTAATTGCACATGTAATTGTAATTGAGCAGAACTTGTTTTTTGCACTTATGCCATTTCAAGAGGCTATGACTGCAATGGAGGAAGAGAAGCTGGTGACTATCTCTGCCGTTTGTCCTATTGTTGCGAGGTTAAAGGAATCACTTCGAGGCATGCTGCAGGGATCACGTCTTCGATGTTGTGGAAATCTGGCTCGATGCCTCCTCCTTGCAGTGAATACTCGCCCCGATTAATTTCTGGAATCATGGGACTTGAAGGTAGCTGCGTTCTTCGATCCTCGTTTTAAACTCGCATGGCTGACATCTGAGGGGGGAAAAATCACTTCTGACATATATCAAGATTATGGGATTGCCTCCAAAGGACAAGGACTCCGATTCCGAGGGAGGCAATGAAACACCGGAAGGTAAAACCGATTCAAGCAGTCCCAAGAGCCCATGACTGTTCTCTTATATTAATCAGCCCGTTCACAGGAACCGCGTAAGTAGTATAGCCGCAAAAGGGGAGAGTGCAAGAATGTTGCAATTTATTACGTAATGTTGAAATGTTGCAAATGGGTGGGGTTGTCGCAAATGGGGGGGTGGGGTTGTTGCAAAGGGGGATGTTGCAAAAAACATTCCCCCAAAGGTGGGATGCTGCAGGTTTAACAAGGAAAACTTGGAGCGGCGTTATCCCCCAAGAGAAAGGAGAGAAAGGAGGAGAGAAAGGAGGAGTGGTGTTCACCTGGCAGGAGCCAAGTGCATATTAAGACTTCATCCGAGTAGGCGTTGTTTTATAGGCTCCTAATCAGCCAGTTGGCTTAGAAGCGCGTAAGTGGCTTGAGTTGCCAGATAGCGCCATGTATTCAGTTTGTGCTATATATTTAATTAATTAATTCTAATCGAAGACTGAGTTGCCAGATACCATTGTATACATTATTATAGACGCCTAATCAGCCAGTTGGCTTAGAAGGCGTTGCCAGATACCATTGTATACATTATTATAGACGCCTAATCAGCCGTTGGCTTAGAAGGCGTAAATGGCTAGAGTTGCCAGATACCACTTTTTTAGCATTATTATGGTGAGTTGTCTCACTAAACAATTAAAAGATTTTGTGCCATGTATTCAGTTGCCAGATACCACTTTTTAGCATTATTATGGTGAGTTGTCTCACTAAACAATTAAAAGATTTCGTTCCATCAGATACCATTGTATACATTTAGAATTCCGCTAGTAGGTTTAGAAGGCGTAACATGTTATAATTAGAATTAAGTAAAACAACATTGCATCATTCTGTTTATTATAAATATATAGAAAATAAATATACATTTCAATAATAAGAAATATACACACACACACACAATTATGGATATATAGAAAATAAATATACATTTCAATAATAAGAAATATACACACACACACAATTATGGAGATATATAGAAATAATATACATTTCAATAATAATTGAGGAATATGCATATAATCAAAAAAATATACACACACAATTATGGAGATATATAGAAATAAATATACATTTCAATAATAATTGAGGAATATGCATATAATCAAAAAAATATCACACACAATTATGGAGATATATAGAAATAAATATACATTTCAATAATAATAGAAATATGCATATAATCATAACAGTACAGGAGAAATATCAGCAAAATATAAATACATTTCACTTTTTTTCAAAATACTAAACTCGCACTTAATCGAGTTTACAATTACATCATTATTGCTCTGCATTACGCAGTATATGCGGTTTAATAATATTTCACCGCTTAAAGTATAGGGAAACCTGTATTCGATATGAAGGGCTTTCATATCGTTCAGTACTATTTTTGTTCCCACTTTACAACCGGTTGGTAAGTCATCTTTTACGTCTAGAATACAATCAAAAGCACGCACAAAGAGTTCATCGTTAGCTACATTATTAAACACAAGTTTATAAACACGCTTTTCCAATCGAGGGTTTATTTCTACCGACTCGAGCTTTTCAATCGTGAACTCATCTTCACTCAACATAGCGGCAATTGAAATAATCTTCTAAATCGTTACGACAACTGCGCGTTATATAAAGAAATAGTTCTTCAGGGTGAACGGTGTAGGTGAGCTCAGCCTTGTACCGATCAATTGCTTTGTACCAAAGTTCATGGTATTTCAAAGAGTCTAAACTTTTTAAATAAACGTCCAGCTCTAGACCATTCTCACCCTGTTCAGCCCTACACTCGGTAAACCCATCGAGCAGAGCGGTGTATGCGTATTCAAGTACTGTATCAAAATAAAGCATATCCGTAACACGCGCGTCTAATATAGGTTTCAGCTTGCGGAATCCGACGATTTCAAACATTCTGTCGAGGATGAAACGGTTTCGCGTAGGAACAAGAGCGTTATTATCAGAAGCATTCTTCCACATCAGCCGTATATCAATGCACGGCCGATCGTTATTTATACACAACGTACATACAACGGCGTATGAGGGTGCGTCACTAATCTGCTCTCTTCTTGTACCTACGTTAGCAGGTATTTTATAACGATCTTCACTCCACTTCTCAACTATCACGAAGATTCTATTCATCTCCTCGACACTTAAATAAACCCGTTTGTTTGTTTGTCTACATTCCGTTTCCAGTACATAGCTAACGGTACCGGATTTACGCCTGAACACGCGCAACGATTTCGTCACGGACACATCGTACGAGGCGTTGAGAATGCTGCTCAAAGGAAGTTCCATCGTATTCGAGGAGCGCACGTCCACTCGGTTCAAGCTCTGAGATAACTATGAGCCGTGTGAGGCACGCAGGTAGGCAGGAACGGTTCGACGGGCGGCTGACTCGATGATACGTGAATGGGGTTGTTCGAACTCGTATGATCCGCGAGTCGCACCGAATTGTTGTACATATTGGGTAGGTGTTTTTCCGGTACAAGAATTAATTTCATCACTACCAGACTACGCACCAGACAGTTTACCTCAGGATAAGAACTAGGCACATTTTATGTTTTACTAAACATCTTCACACTCCGGCGCACTATTTGAGAGGAACATATGCTCATATTTTTCCTTTCTGCCCATCAAACGATACTCGTCTCTAAAGTCTGTTAAAAACTCACGCAGGGCACTAGCCACAACCTCACTACGAACCTCATCATGATATACATTAATATAGTGATAAAAATACTTAAGATTGTCCATGATCACGAGATTCACATTTTCAGTCGTAGGGTATGAGTAATCGACATGGTGTAGCATGACGTAATACCGCTTGTCACACCACCCATCCGCAAGACTCATTATCCATACCTGCTGCTTCTCTTCTGCACGCGTTGTTTCTTTTACTTCACGGTATATGTGAGACTTTATAAAGTTTAGCTCTGCAGCATACTTCAGCACATCGTCTGTGCAACGAAAGCCTTCAACGGTCTCACCAGAACATCCGTAGAGTATTTGTACATCTTGCAACTTCGCACAATCCAATGTGGTTTTAAAAGAGGCATAGGAGGGGGAATAGGAAGTTTTTCGGTATCCACCACATCCTGGCACTTTGCTGAATACCATTTCATAAACGTTGTACAAGCAATATTAAAGGTAGCCATTTGAATACACGTCTGATCTTTTCTTCTGAATACACGTCTGATCTCTCGGGCTTACTGCAGTCGACTGACCACGCAGGGACTCCCAGATAGTAGCATGACTCACGGTCTTACAGTGGGCGGAGCTTAGAACTTTCACCTGCGCGCACACACACACACACACACACAAAGGAGAAAGTGAAACGCTAATTGAAACATGATTTATTTAATAAACGAGATATTCAAGTTATATATATATTTACAAATACGATTTAATAAACGAGATATTCAAGTTATATATATATTTACAAATACGTGTAATAAATCAATAGATACGATTATATACAAGACAAATACGTGTCAGTTAACAATAGAAGCATCAAACGTTATGGTATCCAAAGGGTACGGTATCATAGGTACCAGGTAACTGGTAACGTTTCCTATAGGTGTTACGGCACACCTTCGTACCCCTAAGTTCCTTCACGCCCCCCAGCTTCTGCGCCCGAAAATTGTGGTGCCTACAATTAGTTGGGGAGGTCGTTCGCCCTCATCATCGTCCAAACACACTAGATCCTTCAACGATTCAAAGTTAACAACCCGCCGATTCGCATGGTTGAGCGTAATACCCTTTGCCTTCACGATATATTTCATTTCCTCCCCCACCCTGACCCGTACCCCATAAGTTTTAGGTCCTGTTGAGACAAAAGAGTCGGCGTATGCGTTGTCCCCATACTCATCCTTGATCTCATCAGTGAGCTCGCCGAGGAACTCCCCAATAGCGGGCATGTATTCACCCTCCCTCTCTGTGAATATCACGCTATCTGTATCGGCATACAATACTCTCCGCCCAAGAGAATGCAATAGACCCCAAAGTTTTATACGGGCGTAGGCTGTTGTGAAGCTGGCCACAGGTATGTTTGTAACCCTTGAGGTATCTGTGGCCAATTCAGTGTTGTTGTACTTTATTATGTAAGTATTACCTACATTCACGATCTCCATGACCTCTTTATCGGGAGCATTGGCATAATCCCAGACATCGCTATAACTTTGTGCCAAATGAATGTTCCCTTTGCCGGTATTCTGCGCAAATTTTCCCCATAGACTGTTTAGACACAACTTTGCACTAAAGCGCTTGCCAGGATTCTTTCAATTTGGACACGATCAAGTTGTATACCTTCGCGGTCGCGGTAACGTTGAATATAGGCAGACTTTTCATCTTCGGTATCAACTCCTCGCGGATACCCTGATGCCTCAACCTTATCCTTCAAAAAGGCGTTTATATATGGTGTGAAAAGGTTGGGTAGCTTCTGAAACCTCCACACCTCATGTATCTTCAGTATTCTATAACCATGGCGTACGGCTAGGGCCAGCTCAGGACTTGTATATACGCCTCTGATCTTACGCTGGTGGGGTATATGGTTACAATCGCCGTTATCCTCTTCCGCGCACTTCACGCACAGGGGAAACATGAGCTTGTCGTCGATAACGACAGGTAAGATTGGCATCCATAAATTGCGTGGGGGGAGTACGTCTACGAAAGAGAGCCCAAAGTAACGATCATTCAAATTTTTGAAAATTCATTGATGGAGGGTAGGCTAGGTCCCACCAGTTTCTCAGGAGCGCCCACGGGGTACGGATTGTTCTTCATCACGTATGGGTATAAAGAACAGAAATCGTAGTAATGGAGCTTCACGCCCTCCGTAGGTGGAAAGTATAGTCTGAATGGATTTGTACGTCCTCCAAACAAGCTATCACCACATTTGAGAGGATCCAGCACCATTGAACGCTTGATCGTGTTTATTTCCTCACGGTACACCTCGTCTGTCTCCATCCGTGCATCATATTCATGCTCCCACAAGACTTTGTGAGTGAACTGTGATCCTATAAGTTGATCGCGGGTGCGGGTCCATGCAAGACAGTCGGCAGGAGATCTACCGTGGATATCTCCGGCGATTCCGCACTCAGGACGGGGGCATCCATGCCACCAGCATCCGTTAAAGGAGTACACAGTCTTCACACCAGTGACACGGTTTTCACTTAACCCATCAACCCAAAAAACACGTCCATTAATCTTAATGGGTACTTCACCCGTGTTGCGGGCGTGCTTTATGTATACACCTGTCTGTTGCTGTAGGTGTATGAGCCAGTAAATAGCCTTGTGTCCGTAACTGCGGGGTTTGTTTCGGTGAATAATGGCTAAGGTGTCTTTAGGCATGAAGTTATTCTTGAACACCGTAAAACATAATGATGCGATGGTGGTTGCGACTTGCAGCGGATCGCATTTGAAACGGGCTATGTACATCCTTCTAAAGGCCTGGAAACATACTCTAAGCACGCGCACATCATTCACGCAATAACGCTCACATTCATCAGCTATATTATAAGGGTTACTTTCATTAAAACTGTTGTAGTATCGATCAAAGTCTTCACGTTCATCCATACAGTCATAGTTAAAATAATGTTTGGGTGGTGGTGGGCCTACGTAGTTTAAAGTCTCGCTGGTGAGGAAAGTGTAAGGGAAGTATCCTTTGGAAACTTCAGCTGCTACTCCCATCACCTTGGGTAGCTTTGCTAATTTACAAGGTGTGAATAATAAAGTATCTTTAAATTGTACATTGCCTCTTATCTGCATCTGTATTAATTTGTTGCCTCTTTTCAATGGATCACCTGTAAATATCTCAGAGGATTCGTGTTCAAGCAACTCCTTATAAAGGAACTGCGTGTCAAACTTTGCCCCGTTATGGGCGAGAATATACACAGTCATTTTTTTGAACTTGTCGGCTAACTTGACAATATAGGACACAAATAGTTTCACAGGACTATCGCGGACATTCGTTTTAAAAACGTTTGTCCGTTTACCGCATTTGGGGCACTCGTCACATTCGATACCCATACACTCATCACAGATGGTCTGGCTCACAAGTAAATGTGGAATTACCTCTTTGGTTTCAGCGTTCGTATATGTTTCTATATCGTAGTATACAGTTATACAAGGGTTATTTTTAGGCTTAGCATCTTTCATATAACATACATGCTTTACTCCATCCGCCTTATATTCCTGGCATGTAGGACAGTGAATTTCGTCACACTTGTGCTTAAATTTCCCCCAATTATCCATTGTGTGAAACATACCACATTCACAGATTCTCATTTTCCTGCACGTGCCAATTGATTTATGGAAATCAAAGCAGTTATTATTGAAGAATGTGCGTCTACACACATCACAGTCTCTCTTCTCAGCTTCAACTACACGGCTTTCACATTTGGTGCTTTTACACTGCTCACATACCATGTGACATTCTTTACAATGTCTCACTATATCATCCGCAAACTCGAGGCACCCCTTACACAAATCATGATGTCTCCCATATTTTCGACTTTTGTCATAACTCGCGTAAAGCCACCTTATATTACGGATGGGGAGATACGTTGTCCCTGACAATCCTAAAATAAGTAGGGGTCTTGTACGATCTCTCACACAGCTTTTAAAAACATACACAGTCCTACGACGATCATCCAACCCAAATACAACTATACGGACATTCATTTCCTGTTCTACCATTCTCAGCTCTTCAGGACCCATATTACAGTCAAATTCAAGTTCACAGTCTACAGCTAGTTTACGGGCACGTTCCACGACCGTAGGCAACCAAATTTTTTGAGTCCGTGTATTTTGTACAGTAAACATACGTGCTAAGAGTACTGCTATAAAGCCGCAACCACGATCGACGTTTATATGCTTTCGGTAAATAGTCGGAGAATTGAAGTTAAGAGTATACGGTATGGCACTATGGCCCGCAACACGGAATACACGATCAATATTTACCGTGAAGTTGTCCATATTAAAGGCTATACTACTTTGGGCGGCTGCATTATACGTCCTAATATATATTCTACATCTTCAGCCGCCAAACGTCTAAATGGCACTATCACCCAATAATCATCTACATCACCGTCATCTGACCCGAATCCAAAGGACAGACTCGTCCTGACTTCACGCTCGTCGCGATTCTGAAGAGCAAACTCTACAATACGCTGTACAACCCGGCGTAGCCCGCGCTCAATTCCATTGCTATACATGGCTCTAGGGTCGACCCTGACTCTATCTAACCGATTTCTAGTCAAGGCTGGGGTGGGGGCTGCGGAGCGCACCAACTCAAACGTTATATCATCCTCAACAGAACGGGGGGCAACTGTGGCGGATGAATTAGGGGATATATTAGCGGAAGGTGCTGCTGGGGGGCCTGTTGCGTAGGAGGTTGAGGGTTGGGGATCTATTATTGTAGACTTAACAGAACGGGGGGCAACTGTGGCGGATGAATAAGGGGATATATTAGCGGGAGGTGCTGCTGGGGGGTTGTTGCGTAAGAGGTTGAGGGTTGGGGATCTATTACTGGTGCAACAGGCGCGTATTTCGGTCGCTTTATACCTGACGTGGGGTTCTCTTCATCATACCTCCGCTTTGGACGTGCTACCGGTATCGCTGGTGAGGGTTCGTTGGCAGGGGAGGAGATCACAACTACACTGTCGTCGAGGTCATCCGTAATGTCAATGATGGGATGCTCTACCTCATCGTCATTCACGGTTCTGTGGGAGAAGAAAACAAAATATAAGGAACAGCACTCAAAATTTGTAATATTTTGTAAATGACCCACTTAGGAGTGTGACGTGTTAGAAATGGACTCTGTAGAAAAATTCAGATTCACGAGCCCATCCACATGTATTATATCTGGACCTACAGGATGTGGTAAAACTGTGTTTATGCTTAAAATCATTAAAGAAAAGGGAGAGATGTTCTCGAAATTTGTGCATAAAGTTATATGGTGCTATTCGACGTATCAATCAGTGTTCAACGAGTACCAAGATGATATTTTGTTCCACAAAGGCGTATATGACGTTAATTCGTTAAAGGGAAATGAACATACAGTCATTGTAATTGACGATCTCATGTTGGAGATGGATAAAACGTTTGCCGAGACATTTACAGTATTCTCCCACCATCTTAACATAAGCGTGTTCTTCATCAATCAGAATCTATTTTTCAAAAATAGATACATGCGCGATGTGTCGTTAAATACGCAATATCTAGTCTTATTCGCGCAACGTAGAGATGTATCACAAATTGGGGTATTAGCCAATCAAATGTTCCCGAATCAGCGTAAGGAGTTTTTGGAAGTTTATAAAGAAGCTACAAGCACGCGTTACGGATATTTGCTTTGCGACCTTCATCCGCGAAACACGTTTAGAGTGCTTCTACGAACGAATATATTTCCAAACGAGCCTGAAACGGTGTATATTCCAGAATGACAAAGAGACTAAAGAAATACCGTGAATTAATAAAAATCTATCATCGACTGCCCCGGCAATGCAGCAGATGTTTATTAAAAATATCGACGCCGACTTTTTAAAATGCATCTGTGAAATCTGTCTTAACGTTATAAATTGCAATGTATCAATGAAAACCCCTCAGAAGGCTCGCCTACGCCGCTACAAGAACATAATACGTGCACTCGCTCGTAAAAGTCAAACTGTAGCGAAGAAAAAACGAATTATTGTACAAACAGGAGGGTCATTTCTCCCCATCTTATTTTCAGTTTTGGGTCCTTTACTGACTAGATTAATATAATGAAGAAAGTGGTAGTGATTCCCCACGAGGTGTACGCTTCACTGCAAAGGAATCCAGACACGGATCTAGATCCCCGTAAAAGCAGACTTAAAAGAATGGAAAGCGAATTGCTAGCCCTATTAAACAGTGAAAAAACACCTGATGAGAAAAGAATCTTATACCAAGAAGCTCTGCAGAAATTTCTTCACGAGTACGAAAATTATAAGAGCCCTACAGAGATTCCTGTGGTTATTAGGCACAGCACGGGGGACGATGGACATGGCGACATAGGATCTGAGCCCGACGATACAGCTGACCAACCAAAAATTAAGGGATTAGCCACACAACATATCGAACATGTATTAAAAAGCACCCTCCCACATACATTGATGAGTAAAGGCTTAAGTCTTTATAATCTATTGAATGAGGATCCAGCCATACAATGGACCGATACAGGCGAGATCATTGTGGAAGGATCAAAGGTACAGGGATCGAATATCGTAGACATTGTCCATGATCTGGTGAGAAAGTGGGATAGGCCATCACCATCAGGATGGAAGCATATTAAAGCAAGACTACAACAAATAAATGTCCCTAAAACGTTGATAGGAAATGTGAACAGGTTAAAAGACTTGGAACATGCAACGCATGTGATACAATTGAAGGAGCCGTCACCCCCGGCGGTAACACCTTTGAAGAGGAGCAAGAAGAGGTTAAACCAACCCTACCCACGTGCCTCTAAAATACGCAAATGGCTAACGTATTAACTAAACGCTATTATGACATTTCTAACCCATCCTCTTACGGCGGCGTAGATAGACTGTACAGAAATGTTTACGGAGTAGGAAAAAAAGATGTTGAAAGATTTTTGAGGGAGCAGGACGCTTATACGTTTCATAAGCCTGTGAGAAAAAGGTTTAAAACAGCCAAGACAACGGCTTCCTCGATTGATTCTATTTGGCAAGCAGATTTAACAGACATGCAAAGATATTCTGTGTATAACGATGGTTACCGCTACATTCTATTCATAATAGACGTATTCTCTAGATATCTGTGGCTAGTTCCTCTGAAAATAAATCACCTGAAACAGTTGCTAAAGCCACCAAAACGCTAATGTTAAAAGAAAACAGGGTTCCTGGCTATTTTTGTACGGATATGGGGAAGGAATTTATAGGCCGTGCTTTTCAGAACATGTTGACAGAGTTTAATATCAGCTATTACACAACCAATTCTATACATAAGGCTTCTTTAGCTGAAAGAGTTCAGCGCACCATAAAGGAACGCATGCACCGTTATTTTACACATAAAAACACATACAGATTTCTAAACATTCTGGAATCATTGGCATCATCCTACAACCGCTCACACCATCGCACGATTGGGACAACACCTAACGAAGTTTCAGAAAGAGGTACGCTCCCGAGAAGAGATGGATCACGAACACCACTACCACACTCGGCGCGCTTCAAAATCAATGATTATGTAAGGCTGTCGCGTTCGGGGAATAAATTCGCAAAGGGTTTTGAGCAAGGATGGACACGCGAGATTTTTAAAGTTAGGGCTATGAGACCTAAAGGTGAGATAATGATGTATTACATTGAAGATTTGAATGGGGAAGAAATCTCAGGAGGTTTTTACCGCGAGGAATTGCAGAAAGTTGCGTTTAATTTAGGAAAAAATGTGTTTAAAATTGAGAAAATTTTAGAAAGCAAAGGTTCAGAAAAGAGAAAAATGTGTATATATATATATATATATATATATATATATATGGAGCACCGACAATTCAGCGCAGGACAATTCAGCGCCGACAATTCAGCGCCGACAATTCAGCGCAAAGACAATTCAGCGCAAGACAATTCAGCGCAAGTCAGTACAGTTAAAAGTTTAGTTAAAAATAATAAAAATAAATCGCAATAAATAAAAAAGAGAAAAAATTTGTATATTTATATATATACTAAATTGGGTCTGTATCGAAGGAGTGACATTTCAAAGGAGTGACATAACAAAGGAGTGACATAAATACCGTAACGAAGGAGTGACATAACGAAGGAGTAACAAATCGGAGATAAAATTCAAAGGAGTATAATTATTAAAATTTTATTTAAAAAAACAAAATTTGTTAGAATTGTTAAAATTAAGATTTTATTTCAAAAACTAGAAACCTAACCTAACCTAACAGTTGCAAGCCTCTCTTCCCTCTGGATTTGTTCTTTCTTCTTCTTTGTTGGTATTTTCGCGCTGAATTGTCTTGCGCTGAATTGTCGGCGCTGAATTGTCGGCGTTGAATTGTCCTGCGCTGAATTGTCGGGTCAGGTTCTACGTCACACTCCCGTCCTCCTCGTCCCTGTCTGTACACCCTAACAACACACTAGCCAACTTTGTAACAGAACTCCACAAGCACATTGAATTGGGTCGTGATTCGTATGAGGTGGGAATATGCGAAATTCAGCTGGACACCATCTTTTTAAATATTGAACATAAAGAACCCGTTTTTACGATTCTTAGAGACATTGACGAGTGTGAAAAAGCTGGGGTAGCTATGGATGAAACTATGCGTATCGCTCGGACTAAGGTTGCAGTATTACAGTACAGAAGTAAGACTAGGACCGGGTCAATATGGTTCGGCCGAGGATGTTGTGAGAGGCTTAAACGTAAGTTTAAGAAACTCAAACCTTACGAATGATTTAGTATACGAAATCGTAAACAACCCTGCACATACACTAATCCTAAAATCAAAGACTAACAGACGTATTAAAGACCATAGAAAGTTCCAAATTCTAACCAATGGCCGATATAGCGCAGCCTTCCAAAGAGACACATTTCACGAGACACAGCATGACTTGTCCAGATTAATGTATCAATTGAAGATGGAGAAATTGGCTGAAAGGTCCCCAGACATGTGCTATATTTACAGTAATATAGTGGAGCACCAGTTTGTTGGGGATACCCAGGCACGCCTGCTGCGCATTGCTCACATCCCCAACCATAGAGGAAGGAGTTTGAGTATTACATATGACAGACCCCATTATGTGAATGTCGCAACTAATTTAATAACCAATATCTCAATATATATAAGAACGATTGAGGGTGAAAACTTCCCATTCGGTAACGGGAGCTTAACAGTGAAGCTACACTTTCGACGCACTGAGTTATAATGGATAGAAAGCCTTTCACCGTCTATCGAGGGGTGAGATACCAGCGCGGTAGTGGACTTGGATCCATTTTTTCATCCATACTACGTACGGCTGTTCCTTTGCTGAAGAGGGGGCCAGATACCTTGGAAGGAAAGCGCTACAATCAGGTATTAACACTGCAGAAGACATATTGGCCGGGGCTAAACCTAAAGAAGCTCTAAAAAAACATTTAAAGCGTACACGGGACGAAATCATCAAAGATGCAAAGAGAAAAATGCGTGGTGGCGGGAAGAAGAAGAGGGCTCCCGGAAGAAGGGGTCACGTGGTATTAAACGTAAAAGGCTATCAAAAAAGAAGTGCTGTAAGCGAATGAAACCTATGGTTGACCACTTTTTTGACTGATATAAGCTAAGGACATTGATCTCATGAATCATAGTTTGTTTACCACTTGTCGAGAGAGGAGTCACTATTTCGCCATGGCACGCTTCATCCACCCATGTAGTTCACAATGCTGTAAATCGGAGCTGTCCCTTTTTGAGCTGCCTCCAACCCAAGTTTCTATTGAGCACAGTGACTTTATTACAATTAACCCTTTAAACACAATTAGTTCCCCGAGTGCACCTATAGAATTCGTGATACCCAGCTCAGGCCCTTACTTTTTTGATCCAAGCTGTGTGCACATGTACGCTAAGCTACGTATAGCCCATTCTGATGGAACGGTCTGCGATGACAAATATGCTGTATACCCTGAAACAAACTTTCTGCACTCCATATTCAACCAGTGTGACGTATATTTAAATCAGACCAACATATCGGCAGGCACGGGGTACTATCATCTACGAGCCTATCTGGAAAATGTCCTCAACTTTTCCAAAGAAGCGAAGGCTACCTTTTTAAGTGCCGAGGGATATTATCAAACTAAAGATGAAAATAGTATAAAGGACAAATTTAAAAATTCTAAAAAGAAAATATACGAGTGTTTTGGACGGTTGCACACAGATTTCACTTTCCAGGAGAAGTTGCTTGTCAACGGGGTGGATATGAAAATAAAGCTCACCCGCACGAGTCCTGAGATCTGCTTAAATCTGGATGCTGATCAAGAAGAGGGTGCAAAGCCCGTTGTGGTTCACATTATGGACACATACCTCCGCGTACGGCGAGTGAAATTAAGTTCACCAAAACAACTAGAAATTGAGAAAAATTTACTAAACGCTACAGTGAAATATCCTATTAACAGAGCAAATCAAACTATATACGGTTCCTGCAGGGTTGGCATCGAAGCAGATAGAAAACATTGCCCTGGGAAATCTTCCTAAAAGGATATTAATCGGCATGCAGGACCATGCTTCGGTGAATGGAAAATATAAAAAGAGTGCCTTTAAATTCGAGAATTTCGGACTTAAAAATATAACTCTATACGTTAATGGCACTGCTTTGGGTGGAACAATGGGTACGGACTATTCATCAGACGCTGTGTTACCTCTTTGTGCCAGAGCCTATAGTAATCTGACCCATATTGCAGGTGATTGTGATGAGCTTGGTAATGGGGTAACGCAGGAAGAATTCATTGATCAATTTAACCTTTATCCGTTTGACATTACACCTGACTTATCTGCTAGCGTAAATACCCATTTAACCCCACAGCAGAGCGGAAACATCTCAGTGCGGCTGGAATTCGCCAAGCCTATAGACGCTCCTATTAGTGTACTAGTATATCTCGAATCGCAAGCCCTAATAGAAGTAGATAGATTTAGGAGCGTTATCACTGACTTTTAAAATGGATGCTAATACACTTCAGAAAGTAATGGAACGAGTCACACGTTCCAAATTTATCGGCGTGTTTGCGAAGAATGAAACATTGAGTTTGCCAAGTACGCGAGAATGCGGTAGTCTTATTGTGAACACAGATGTCATCGGTAATGAAGGGATTCACTGGATCGCTGTCTATTTTAAAAATAGACAGCGCCTGTACTATTTTGATTCACTCGGTACTCAACCCTGGAGTGACCCTATTATTGTAAAATTTCTCGCTCAGTTACATATTCCCGAAGTTGTATGGAACCCATTTCGTATACAAGGATATTTTAGTAATGTTTGCGGAATGTACTGCGTCTCATTTCTCATGCATATGTCATGTGATAAAGAATTTATAAATTTTTTAAATTTATTTGACCCGTGTCACACTCGCCGAAACGATGAAATGGTATGCAGACAGATAAAAATCCGTTTTCCAATTGTACGTACTCGTTGTATAGTATAATGTTTTTGTTCGTATATTTGTAACGGTATATTCTGTAGTTGGTTATTGTACTGATTTCTTTCATTTAATAAATTTATGAAAATATATTGTCTTCTTACCCCAAAAAGATCGAAAAACACTTACATTATTTCGGTGTGACATTGCTGACTGATCAGTATATCCTCCGTATTCATGACACGAGATTCTTCAAAAGATTGTATAACACGTGTCAAATCCTCATCGGACCTTAAAGGAATAATGTTCATTCTTTTAAAACATATACAGAGTATACAGACAGATCCCCATTATGTGAAGATATCTTTGGTTCATTTAAGAGGAATAACATTGATTGCCATAAAAAATTTCGATTTTAGCATAATGGGATAAGAGGTAAAACCAAATAACATTGATTGCCATAAAAAATTTCGATTTTTGGCGAGTATCTAAATGAAGTATTTGACGAGATACTACAACCCTCCATATATATATAAAATCGAATTATAGACACTTACATTTCTATGGTAGTCCCTTGCGTCGGATTGTAAGGAGCGTCACTGCAAATATCTTCAACGGTTTGCGTTGGAAATAATTCATCACGGTCAATCGCGTTAAAAAGATTAATTGGTTAATGCTGCAGTGTCACTTTCTTCATACAAATCCGGGGAGACGTACAGGTCCATGGTGGAGGATGTGTGACATTGCTGACTGATCAGTATATCCTCCGTATTCATGACACGAGATTCTTCAAAAGATTGTATAACACGTGTCAAATCCTCATCGGACCTTAAAGGAATAATGTTCATTCTTTTAAAACATATACAGAGTATACAGACAGATCCCCATTATGTGAAGATATCTTTGGTTCATTTAAGAGGAATAACATTGATTGCCATAAAAAATTTCGATTTTAGCATAATGGGATAAGAGGTAAAACCAAATAACATTGATTGCCATAAAAAATTTCGATTTTTGGCGAGTATCTAAATGAAGTATTTGACGAGATACTACAACCCTCCATATATATATAAATCGAATTATAGACACTTACATTTCTATGGTAGTCCCTTGCGTCGGATTGTAAGGAGCGTCACTGCAAATATCTTCAACGGTTTGCGTTGGAAATAATTCATCACGGTCAATCGCGTTAAAAAGATTAATTGCGTTAATGCTGCAGTGTCACTTTCTTCATACAAATCCGGGGAGACGTACAGGTCCATGGTGGAGGATGTGTGACATTGCTGACTGATCAGTATATCCTCCGTATTCATGACACGAGATTCTTCAAAAGATTGTATAACACGTGTCAAATCCTCATCGGACCTTAAAGGAATAATGTTCATTCTTTTAAAACATATACAGAGTATACAGACAGATCCCCATTATGTGAAGATATCTTTGGTTCATTTAAGAGGAATAACATTGATTGCCATAAAAAATTTCGATTTTAGCATAATGGGATAAGAGGTAAAACCAAATAACATTGATTGCCATAAAAAATTTCGATTTTTGGTGAGTATCTAAATGAAGTATTTGACGAGATACTACAACCCTCCATATATATATAAAATCGAATTATAGACACTTACATTTCTATGGTAGTCCCTTGCGTCGGATTGTAAGGAGCGTCACTGCAAATATCTTCAACGGTTTGCGTTGGAAATAATTCATCACGGTCAATCGCGTTAAAAAGATTAATTGCGTTAATGCTGCAGTGTCACTTTCTTCATACAAATCCGGGGAGACGTACAGGTCCATGGTGGAGGGAATGATTATTCACTGACGCGAAAATAGCTACTGTTACTCCCAACTGAAAAATATCCCTTTTATATGCACAATCGCCAAGCTCCGCCCCAAAAGACCAGATGTTCGTAGTGATTGGCTGCCGTGTAGCTGGGTGGAGCTATGACGTGTACCAATCCGCTATAACGGGGCCGGACGACTAATGACATCTTTATATTTTCTCAAAGAATATATCCTAATTATATTTTTAAAAAAGCATTCGGTTTCCGCGTTAAACTGTGGGTCTAAGGCGGAGTGAAAACCTTACCGTTGTTACAATTCGAGCTAGTTGTTGTTATTTATTATTAAAGAGAAAATCATGCATTAACACTTTTCGGTCATACTACTGCCCGGATCAAATGATCCTGTTATTTTAAATCCGGTTCAATAAGCCTATGTTGAAATGTGGAACAGTAAGCAACGACTCCCTGATGAGATGTATTTCGATCCACAGAACAGCTGTTCACTGAAGACTGCATGTTCCACATTTTATAATAAAGAAATTATAAATATATCATAATTATATTTTTAAAAGAGCATTCGGTTTCCACGTTAAACTGTGGGTCTAAGGCGGAGTGAAAACCTTAACCGTTGTCACTCTTCGAGCTAGTTGTTGTTATTATTATTATTAAAGAGAAAATCATGCATTAACATGCTTTTCGGTCATACTACTGCCTCGGATCAAATGAACCTGTTTTTTTAAATCCGGTTGCACACCTCATGCACCTTGTTTCTTTCGCTGATTATTATTTAATATAATTGTGTGTATTTCTTTCAATAACAGAGATGTTATCTAAGAATATGACACCATACAAATTACGCGTAAATATAAAATATTTTCATTGTAGAAGTAAACGGAGGTTTTTGCTCAAGCAAACGAAGAAAGGTTGACTCTCGGTCAGAAAAGGTCTCTTGGGGGACGATTCGAATTGACCTAGTTTCTGCCTTTCCTCGTGTTTGCGTGTGTGTGTGTGCGTGTGTGCACACGAGTGGTTCATTAGTTTATTATATATATATATACACAGATGGGGGGGGAACGAGGGAGGAGGATCGTGTGTTTTGAATTGTTTCGTAAATTTTCTTTTCGTTTCGTTATTCGTGACTTAAATATTTATAATAAAAATTAAGTGTGTAAAGGTTTAAATTATTTATTTAATAAACAGAATTTAATTGGATTCATCGATTAACTACCATCATATTGTGGTATTTTGAATAATATATGGTTTAATTTAATAAATATTGCTATCTGGCAACTCAGCCGAATACATGGCGCTATCTGGCAACATGGCGGATTAGAGGTTTATAAAAGACCGAGAGACAACTGACGGAATCATTCAAGCTCGGCTCCCAGCCGAGCAAGGACCTCTGGTCCTATCTCTTTCTGGCCCTTTGGGAAAACCCCTTACAGGCCTTTTAGGTTAGGTAAACGAAAATAGCTTGGGGAGAACTCCGCCTCCAAGTTGCATACCTTGCAATCAAAGGCAACTACTCTCTCTCTCTCTCCTTCAGGTGTACCCCTCCCCCCCCTTGGCTCAGCCAACTGGCTGATTAGGAGCCTATAAAACAACGCCTACTCGGCTGAAGTCTTAATATGCACTTGGCTCCTGCCAGGTGAACACCTCTCCTCCTTTCTCTCCTCCTTTTTCTCCTTTCTGGCCCTTTGGGGGGAATAGCTTGGGGGAGAACTCCGCCTCCAAGTTGCATGCCCCTTGCAACCCCATTTTGGGGTTGGCAACAAAGGCCTCTTTGGGGGGATTTTTTGCAACACCCCCTTTGCAACAACCCCCACCCCCCTTTGCAACCACCACCTTGCAATATTGCGTAATCACTTGCAACATTCTTGCACTCTCCCCTTTTGCGGCTATACTACTCGCGTACCATAAACGCTTTCGAAGAGGCTCTTAATACTTACGTAACCATTGCCTGCGAGGATTATGGTTCCAATCCACTAGACTACTCGGACAAGGCCTCTGGAATACTATATCCTCTAAAGGAAGTAGCCAGCAACTTTTTGGGAGTCACAGCTACCTCAGCTCCACTCCATCTGAGTGTTTCCCAATGCTGGAAAATTTTATACAGCGACTCGAGGACGACTAGAAACAGAAGCCTTCAGAGCGATGCTCCTCTTTAAGTGCAATAAGTATCTTTTTGATGAATTGTAAAAAAAAAAGTCATGACTCATAAGCAAAATAAATGGTTCGAATTACTCTCTTGATGATGTAAATTTTGTAAGAATAAACTGCCAATTAAACTCATGTCTCTCGAATAACCTATTTTGAAGTATTGTATGTATAGTTGTAATGTAGGATTTTACTTTCAATGTAATTGTAATTATATTTGTAACTGAAAGATTTGTAGAAGCAATTTTAAATGTAATGTAATTGAGTTCAATAAGATGTAATTCTGCCATCCCTGGTATTGACAGCTGTTGTGTCAAAGCTCATGCACTTAACATGATTGCAGAGCACACAAGCCACAAATGCTTCATAAACAGCCGAGGCTGCTGAATCACCAGTTCCTGATGAAAGTATGGGAACACCAAGCAGCTGATCATCTCCTTCGCCAGAAACTAATATGGGAAGATGGTTAGCAGTTTTCTTCCCGTTATATCCTCCAATAGTTTTCCATTCCAGTGTATAGTTAAGGGAACTTGCGGCATAAATTCTTTTCTCAAATTCTCAGCAATCTTTTGTCGACGCTTCAGTCTTTCTCGGCGAATAGATGATAACTGATGCTGTATTCTGCTGGATTATACCAAGATTTTGAATTATGGGTGTCAGCTGAAGTAGATGGCTCAGGCTCACTACCAGTTACACGAAGTGTTGCCTCTTCTTTATCAGCAGTTTAATTTTTATTTCAGTTTCAGATGAGGACTCTGACGAGAACACAAAACTAACCTCTTCTCCACGCTTTCTTATTTTCCTTTTCTTGAGCAATTCTTTTCTTAAATCGGCTATCTTTTTGTTAACTCTTGCTCTTTTTTGTCTAGTGCTCAGTCTAAACCTCCCATCTTATCTTGTTTTCCTTTCTCACGTTTAGCAGCAAGGAACTCTCTATCTTCATCAGTTTTTATCATCTTCAAAGCATCAGCATGAGTAGTGTCAAATAAACCCTTTGGTTCTTTTTGGCTATTCCCATTTTCTGAACATGGTTTCAACCTTGTCCACCACATGCTTCTTAAATCTAGTTGGTATCTAGTTGAAATTATTAAAGATAATTTTACTCTACGAGTAATTACCAAAACTACAAAAAAGTAGGAACAAAATACTCAGGCAATTAAAAACTAAGTCATTCATGTAGTAGAAAAATTTCTCATTTGGTAGCGACCCATAAACATAATCCAAAAAAGAAAACTTTACCTGGAATACTTTTTTTATGAAAAGGAACAAGATTGTGGGGTGCCCCTCTCAAATATCAAAATTTTGAAAATTTGAATTTCCCGAAACTATATATACTGTATTACATGGACGGATTAACTGTACTTGGGGTCTGAGGCTAATTTTATTTTGGGGACCCTTTTCTATAGATTTTTATTAATACATGTACATGTAGAGTACATAGTACATTTACACGAATTATATATACGGTGCTTAGGCTAAATGAGAAACAAACTTAAAAGAACCTTACCACAGTGTATTTTGCCGTTTGCTAAAACAAAACAGTATTAAACAAATTTTACTTTAGGGCCTATAAAACATAAAATAAAGCAGGGAATTTGTCAGATTGTGTACTCTCTCATATTTAATCGAAAATAACATTTTTTTCAATGTTTAAATTTTCTAGTTTTTCAGGGTTCGATTTTTTTTGAACGATTATATTACTTCTATTAGTGTTTGAGCATATTTTTACATATATGTGTGTTTGTATTTCAATAAAAATTTGAGTGTACTTGAATTATTTTTTATTTTACCTTATTATTCTAGTCTAGATTTCAGAAAAGTAGCACTCTGAAAATTACTGACCACCCCTGCATTATAGGTTTAATAGGGGATAGGAAGGCACAAAATATTAGCGGGATTCCCCAATAAAGGATGGACACTGGGCGGACTGGATACGTTGCTGAAAAAAATTGATGCTCCAGGCAATACTGTTAGAAAAAAAGGTAGTGGTGGTCCAAGGAGTGTTAGAACAGAAGAAAACATTGATAGAAGTTTCTTCCCGAATTCTTAGCCAAGAAGATAAGTCAGGCACTCACGAGACTCCACCGCAGATTTCAAAGTCAATTGGAATATCAGAAACTAGTGTAAGGCGAATTGTAAAAGAAGTCCTCGGACTTAGACCATACAAGCGTGTACGTGGACAGAAGATCAGCACCATTGACCAAGATAAACGAGGCATAAATGCAAAAAAAAATGCTATCATGCATCACAGTTATGAAAGCAAGTCAAACAATTTTACTGATGAAAAAATATTCACTGCAGAACCACAGTAGCATGGGCGCAAAATGTTAGCGTGCAATGCAATTGCAAATGTTGACCAATGTTGCAAAGGAAATGTTGCAAGATGTTATGCAACAAGGGGGAGGGGAAATGTTGGAAGATGTTATGCAACTATGGGGGGGTTATCCCCAAGCTGCAATGAACTCCCCCAGCTTGGAACGGCCTCACCCCCCAAAGGGGCATACCTAACCTAATAGAGAAAGGAGAAGGAGAGAGGAGCGTTCGCTTGGCAGGAGCCAAGCACATATTGAGAGTTCAGCCGAGAGCCCGCTGTCTTATAAGGTTCTAATCAATCAGTTGGGTTAGAAGCCAGTGCCTCCAGGCATTATCAACCAGTTGGCACAGTGTCTACATCGTTTGAACAAAGGCACTATACTCCCGACTATACGCCCTCTATCATTACACACGATTATATGCGCCAGGCTCGAGACCCGGTGACGGTGCATCCTTCCACGGTTAGTAAATAAATGGAAACCCTTGGTATTCTAGTGGTTGCAGGATTCCCCTTTAAGCTGTGGGTCTAAAGCGGAGTGTAAACATCTTTCCACGGTTGGTAGATAAATGGGAACCCAGGGTATCCTAGTGGTTAAGGGCTGCTGGATTCCCTGTTAAACTGTATTTCAAGACGCGGTCATGTTTGTCTGTTTGTTTATTTCCCTCTCTCTCTCTCTCTCTCATATATATATATATATATAATATAATATATATATATATATATATTTCCCCGTTAAACAGTAGGTCTAAGGTGGAGTGTAAACATCCTTCCACGGTTGGTAAATAAATGGGAACCCTGGGTATCCTAGTGGTTGCTGGTGGTCCGGGTTAAACAGTAGGTCTAAGGTGGAGTGTAAACATCCTTTCAGGGATGGTAAATAAATGGGAACCCAGGGTATCCTAGTGGTTAAGGGCTGCTGGATTCCCCGTTAAACTGTATTGCAAGACTCGGTCATGTTTATGCGTTTGTTTGTTCGCTGTGCGTTTTCTCATATTGCAACTCCCTCCATATATATATATGAGTCGTAATATAACCTAAACTAGCGTAGCCTAACCGGTACATAATATAGCATAACCTAACCTAGCCTAACCTAGCATAGCCTAAACTAGCCTAACCTAGCATAGATTGACCGGGTGTAATATAACCTAACCTAGCATAGCCTGAACTAGGTGTAATATTTTAAATTTAGTGAACGTTACATTGCAAGATTTTAATGTTGGACACACTCGTTTATAATTATTAGGTAATCTCATTTCTTTTCCTTTTATTCTGTTTTTCCTGTTTTTTTACAACGAAATAATTAATCCCAAGGCTGTTTCTCATTTATAATAATATAACCTAACCTAGTATAACCTGACCGGGCGTAATATAACCTAACCTAACATAGCCTAACCGGATCACCGGTTAAAGCCGTGTCTGGAATCTTTGCACTTTGCAATGAAGCATACACCTCGTGCGGAATCACTACCACTTTCTTCATTATACTAATCTAGTCAGTGAAGGTCCCAAAACTGAAAATAAGATGGGGAGGAATGATCCCCCTCTATGTACAATAATTCGCTTTTTCTTCCCCACAGTTTGACTTTTACGAGCGAGCGTACGTATTACGTTCATGTAACGACGTAAGCGAGCCTTCGAGGGGGTTTCATTAGCACATTACATTTTATAACATTAAGACAGATTTCACAGATGCATTTTAAAAAGTCGGAGTCGATATTTTTAACAAACATCTGTTGCAGTGCCCGGGGCAATCGTTGGTAGATTTTTATTAATTCACTATATTTCTTCAGCCTATTTGTCATTTAGAAATATATTCGTTCTTAGAAGCACCTTAAACGTGTTTCGCGGTGAAGGTCACAAAGCAAATATCTGTAACGCTGACTTGTGGCTTCTTTATAAACCTCCAAAAATTCCTTACGCTGATTCGGGAACATTTGATTGGCCAATACCCCAATTTGTGACATCTCTACGTTGTGCGAATAAGACTAGACATTGTGTATTTAACGACACATCGCGCATGTATGTATTTTTGAAAAATCGATTCTGATTGATGAAGAATACGCTTATATTAAGATGGTCGGAGAACACTGTAAATGTCTCGGCAAACGTTTTATCCATTTCCAACATGAGATCGTCAATTACAGTGACTGTATGCTCATTACTCTTTAAAATATTAACGTCATATACACCTTTGTGGAATAAAATTTCATCTTGGTGCTCGTTGAACACTGACTGATACGTCGAATAGCACCATATTATTTTATGCACAAATTTTGAGAACATCTCACACTTATCTTTAATGATTTTAAGCATAAACACAGTTTTACCGCATCCTGTAGGGCCATATATAATACATGTGGTGGAGCTTGTGAACCTGAATTTTTCTACAGATTCCATCTCTAACACGTCACACCGCTAAGTGGTTCATTTACAAAATATAACAAAATTTAAGTGTTGCTCCTTATATTCTTGTTTTACTGCTTCCATAGAACCGTGAATAACGACGATGTACATCCCACATCATCGATATTAAAGATGACCCCGATGACCGTGTAGCTACAGACTCCATCCCCGCTGACGACCCCTCACCAGCGATAACTGTAGCACGCGGCAATTCAAAGCGGAAGCATGAAGAAGAGCCCTCCACGTCAAGTATAAAGCGTGCCAGGATTGCGCCGGTTGTTAGGCCCCCAGTAATAGAGCCCCAACCCTCTACGTCTTACGACACATCTCCCACAATAGTACCTTCCTCATATATACCCCCTTATTCCTGTTCAGTTCCGGGTACTTCCTCCACACCAGCAGCTTCTCTGGCTGTGAAGGAAGGTATAACATTCGAGTTGGTGCGCACCGCTACCCCTACCCCTGCCCTGACTAGAAATCGGTACGTGGTCAGGGTTGACCGTGGAGCCATGTGTAGCAACGGTGTTGGACTGCGACGCGTAGTTGAACGTATTGTGGAGTTTGCCCTTCAGAACCGCGACGAACGTGAAGTCCGGACGAGGTTGTCCCTCAGGTTCGGTTCAGATGACGGAGACGTAGATGATTTTTGGGCAGTAATACCGTTCAGACGCTTGGCAGCTGCAGACATAGAATATATCTTGGACCGTATAATGCAGGCCTCTCAAAGTAGTACAGCCTTCAATATGGACAACTTCATGGTAGATATTGACAGAGTATTCTGGGTTGCGGGTCATAGTGCCGCACGTTTTACTCTTAATTTCAATTCTCTGTCTATTTACAGAAAGCATATAAACGTCGATCGTGGTTGCGGCTTTATAGCAGTAGTCTTAGCTCATATGTTCACTGTACTAAATACAATT
Organism: Bathynomus jamesi; assembly: GCA_023014485.1. Taxonomy (NCBI): domain Eukaryota; kingdom Metazoa; phylum Arthropoda; class Malacostraca; order Isopoda; family Cirolanidae; genus Bathynomus; species Bathynomus jamesi. Next base: position 133,221 of record JAJOZX010004410.1, on the reverse strand, counting down.
CCGTATAATATCTGCAGGGTTGAGCAAAAATGAATATTCGTGTAGTTGTATTTGGAATGGATGATCGTCGTAGCACTGTGTATGTTTTTAAAAGCTGTGTGAGAGATCGTACAAGACCTCTACTTATTTTAGAATTGTCAGGAACATCGTATCTCCCCATCCGTAATATAAGGACTCTCTACGCGAGTTATGATAAAAGTCGAAAATATTGCAGGCATCATGATTTGTGTAAGGGATGTCTCGATTTGCGGATGATATAGTGAAACATTGTAAGGAGTGCTACATGGTATGTGAGCAGTGTAAAAGCCCCAAATGTGAAAGTCGTGTAGTTGAAACCGAGAATAGGGAATGAAATGTGTGTAGACGTACATTTTTCAATAATAAATGCTTTGAGCTCCATAAATCAATTGGCACTTGCATGAAGGTGATGATTTGTAAGAGCGGTATGTTTCACATGATGGATATATATAATTGGGGAAATTTCAAACATAAATGCGATGAAATTCACTGTTCTAGATATCATGAAAAATATGAAGCGGATGGAGTGAAGCATGTATTTTATATGAAAGGTGTTAAGCCTAAAAATAGCCCTTGTATAACCGTGTACTACGATATAGAAACATACACGAACGATGAAACAAAAGAAGTTATTCCATATTTACTCGTAAGTCAGACTATGATGAGTGCATGGAGATCGAGTGTGATGAGTATCACAAATGTGGAAAACGGACAAACGTTTTTTAAACGATTGCACACGACAGCCCTGTGAAACTCTTTGTATCCTCCATTGTCAAATTAGCGGACAAGTTAAAAAAAATGACTGTATATATTCTTGCCCATAACGGGGCAAAATTCGACACATAGTTCCTTTATAATGAGTTGCTTGAACACGAGTCGTCTGCTATATTTACAGGTGATCCCTTGAAAAGAGGCAGCAAACTAATACAAATGCAGATAAGAGTAATGTACAGTTTAAAGACAACCTGCTGTTCACACCTTGTAAATTAGCCAAGCTACCCAAAGTCATAGGCGTAGCCGCTGAAATTTCAAAAGGTATTTCCCTTACACATTCCTCACTAGCGAAACTTTAAACTACGTAGGACTGCCTCTCCCCAAACATTACTTTAACTACAGCAACATGAGTGATAGTGATGAATGTAAACGTTATTGCGTGAATGATGTGCACTTGCTTAGAGTATGTTTCCAGGCCTTTAGAAGGATGTACATAGCCCGTTTCAAATGCGATCCGCTGCAAGTTGCAGCCACGATCGCCTCATTATGTTCTACGGTGTTCAAGAATAACTTCATGCCTAAAGACAACTTAGCCGTCATTCACAGAAACAACTCTCACTGTTATGGGCACAATGCTATTTACTGGCTCATACACCTACAGCAACAGATCGGGGTGTATATATAAAACACGCCCGCAACACGGGGTAAGTACCCAGTAAGGTCACTGGTAGTGTTTTTTTGGTTGATGGCCTAAGTGAGGATCCAACCACTGGTGAAAAGAGTGTTTACTCCTTAGCGGTTGCTGGTGGCATGGATGTCCACGCCCTGAGTGTGCCGTCACAGGGAACCTCCATGGAAGATCCCATGCCGACAACCTCGTATGGATCCGTAACCGCGATCAACTTATAGGCTCCCAGTTCACTCACAACATCGTGTGGGAGCATGAGTATGATGCACGGATGGAAACAGATGGCCAGTACCATGAAGAAATAAGGGCCATCAAACGTTCAATGGTGTTGGACCCCCCCAAATGCAGTGACAGCTTGTTTGGAGGGCGTACAAACCCATTCAAGCTATACTTTCCGCCTACGGAAGGCGTGAAACTCCATTATTACGACTTCTGTTCTTTATATCCCTACGCGATTTATGGATGCCGATCTTACCCGGCGTTATAGACCACAAGCGCATGTTTCCCCTGTGTGTGAAGTGCGCAGAGGAGAACAACGGTGATTGTAACCATACAACCTACCAGTGTAAGATCAGAGGTGTATATACCAGTCCTGAGATGGACTAGCCGTTCGCCATGGGTAAAGAATTTGAAGATACATGAGGTGTGGAGGTTTCAGAAGTACCAAACCTTTTCACGCCATATATAAACGCTTTTTTGAAGGATAAGGTAGAAGCATCGGGATATCCGTGAGGGGTTGATACCGAAGATTAAAAAAACGGCTTATATTCAGCTTGACCGTTCCCAAATTGTTAAGAATCCTGGCAAGCGCTTTGGTGCAAAGTTGTGTCTAAACAGTCTTTGGGGGAAATTTGCACAGAATACTGGCAAAGGGAACGTTCATTTGGCGCAAAGTTATCGTGAAGTCTGGGATTATGCCAACGCTCCCTATAAAGAGGTTATGGAGATCGTGAATGTGAGTAATACTTACATAATAAAGTACAACATCACCAAACTTGGCCACAGATACCTCGCGAGTTGCAAACATACATGTAGCCAGCTTCGCAACGGCCTACGCCCACATCAAGCTTTGGGGACTACTGCACTCTCTTCGGTGGAGGGTGCTGTACGCTGACACAGATAGCTTGATATTCACAGTGAGGGAGGGTGAATACATGCCTGCTATGGGGGAATTCCTCGGAGAGTTGACTGACGAGATCAAGGATGAGTATGGCGATGGTGCATACGCAGACTCATTTGTATCAACAGGGCCAAAAACCTATCGGGTACGGGTGAGGGTGGGGGATGATATGAAATATATCGTGAAGGCTAAGGGTATCACGCTTAACCATGCGAACCGACGAGTCGATAACGTCGACTCGTTGAAGGATCTAGTGTGTTTGCAAGATGAGGGTGACCAGCCACCCCAACAGACTGTGGGGACCCATAATTTTCCGGCGCAGAAACTGGGGTGTGTGAAGGAACTTAGTGGCACGAAGTTATGCTGTAGAAAACGTTACCAGGTGCCTGGTACCTATGGTACCGTACCCTTTGGATACATTAATCCTTGATTGTATTTACACATATGTGTATTGTTAAAGATATGTTTATTTATTACGTATATTCGCTTCAATTAAGTTTCATTTTCTCCTTGGCGTGCGTGCGTGTGTACATTCCTAAGCTCCGCCCACTTTAAGATCGATCACGTGACTCCTGCCACTATCTGAGCATATCTCTATCTCTATCCCTGCGTGCTCAGTTGACCTCTGCAAACCCTTGAGCTCAGACGTGTATTTTCTCGCGTAGACCAAAATTAGTAATGGCTACCTTTAATATTGCGTGTCCAACGTTTATGAAGTGGCATTCGGCAAAGTGTGAAGATGTGGTGGATACTGGAAGACTCCCTATTCCACCCTCCTTTGATAGTTTTAAGGCTACGTTCAACCGTGCGAAAGAACAAGAGGTACAAATACTCTACTGTCACGCATAGGTTCGCGGACCTCTTTGCCCGCTTGCGATTTTTTAGGGTTAATGCACTTTGGACAATCGAACGAAGGTGGTTCTTGTTGTCTAAGCTCGGCCTTAGCCGAGAGCATCCGAGCACCAATGAACAGTTTCTACCATGTTTTTCCCGAAGGGGTGAATGGAAACACTTCACTTCTAAATTGGAGTTTTAGTTCACTCATAAATTTTTATTACACAAAGTATATACCGAACGAGGCACTGATAATCAGAAGTTTACAGGGGGAGAGGTTTTACCTCTTACAAGCAGGAATTTACAGGGGTAGAGGTTGGACCCCGTTTGACAATAGTTAAGGTAGGAATTGAAAGCGAGGTGGCTTGTCCTCCTCGAGTAAGAGTTACGGCAGGAATTTACAGGGAGGAAGGTCGTCCTCCGCGAGTAGGGGGTAAGGCAGGAACTTAAAAATGAGAGAGGAGCCACCTCTGGTAACAACGGGCCAGGCAGGAATTTAAAGGGGGCGAGGTGCAACCTCTTGTAACAATGGCTCAGGCAGGAATTTTAGGCGAGGGGGACTCGGCCTCTTCGGTAAAGTCTAAGGCAGGAATTTAAAGTGAGAAAGGAGCCACCTCTGGTAACAACGGGCCAGGAAAGAATGATCTAATTTACAATACAAGAAATAAATAAGTCTAAATTTTTGGGGAATGCAGTTGAAGGTTAAGCTCCCACTTTAACTGGAGAGCTAAAGAATTCTGACGTCAAACATAATTTAGGCATACAACGAAATTTAGAAAGATAAAAAGATTAACAAAAAATACTAATTTTTGTACGGTATACACTTTTGGATGTCGACATAATGTCTGGGTCGACATGTACCGAGTACATTAGGTACATAAATTACATTATATTAAGTACATTAATTACCGTTAATTACAATTTTAGCAATTTGTTAATTGACACTGAAGTAATCTGAATAGGTAATACAATTTAGATAATGAAGGAGAGTTCTCCGTTGTTCTATAATTTAAAGGGGATTAACAAAAATGTTATATAGTTATAGTTAACAATAATTACGTCAAACTATGTCAAATATTATTAGAAGAATGGTTGGTGATCATTGTTTGAAACCCTAAAAGCTAGCGATGATGAAAACGGAGGAAAATATAGTGTACTTTCCATTGGAAGTACACGGACATTTATGATAACGTAATTACAGAAGTAATATAGAATTTGAATGAAAATTAGGTAAAAATAGTAAGTACACGTAACAAGAACGTGGATGACTATGTGACGTAAGCAGATAACGAACCAGTGATCGGATATGGAAAGAATACAGTATATTACAAAAATATAACATAAAATCTTAACGTTATAAATTTGTAGCAGAAGCAAGAGAGGAGATTTTCGAATTCAGATGCTTGCTTTTGGCGACGACATCGGAATTCGAACACTCAGTCAGCATTAACGAGTATCTTGCGAGAGGTGGAATAATTAAAAGAAAAAGTATAAAGAATACATGTGGACGTGTTTACATGTACGTAATCATGATCGTCAAAGGACATGTACGACTGCACAAAGTAGTGTACACATCTAGGTTGTGTGCGTAATATAGACACGAGTCAACATAGAATGATAGGTCGATAGGGCATAGGTAGACAATAGGTAGATGAATGAATAAGTAATAAAATTAATAAAGGATAGCGGTCAAGAAGGAACATGGATGTATGAATGAATATGGTTGAATAATATTTATATTGCATAACACCAGACAGGACACAACATATAAATAATGACTTATAGATAGTAAAGTTTTTATTAGTATTAAAGAATGTACCATACATTGAATACTAAGGATAGCCGCATACTAAGCACGTGATAGAAACGTGAAGGAAACTAAGTACTTTATGACGTCAGAGTGATTTACTCTGTACGTACCGTATAAGTCATTATTTGGGGAGAAATTAAAGGAGACGAATTAGAGAGGCACAGTTAAGGGACATTCGCTTTTTTACAGCGAACTTCCAATGGCACAAACATGGATACTGTTCAACCATAGAAATGGTAAATCGCATGGTTGTGCCACTACGGCTATTCTGGCGAGGGCATTGTAAGATTTCGTGGTACAAGCGATGTATTGAAGTATGTTGTAGACCTAACCTTTATAAAAGCTCACATATACCATGAAGTAGAAGAAACAACACGTGCAGAAGATAAGCAACGGGTATTATTAGTGAGTCTTGTTGATGAGTGGTATGACAAGCGATATTATGTCATGTTACATCATACCGAGTACTCGTACCCTACGGCTGAGAATGTAAATCTTGTCATCATGGAGAATCTTAAGTATTTTTAACACTATATTAATATATATCATGACGAGGTTTGTAGTGAGGTTGTGGCTAAAGGCCTGTGCGAGTTTTTAACAGATTTTAGAGAAGAGTATCGTCTGCTAAGGAAAAAGGAAAAATATGAGCATATGTTTCTCTCAAATAGTGCACCGGATTGTGAATAAGATATGTTTAGTTCGTGAAAATGAACGAAAATGCCTGGTGAGCCTTCTGCGGAGTGGGAGTGATAAAACATTAAAACCGGTATTGCTTCATATCAGAAAAATTCTCTAAACGATTGACCAGTATAATGGGGCACAAGTATTCATGTTGGAACAAACCCGTACACGATTCAACAGTTTATGGTGTGGCTCGCTCCCCCCGTCGAGCCGAGCCGCCCACCCGTGTACCTCCCCCCTCCGAAACACACGCTTTCGATAAAACCCGTACACGTTTCACCCGTGTGACTCACTCCTCCACACCTGTTCCACGAGCTAAACAGCGCACCGGTTGCTCATAGTCATCTCAGAGCTTTAACCGACTGGACGTGCACTCCTCTAATACGATGGAACTTCCTTTGAGAAGCATTCTCAATGCCTCGTACGATGTATCCGTGACGAAGTCATTGCGTGTGTTCAGGCGTAAAACCGGTCCCATTAACTATTTACTCGAAACGATTTGCAGGCACGCAAACAAACGTAATGTTATTTATTTAAGTGTTGAAGAGATGAATAAAGTCTTCGTGATAGTTGAGAAGTGGGGTGAGGATCGTTATAAAATACCTGCAGGTGTAGGTACAAGAAGAGAACAGATTAGTGATGAACCCTCATATGCCATTGTTTGTACGTTGTGTATAAATAACGATCAGCCATGCATTGATATACAACTGATGTGGAAGAATGCATCTGATAATAACGTTCTTGTCCCTACGCGAAACCGATTCATCCCTCGAGAGAATGTTTGAAATCGTCGGATTCCGCAAGATGAAGCCTATATTAGACGCTCGTGTTACGGATATGATTTCTTTTGACACGGTTCTTGAATACGCATATACCGCTCTGCTCGACGGATTTATCGAATGTAGGAATGAACAGGGCGAGAATGGTCTAGAGCTGGATACTTATTTAAAAGGTTTAGACTCTTCGAAATATCCCGAACTTTGGTACAAAGGACTTGAGCGGTACAGGGCAGAGCTGTCCTACACTGTTCACCCTGAAGAGTTTTATCTCTATATAATGAGTAGCTGTCGTTAGAACTTGGAAAATTATTTCAATTGCCTCTATGCAGAGTGAGGAAGAGTTCAGATCTACAGATCTACAGAAGCTAAGGCTAACAAAGACCGTAAGATCCACTCTAAGATTAGCCTGAGAGGAAAAAGAGAGTAAGGGGTTAAAAGAAGAGAATAAGGGGCTAAGTAGGTAGCAAAACCTATCACTCGTGGGTTAAAATTCAATCAGAAAAAGAGAAAGAAAGACTATCATCATCCGTTGCCCTCTGCCGACAAGTCGGAAAAATAGTCGAAGAAAATAGTTCCAGCTGTTGCAGACCGGTCCTCCACTCCATAGGGAGGTATAGGATGCAGCCCACTCTGCCGGAAAGGGGTGGAGGATAAAAAAAGTAAACTAAGAACGCATTACAAACCATGCAACACATTATTAACTCAAAGAACAACACATTCTTAACTCAAAGCAACACATACCCCTAGCAGTTGCAGACCGGTCCTCCACTCCATAGGGAGGTAGAGGATGCAGCCCACTCCGCCGGAAAGGGGTGGAAGATGAAAAGAAAGAAAATAAGAACGCATTACAAACCATGCAACACATTCTTTACTCAAACACTATCATACCATGCAAACTACAGATATGCAAAAAAAAAGAAGTATAAAAAATAACAAAAAGTGGGTTAGTTTACGCTACGCGCTACATCTAAGTTCGTATTAGTCTAATTTTTTCTTTTTTCCTCTTCTTTTTTCTGGCATATCATACGCTGGCATGTCACAAGCTGGCATTAATCGTCAACAGACTATCCCCGATCACCACCCCCAGAGCTCCTGTTACGAATTGTTTTATTGTTATATTAAACAACGTTAATATTTTTGAAATGCCTATCTAAACGGTTCTTAAACATGTTAACGCTGGTAGAGTTCACGACTGACGCGGGAAGATTATTCCATTTATCAATTACTTTAAACGTAAAGAAGTTTTTAGCAATATTAGTAATAAAACGTCTGCCACGCAACTTAAATCCGTTATTACGAGTATTGCTATTATCGAAAGTGAACAATTTATCAAAATTTACGTTATCGATTTTATTAACGATTTTTTAAACTTCAATAAGCTCCCCCCTTTAATCTCCTAGTTTCGAGTGAATGCAAGTCTAACTCTTTAATCCTATCTTCATAAGGCTTGTTGCGCATTGACGGAATTAGTTTCGTGGCACGACGCTGAACCCTTTCTAACCTATCACTATCCTCACGCAAATACGGGCACCAAAACTGAGCGGCATATTCTAAATGAGGCCTGACTAGGGACTTGTAAAGGGCAATATAATATTCTTCGATTTAAATTCGAAATTACGCGCTATGAAGCCTAACATCCCATTAGCTTTTGCGCAAGACTCCAGGCACTGGTTCCTAACTTTTAAATACTTAGATACGCGTACGCCTAAATCTACTTCCTCGTCAACACTCACTAACTCTCTATCATCCATCGTGTACGTGTAATTATTGTTACGAGAACCTATATGCAGAACTTTACATTTGTCTACGTTAAATTGCATCTGCCACTTATCCGTCCACTCCATAATCCTATTTACATCGTCTTGGAGCCTATTTCTATCGTCCTCGTTAACAACCTTACCGCCTAATTTAGTATCGTCCGCGAATTTTTATACGTTACTAGTCAATCCTACGTCTATGTCGTTAATGTAAATTACGAATAGCAATGGGCCAAACACTGAACCCTGTGGGACACCGCTACCTACATCCAACCACCTCGATTCACTACCATTAACAACGACCCTCTGTATCCTAGAACGAAGCCATTCCTCTAACCAGTTAGCTACCTGACCGCGTATACCGTGCGCTTTAACTTTCGCAATTAATCTTCTATACGGAACTGTATCGAACGCTTTTTTAAAATCTAAATAAATAACGTCAGCCGCTCTATGCCTATCGTATTCGCGCACTATTTCGTTATGAAATTCTAACAAATTAGTTAAACAAGATCACGATTGAAATGCTCGGGATGGTAAGAAAAAACCGTCGATTGGAAAGCAGTGTTTATAAACTTGTACTTAATAATAACGTGATAGCTAAGGATGCCCTCTTTGTGCGTGCTTTTGGGTGTACTCTGGTGGCTGTGTTTAAAGATAACTTACCACCCTAATGTAAAGTGGGCACAAAAATAGTATTGAATGATATGAAGGTCATTTATATCGAGTATAGGTATCCGTATAACTTGAGCGGTGAAATAATGTTAAGCCGTATTTACCGCGTAGTTCAAAGCAATAATGATGTGACTGTAGACTCGATTACGTAAGAGTTTAGTGTTTTGCGCAATAGAACATAAAGTATTTTGATGTAATTTATTTTCAATATATTTAATTATTTAATATAATTGTGTGTGTGTATTTTTCCTGTACTAATATGTTGCTGATTACATTCCTTCGTTTTGTATATTATTATTTTTTATATATTTAATATTATTATTTTCAATATATTTAATACTCTTATTTTCAATGTATTTAATTATTTAATGTAACTGTGTGTATATATATATGTATATATATATATTATTTTTTTTCCTGTACTAATATAATGATTATATATATATATATAATATATATATATATATATATATATATATACACAAACTCAGAATGGTTCCCTGAGAACATTATATGTTAAACACAGACCGTGCATGGAACAAGGAACTCTTCTGGGAAAATTAAATCCACTATAGTCCGAATAAGTAATGGTAAATGACAAATACCATAGTTTTTTCCTTTTTCATGATTTTAGCCCGACGTGGGCAACGGGTCTCTCGCAAAGAGATCCCATAAATATAGCTTCCCTCACCAGCTATCTGCAAAGCAGACAGGATCCAGCTTTGGGACGTGGATCTAGGGTTTAAAGCAAACCTAGATCCCTACACTCAGAACCTCTATATAAGTAAAAGACTCGTTGCATTCACGTCGTGTTGAATAAATCAAAGAAAAAGGGGGTAACTATTGTATTTTTAGCCAAAAAAACCAAAACTTAAACCTCAACCGGGACATTGAGCGTCCACTTTTCAAGGCACGAAACACGTCCGTTTAGTATACACAAACTCAGAATGGTTCCCTGAGAACATTATATGTTAAACACAGACCGTGCATGGAACAAGGAACTCTTCTGGGAAAATTAAATCCACTATAGTCCGAATAAGTAATGGTAAATGACAAATACCATAGTTTTTTCCTTTTTCATGATTTTAGCCCGACGTGGGCAACGGGTCTCTCGCAAAGAGATCCCATAAATATAGCTTCCCTCACCAGCTATCTGCAAAGCAGACAGGATCCAGCTTTGGGACGTGGATCTAGGGTTTAAAGCAAACCTAGATCCCTACACTCAGAACCTCTATATAAGTAAAAGACTCGTTGCATTCACGTCGTGTTGAATAAATCAAAGAAAAAGGGGGTAACTATTGTATTTTTAGCCAAAAAAACCAAAACTTAAACCTCAACCGGGACATTGAGCGTCCACTTTTCAAGGCACGAAACACGTCCGTTTAGTATACACAAACTCAGAATGGTTCCCTGAGAACATTATATGTTAAACACAGACCGTGCATGGAACAAGGAACTCTTCTGGGAAAATTAAATCCACTATACTTATTCGGACTATAGTGGATTTAATTTTCCCAGAAGAGTTCCTTGTTCCATGCACGGTCTGTGTTTAACATATAATGTTCTCAGGGAACCATTCTGAGTTTGTGTATACTAAACGGACGTGTTTCGTGCCTTGAAAAGTGGACGCTCAATGTCCCGGTTGAGGTTTAAGTTTTGGTTTTTTTTTGGCTAAAAATACAATAGTTACCCCCTTTTTCTTTGATTTATTCAACACGACGTGAATGCAACGAGTCTTTTACTTATATAGAGGTTCTGAGTGTAGGGATCTAGGTTTGCTTTAAACCCTAGATCCACGTCCCAAAGCTGGATCCTGTCTGCTTTGCAGATAGCTGGTGAGGGAAGCTATATTTATGGGATCTCTTTGCGAGAGACCCGTTGCCCACGTCGGGCTAAAATCATGAAAAAGGAAAAAACTATGGTATTTGTCATTTACCATTACTTATTCGGACTATAGTGGATTTAATTTTCCCAGAAGAGTTCCTTGTTCCATGCACGGTCTGTGTTTAACATATAATGTTCTCAGGGAACCATTCTGAGTTTGTGTATACTAAACGGACGTGTTTCGTGCCTTGAAAAGTGGACGCTCAATGTCCCGGTTGAGGTTTAAGTTTGGTTTTTTTTTGGCTAAAAATACAATAGTTACCCCCTTTTTCTTTGATTTATTCAACACGACGTGAATGCAACGAGTCTTTTACTTATATAGAGGTTCTGAGTGTAGGGATCTAGGTTTGCTTTAAACCCTAGATCCACGTCCCAAAGCTGGATCCTGTCTGCTTTGCAGATAGCTGGTGAGGGAAGCTATATTTATGGGATCTCTTTGCGAGAGACCCGTTGCCCACGTCGGGCTAAAATCATGAAAAAGGAAAAAACTATGGTATTTGTCATTTACCATTACTTATTCGGACTATAGTGGATTTAATTTTCCCAGAAGAGTTCCTTGTTCCATGCACGGTCTGTGTTTAACATATAATGTTCTCAGGGAACCATTCTGAGTTTGTGTATACTAAACGGACGTGTTTCGTGCCTTGAAAAGTGGACGCTCAATGTCCCGGTTGAGGTTTAAGTTTTGGTTTTTTTGGCTAAAAATACAATAGTTACCCCCTTTTTCTTTGATTTATTCAACACGACGTGAATGCAACGAGTCTTTTACTTATATAGAGGTTCTGAGTGTAGGGATCTAGGTTTGCTTTAAACCCTAGATCCACGTCCCAAAGCTGGATCCTGTCTGCTTTGCAGATAGCTGGTGAGGGAAGCTATATTTATGGGATCTTTGCGAGAGACCCGTTGCCCACGTCGGGCTAAAATCATGAAAAAGGAAAAAACTATGGTATTTGTCATTTACCATTACTTATTCGGACTATAGTGGATTTAATTTTCCCAGAAGAGTTCCTTGTTCCATGCACGGTCTGTGTTTAACATATATATATATATATATATATATATGTATTCCTCGTTCGTATTTCTTGTACTATTATTATTTTTTATTTTATTTTTGGATCATATATATTACATCGTTTGAGTGTATATTTATTTTCGATATATTCCGTGAAATTTATTCCAATAATTCGTCTAAATAAACAGAATGATGTAATGGTGTTTTATTTAATTCTTTTGGATTGTAAACGATATTATTATTTAATTATACCAAACGGCTGCCTTCTAAACCGACTGACGGATTTCTAAACCAACTGTCAAGAATATCTGAAGATCACAATCTGGCAGCTGAAAAGGTAATACATACATCTGCCTTCTAGGTGTTCTACGTCAACTGGCTGGTTAAGCCACCTGGCGGATTAAGCCAACTGGCGGATTATGCCAACTGTTGAGAATATATGCTTTAATTAATTAAATAGCGCAATCTGCCAACTCAACCTTAATAATGTACACCTGAACAAGCCATTTACGCCTTCTAAGAAGCCTTCTAACCCAACTCTTAAGAATATATGCTTTACTTAAATAAAAAGCGCAATCTGGCAACTCAGCCAGTTAAGCCAACTAGCTGATTAGGATCTTATAAGACAGCTGGCGCTCAGATGAACTCCCAATATGCGCTTGGCAGCATCCACGCGAACACTCCTCTCTCTCTCTTTCTCTCTTAGGTTGGGTATACCCCTTTGGAGGGGTGAAGCCGTCCCATTTCTCCCCCAAAGACCCTCTCTTACTCTCTTAGGTTAGGTGTACAGTCTAGGGTGGATCACTTTTCACTTTTTTTTTAAATTATAGCTGGTCAAAGTTTTTCCCATGATTTGGTTCAGTGGAAGTACACTGACACCATTTTTACCAAAATCGATCAATATTTAGGGGTCGCGCATCGACCTTGAAAATTTCAATTTTGGAAATTTGGCCAAATTGACAATTTTTTACTGAATAAAGATAAATCATCAAATGACCATATTTTCTGAATCCTCTCAGTGAAAGAAATCCTCTCAGATACTTACCAAGTTGATAGGACAAGTGGTTTAGAAGTTATACTCACCTTGAGATAGCATTAAAATTTAAAATACCGTATTTGTCCCCGTACCTCCATATGCTGTCTGCCATTGTCTGCTTTTTAGGATAAGATAAAACGAATAAGGAAAGATCAAATGTATTTTGTATTAAAACGGTTTACCGATATCACTAAAGGCACTTACTCCGGTGCCCCTAACTAGGTTCAAAAACTGTATGAATCGTGGTTAGAACACACGTCATCTTAAGGCGTGCGCCATGTACTCTCTCTGCTAACTCCCTTTCCCTCTGCGCTACGTCATCTTGGCAAGTGACGACTTCTTGAAGTCACCGAGTTCTTTCCGGCTCTTTTCCACGAGCTGAAGAAGACCCTGCAGCTGTGACTCGTCTTTTGTGACAGTGTTCGCGTAATCTTCTATCAGTTTTATCCCTCTCTCTGCCACGTCGTTGGTAACTTTCAGATGCGAGATGACATTCTTCAGATCACAGTAGTTCTTATCTTGATCCCACTTATTCACGGCAGAGTGAGCCACGTAGACGCGCACACCTGCAGGCCTGTGAACACGAACCACGATGACTCATCGATCAGGTCCGGAAGGCGCGTCGTGTCATCAACCGAGACGTTGTCATACGTGAAGTCCTCGGGCACAGCGAGGCGGCACAGCTTCTTTGCCATCTCGTGCTTCACAGTGTCTTCCACTTTGTCACTGCAGAGGGCGAAAACGACGGTCTGAGGCCTCAGATACCACAAGTGCCGCCTGATCACTGCCAGTGAAGCCTCTGCAATCTCGCGATCCACAGCCCTGTACTGCAGAAGACGCTGGTACAACACAAGGTCATTCAGCGGGGCATCAGCTGCGACAGGAGCCGCCAGCCAGGCAGGTGCGTAGAGGAGTGCAGTAAATAGTACCACTCTCTGAAGTTTCTGTACCAGCTCGTCGTCGAACTCCAGCTGACCGCTGAACATCAGGAGCTTCGTGTAGTAGATGATCTGAAACGAATACGCACTGTGATGTATAAATACCGATACCACTCCATATAAGTTTGTTTAATGGTAAATTATTTATCTTATTTTTTTCTGGTAGGGACTTCAAATGGCTGTTTGCAGAAGGCAATACAATATTTAACTTCTAATTCAAAATACCAACCTTGGCCATCCACCTCGCATGATGGTAGGCTCCTGGGCGCATGAAGTGTGTGCCACGACGTGGCTGGGCCCCGAGTACCAGGAGTGTAATCTCCGCCACTTCTCGGTAGTCTTCTCTGACAAGACCAGAAGCGGTGCCGAGGAACTTGACTGCCTCATCTCGGAGCTCCATCAGCCACGTCACCTCCGCCAAATGCTCGATCTCCAGCTCGCGATAAGTCGAGAGGTCGAGCTTGTCCCACCTGAAAGGGGAGTTATGAAAATATTGCATGAAAACGACTGAAGTTTCCCTTTTCGACTGCTATTAACATCATTAGTAGAAGGACGCTGATATCTCAATTGCTCTGAAGGCAAAAAATCATTGGAGAAAACAAATGCGCCTTAGACTTGAAATTCACCTTCTCCTCAGATACTGGAACAAAGGTTCAGTTGGTGCTGTGGTTCTTCCAAACGCGGTGATGACCACTGCCCCCACGATGAGCTCCATAACGTGATGGCGACAGCCCAGCTGGAAGAGCGGTTTACCAAGCATGTTCTCCAGCCGGACCACCGCACCCTGCACCCTCCCCGTATTGGAGGAAGTTGTGTCGAAGCACAGTCCAATCACGTTGTTCTCGCATCCCCAGTCTTTGAGAGCACGAAAGGTCGCCTGGGCCTGGGACAGACCGGTGCCGTCAGCAACAGTCGGAACGGCCAGCAACTTTCCTTCTGTGCATTGGGGAGCTCCGGAGATGAGAATCGCCTGGCGGTGCTCCAATGATCCAAGAGAGTCCTGAAACGTATGTCATACATGCCAATCCATTATCGTCCACTGGAATATGTCAATCCACTGTCGTCACTGGAACATGTTAATTCACTGTCGTCCACGGTGAGGGCAAAACTGACCTTGATTACTTTACCGTCCCAGTGGACGACAGCATGCCTCGGAGATACGAAGGATTTCTGCACAGCTGTCGACACTTCACAACGATGTGCCACTCTTCCACGGCGAGACGTGTCCTTCGAGATACTGAATTTGTCCAGGTCTGCGGGCGGATCTGCCGAACGTAGGACTGCCGCCACGACACTTGCCACCTATGTGCGAAATTGAAAGGAAATTGACAAGGATGCGTATGGTTTTTATGTGACAAAATAATCACTAAATTTTCCGTTACGTCTATTATATCTTTGTCAAGGAAAGATCATTACTGATATATACACACCTGATTATTGGACATCCGGAAGCGATCAGCCACTTCAATAACAGCCGGTGCATTGAGGATGCGGTGCGGTGAGGAAGGCTGATTGATACAGTTGATTCTCTCGGCTGTCGGTATGGTGGTTCTAGCTGTGATTCGGAGTTGCTCGATGATCTGCTTTCTATAGATTCATCGTCGCTCTCAGCTTCGGTTCCTAATTTCGTTTTTGAGGTGCCTGGCTCATCACGAGATTGTTGTCTTGAGAGTTGCCGTTTTCTCTTGACAACGAACACTTTATCATTCCCACTCATTGTTGCCTGGCGCAGGCCCCGTTGATCCTCATAAAATTTAATATCTTCTTGTTTGTTGTTGTCTGAGAGAGAGTCACTTTTCTGTATCTCTTCAATAGCATCGGGAGCTCCGATGTCCCAGAGCTTGTTCAGATTTTCTGAAAACTTCTCCCTGCCTTTTCCCGCGTCACTGTCTCTCATCTTGCTCTTCTGCAGCGAGCGCCACTCTTCCCACAGTAACTCCAGTTTTCTTTCGCAGTTACGCCTCGTGATCGTCTTTATACGTGCCATGTTCCAAAATGCCAGAACATTGGCCACCGTGTCTTTTACGGCGGCCTTCCTGTCAGTAGTTTCCTGCTTGGCATAGAAGAAGTACTGGAGAACTTGATGGGTGGTTGGCAATTTGGCACCACCGATCGAGGAAGATGGCTGACCAATTAAGAAGACGTCCGTGGCTGACCTTAGAGAAGGTGGTGCTGTTGTTGCTGCTTTCTCTTTTCCAGAATAAGTAACTTTCAGAGTCTTCCCACTCCTGGTTGTTAACAGTTTATCCATTGTACTAAAGTCTAGACTTATCAAACAAGAATCAATTGACACAGTTGATCTGTAAAAAGCAAACTGTGATTAGTAAAAATATTGGTCATAGACATAGCGTGTGTGTGTAATTGGGATTTTAGGATGCGCCAGCTACTGATGCTATGATTACGTCCATAACGGGGGACAAATACGGTATTTTAAATTTTAATGTTATTTCTAGGTGAGTGTAACTTCTAAACCACTTGTCCGATCAACTTGGTAAGTATCTGAGAGGATTTCTTTCACTGAGAGGATTCAGAAAATATGGTCATTTGATGATTTATCTTTATTCAGTAAAAAATTGTCAATTTGGCCAAATTTCCAAAATTGAAATTTTCAAGGTCGATGCGCGACCCCTAAATATTGATCGATTTTGGTAAAAATGGTGTCAGTGTACTTCCACTGAACCAAATCATGGGAAAAACTTTGACCAGCTATAATTTTTAAAAAAAAAGTGAAAAGTGATCCACCCTAGTGTACACCTTTAGGGGTTGAGGCCATCCCACATTCTCCCCCAGCTTGCTGTGGGAGTTCATTGCAACTTGGGGGATAACCCCTCCCCCTAGTTGCATAACCCCTTTGTTGCTTAATCTCTTGCAACATTCCCCTCCCCTTGTCGCATAACATCTTGCAACATTGATCAACATTTGCAATTGCATTGCTCTCTAACATTTTGCGCCCATACTACTAAACACCAATGAACTCTCAAAACAACAGATTATACTCAGAATCCCATCAATTAAAGAATCAAATTTCGGACGAAAGACTGTATGCAACAAAGAGCCACTTTTCCAAAAGTATTATGGTGTCTGTCGGTGTTTCCAAGCTGGGAATAACGTCTCTTCATTTCGTTGAGCCCGGTGTGAAAGTTAATGGCGAATATTATCGAAATGTTCTTTTCGCAAACATAATTCCAGAGATGTGTGCTCTGGCAAATGGAGGTCATTTTGTTTTTCAACAGGATGGAGCAAGGGCACATACGGCAAAAGACACTGCTGCTTATTTAAATGAACATGCTCCTGAATTTATTGATTTATTGAACCGGAGAATTAACGTCCGAACAGTCCTAATTTGAATCCTGTTGATTATGGGATCTGGGAAAACTTGTCAGGATGAGTTTATCGCGGTAAGAAAATCAGAAATATTAACCACCTGAGAGATGTTCTGATTGAACACTGGGCCGAATTCCGACAAGACCAGATTGATTCATCAGTTGATCAATTTAGACCAAGACTTCGAAAAGTAATAGAAGTTGGAGGTAAACATATTGAAAAGTATTTTTAGTTTGACATTTTAATAACAATTTTATATGAAAGAAATTTTTGAGTGTATCATAAAGAAATTTTGAGTATTTACGGTATCTTTACATCCTATTTATGGTTACGTGCTAAAATGAGGTCTATTCAGCTACTGTGCAAAAAATTTATAGAAATGTTGTCAGATAACGTTATTTTTTTTTGTTAAAATGTTTTTTTTGGGGGACCTTATATGTTTGTCTATTTGGTCTAACTTCATTTCCCTTTTATGAGTACACTATTTACATTTTCACAATTTGTAATTAATGTAATAAATTAATTTAGTTATAATTACAAAACTAACGTAATATCAGTTGGTAATAAAGGTTATTTTTTAAGAAGCAATGTAGAAATATGTTATTAATATTTACTGTATATATGTATAATTAAATCAAGCTTATATTTATTATAAAAACTTAAATAAATCCTTGTTTGGAAAAAACACTGAATCAGACATCTACAATAGACTTCATCTTTCAGCCCGTGAGGATGAAAGATATAATTTTGTCTCCCCCTCAAATGATTGAACAAAGTTGAAGGGTCGTTAGAGTAGTGTGCTATGCATCCGTGATGAATACAGCTCCTGCTGGATTCGTTGACAGGGTGGGTAGGTTCCATTTGAAAACTAGATTCTTGTGATAAGTACATGTTTGTTTCTTGAGGAGTGCGAATGACCACGAATGACACTTGACTGGGTGGAATCAAAGGCGTTTCGTCTCATCACTTCCGCACCTCTTACTGACTCTCTCTTTACTATCGCTATTATAATGAACACTGCTCTTCTGAACTCTCTAACTGCATGCCTCCTCCTTTAAGGAGAGCATGCAGTGCCAGACTTTTAACACATTCTCATTGCTTTTCTGTCCAACTTTCTAACGCAAGGTTTAATCGGTATTTTCAATCTTTCATCTGCTCAACCGGTCAATTCTGGAACAATCTTCCTGAATCCATCTTTCCCCCTGTCTATGATCTCCAATCTTTCAAACGCGGAGTATCAAGACATCTCGAAAACCTTGGACCTTGATTTTGGTTCTCCTCTTCCTCTACTGGGGGGTGGACGTTTTTGCGAGCATTCGCCCTTGGCCCCTCCTTCCTGCATAAAAAACTGAAGTTCAATGATTGTTTATAGTTTGCAAACGAGGTTCGCGTGTAAAAGGTTTGAGAAACACTGATTTATAGCTACAAAATATATGTTAGGCAAAAATGAATTAAAAATTAAAAGATTAATAACATGATTTTTATTAAAATAAAATTAGGTATCATCAGCTGCTAATTCGACATCAAAGCTACAGATATGCAAATTATGGGCTTTATTTATAGGGTGCAAAACCTTTAGAGAACTGTATGAACCAGTCAAGGTGTATTGGTTGTTTGCTAAAAATTTGGCTAAACTGTAGTTATGGGTTTTATAAGCAGCTAAAATTGGTCTACGTGAAGCTCCTGTTTTTTTTACCTTCGGCAAACTGCAAAGAATTCCTGGGGATGAACCCGTTCAATTTAGAAAGTTATGTGTTCTTTGATAATTCAACTTTATTCAATAACTTCCTTAAGTACTCATTGACTTTATATCCCAATTTTAACGTCAAAGAAAGAAGATCCTCATTTGTCTGTTTAAATTTACTGTGGTCTTATAGCAAGCTATTATTTTTATCGACATACGCACCTTTATTGAGAGCAACTGTTCTTCCTTTATCGTCTTCATTATTATTATTATATAGTATATGCAGTGGCGACTGGCGTATAGGAGCGATGGAGCGGTCGCTCCCCTTGCTTGAAACTATAAATATTAATTTAACAGATAAAAAATATATTAATTTTAAGATATTCAACAATTATTTTTATATTTTATTAAAATATTTTTTTAATACAAATTTATGGCTTCTTTTGACATATAAGTACCGTACGGAAGCATCATGTGATTGTTTATGTACTACAATTCGAAAAATTATAAATTTTATGAAATCGTACCCCCATACATTTATACCACGAGTCGCCACTGAGTATATGTATAGGCGCAGCTGGCTACGAGGGCAGTAGGAAAGTAGAAAGTAGAATTAAACCAATTTTATTTGTTAAATTTTTCTAAATGAACGGTAGACTTTTCATAATTATCCTACGTATGGTACAGAAGATAAGAACGAACATAACTGAAATATTTCTCTGTACGAATACTTATGAGCGCCAGTGTTTATGTGTGTGTATATAAAAATTGAACAATGAATAATTCCTATATAATCTTTATATAATCCTGTATATTCTTATACACTTATATTTATATAATTTTTATACTCAAATATTCATTTTTACATAAGAACCAAAATCGTCTAACGCGAGTTTGGATAAAATTTTGATTTGCTTTCTATTTTTGCCAAATAATTGGTGAATTGTTTAATTTTTTTTAATATTCCTAAATATTTACTGTATACTCGTATAAGTATATATATTTAATTAATAGTTTCACTCACTCTTTGTACAATGGCTATAAACCTTTCATTACTGTATTTCTCTAATAAGTTTCTTCTAATTTCTCCCAATAATGACTTGTACTGTACGTACGAATTAAATAACTATGGCGTATTAATTATGAATTGACGTATGGCATAATTTGAAAAACTATGACGTCATAAAGGAATTTAATTCTCTTCACGTTTTCCATACCTTGAATACTGAATCACTTGTTTAGTATGTAGATATCTTTCGTATTCAATGTATGGTAAATTCTTTAATAATAATAAAAACTTCATTCTCTCTAAGTCATTATTTATGTTGTGTCCTGTCTGGTGTTATGCAGGGCAGGATTAACCATTGTTAGGGCCGGGGGCAATGAATATTTTCGGGCCGGTGTCACTAGAAAAACACAATTCTTTACCTGATACATCATACATGAGTGATGTGATCAGCTGACTGGGATCGATCAACAGAAAACGAAACAAAAACAAAGATGTGATTACAGAAAATGTATACTTTGTTCACATAAATGAGATACTAAACTAGGTTTTGTAGAAGCGGAATCTAGAATTTTTTTTTCTTCCTCACGGTCGACCAATTATTTCAACGGTAGATTATAGCGTTTACATAGTTTCTTGGGGTCGGTCAGCATCTTGGGGCCGGTCAGCATCTGCGGCCGGGGGTAAATGCCCCCTTTGCCCCCATTATAATCCGCTACTGGTATTATGTAGTATAAATATTATTATTCGACCATATTCATCCATACGACCATATCTTATCTTGACCGATATCTTTATTAGTTGTATTAATTATTCATTCATCGACTACCTATTGTCTACGTATTGTCTACTTATGCCCTATGGACATATCAGTCCATGTTTACTCATGTCCGTCTATATATCACAAACACAACCTATTGTGTTACGTACCGATATGTGTAAAATACTTTGTGCATTCGTACATGTCCCCTGATGATCATGATTACGTACATAGTTACGTACATGTAAATACGTCCACATGCATTCTTTTTACTTTTCTTTTAAGTGCGTTCACCTCTCGCAAGCTGCTCATTCATGCTGATTCAAGGTGTTCGAATTCCGATGACGTCGCCAAAAGCAAGCATCTGAATGCGAAATCTTCTCTCTTGCTTCTGCTACCAATTTATAACGCTAAGATGTTATGTTATATTATAATATACTGTATTGTTCCCCTGCCAGGCCACTGGTTCGTCGGCTTACGTCACATAGTTATCCCCGTTCTCATTACTTGCACTTACTATTTCTACATAATTGTCATTCATATTCTATATTACTTATGTATTACGTTATCATAAATGTCCGTGTACTTCTTATGAAAAGTACACCCTATTTTTCTCCGCTTTCTTCATCGCTGGCTAATTAGACTTTCAAACTCTGATAACCAACCACGTTCTTATAATATTTAACATAATTTTGCGTAATTATTGTTAACTATAAATATGTATACATTGTTGCTAATCCCCTTTAAATTATAGGACAACGGTTAACTCTCCTTCATTATATAAATTGTATCACCCATTTAGACTACTTCAGTATTAGATATGGCAATTAACAACTTGCTAAAATTGTAATTAAATGTAATAATTTATTATAATGTACTGTAAGTGATATACTTTAATGAAACTGTAATTAACGATAATAAGCGAATGTGAATTAATTGGTAATTATAATCATAGTTGTAATAAACCAAAATTACAATGTACTCAGTGATGTACTTGGGATTGTACTCAATGTACTACTCCGACATTATATCGCCATTTAGGAATGTATACTCGGCGATATTATTATTATTTTTTTGTTATTTAGTTTTTAGTTTTATTTTGGAACCTTTCAAAATTCTGATGTGTTAAAATTATGCTTAACGTCCAGGAAGTGTTTAGATCTCCAATTAAAGGGGGGAAACTTAACCTCCAACTGCACTCCCCCAAACTTTAGACTTATTTAATTCTTGTATTGTAAATTCAATCACTCCTGTCTTAGCAGCTCTTCAGCGAGGAGTCAGAGCCCTCCTCGAGGAGGCCGAGGGCCTCCTCACTTTTAAATTCCGGCCTGAGCCATGGTCGAAAGAGGTCGAACCTCTCCCCCTGTAAAAGTCTAATCTAACTTAGAGGCTGAGTATTACCTGTACATTTTAGCAGTAAATTACAGTAAAAGAAATTTTTTTATCTTGTCTTTCGAGCCGTGCTCTCTTCAGAGAACTCAGTAAATAAAGTAGAGAAAAATAATTTCCCGATACGTTATAAGAAGCATCAGGGAACCGTCAGATAATTTAGCCACTATAGAAGAACTCGGAGAGTAGTATAGATGAAACTACTGCGAGTAACAAATCCGTTGCTGCCTCCTAACCAGAACCCCCGTCGACTTCGAACCAACCAAGGCCATAGAAGAGGGAGGTTTAACAAAACTGGCGACCCTGCCAGGATTCTTCCAGTCTTCCAGACCCTAGAAATAGAACAACTGGCGACCTCTGCATCCAGGATTCTTCCAGTCTTCCAGACCCTTGAAATAGAACAACTGGCGACGCCCATTCTTCATCCAGGAACAAGTAGCGAGCAAGACACGTCTTCAGGACATGTCTCCAAGGATTTTTCCGTAGGAATCTGGTTAAGTACAGAGCTCTTTTTTTTAAAAGTAATCTCTAAACATTTGAAAAGTCAGTATTGTATTATTAACAGTTAATAATGAGTATCAAGCCAGAATTAACAAGAAACAGTGAACAATCACTACACCAGTGATACATTTTTTTTATTGAAAATGAGTTATTTTCACTATTATAGTTCGTATAGAATAATTTTAATTTATGTACCAAACATAATATTACCCTACCTTCGCGTACATTCGAGTGAAATGTCGTTTACATTTTTTATTTTTGTTTACAATTTTTTCAAATTATTGAGTTGAATTGACTTCAAATTATTGTGCAATTATTGTTCATTATTATAATGCACAAATTCTGCATTATTTGTGTATTTCTTGGATAGAGAAAGAGATAGTTTATAGTTTATAGAGATACTTGCTAGCAGTTCAAGTCAGTCGGTTGCATCCAGAGGGACAACCACCCAAGAGAGATATAGAGATACTTGACAGCAGTTCAAGTGAGTCGGTTGCATCCAGAGGGACGACCCCCCAGAGAATACTAGAATAGAGAGATACTTGATAGCAGTTCAAGTCAGTCGGTTGCATCCAAGAGGGACGACCGCCCCAGAGAATAATAGACTTCATTTGATAGAAGTTCGAGTGCAGTCAATTTCAGTTTTAAGTCAGTTTGAAGTTTAAGTCAGTTTGAAGTTTAAGTCAGTTTCAGTGCAGTCAATTTAATTCAACCTGAATTGACAGGTTTGTGTCTTTAATTCAACCTTCTGTGTCCTTTTTGCATGCAGTATTTGCTTTTACAAATATATAGGTGAAATTATATATTTTGTATGTGCATATAATATATATATATATATATATATATATATATATATATAACATTTCTACTGTCAAAATTTCGCGACTGGAATCATCATTAGTTGCTAAATTCTAAAACTCTAAAGTATTTAAAATACAATAATGAAATTGGTAACTGTTCGAACCATCACAATAAGTTGCTCACACTCAACTTATTTCAGAACCCATTAAACTAAACATTTGAAAAGTTTTTAATAAATTTTTGATAAAATCTTAAAATAGTCCATTAAATTGAATAAAATGAAATAAATAGATTCAATATACCATAGATTTCAATAGATTCAACTAAAATATAAAATAATTTGAAGGCAAATAATAAATATATAACAATATAACATGTAATATAATCACTGCAATAGACTTTATACTGTTAAAATTAACTTTGTAAATAAACTAACTGAATTGAACTTTGTCTTTTCTTTTGTTGAATACTTTTTGGTAATGGCTTTTGGCTTTACAAATTCAGTTTGTAAAACTACAATTCAAAAGTCATTCATTTGATTTCGTCTCGTCTGGTTTCGAATCTTTGGGGCACATCGGCAAATTCACTGGTCTTTCCTCCTTTTAAGTTTGGCCTTTTCTTAGGACGAGTAAAGAAAAGTATATATATATATATATATATATATATATATATATATAGGGTGATTTTTTTTTATTAATTGAAATAAAAGCATGAAATTTTTACTTTTTTTTTTCTCTACACTACACATGGGCAATTAGTTCCATAGTTCAAAACATGCTCTACAGTATGTGATGTCTTCTCAGCTCATTAACTCTTTGCACATGAACAACAAAATTTTACGATACTTTGGACAGAGTATATGTTGAAATGTGAAAAATTTCTTGTTCAATTGATGCTTTCAATTCTTCTATTGTGTGTGGATTCTGTTTAAACATACTCTATCGTGTAAATAACCCAAAAGAGAAAAAACACAGGGGTTAGATCTGGTGACATTAGTGACCATGATATTCTTTAATCATAAAAAGCAGGTGATCCGTTGGACAGGACTCTTCTATCGAAAGTATCGTGTAAGAAATGAAGCACCTCATTACTAATGTGAGGTCTAGCATAGGGGTATCCAACCCCTAATGCAAAACAACTGTAATATCGTACACATTTTAAAAATAATATTTCGTGTTTTTATTTCGGTTAATAAAAAATACAAATCTTTTAAAGTGGCAAATGTTTAAGACATCACCTGATATGTACAAGGTGTTCTAAAATTACCTACTAAACTTGGGTGTTTTAAAATTATCTAGTAAACTTTTATATGAACGCAATATCTTAACAAAAATTATTCGATATTGAAGTTTTATTTCAAATACAGCAACAATAAGAAAAGCAACAATAATTGTTTAATTTAAATGTTCAAAGTGTCTCCTTCAACTTTGAACAACACATTGTTCACATTGTTCCGACTACTGATCGACAGACATATAAAAGTTTTACTAGGTAATTTTAGAACACCCTGTATATACCTACGCAGAAAAAGACTTCTCGCAACCTTCTATACATAGAAATATTACCTTCTATTGTCTCAAATCACAAAAAAAAAGTTTTGGGGCCCATTCGTTCTATCTAAAGAAACTGTATATCATTAAAAGAAGTTACTTTATCATCTGACAAGAAGTTTTGATACTCAAAAGAAGGAAAAACTTCCCCTAAAATGCACCCTCAAAAAGAAGTTATGAGTCCTAAATTTAGAAGCTTTTATTTTGAGTGTATGGCCAAACGAGTTGGAACACCTTAGAAGTTATTAATATTTTTCTTGTCTTGAGTCACGTCACTGTCAGAGGGGTTTAAAGGACATTAAATTTATATCTACCAGCAAAAAAAACCGCCCTATGGGCGGGATATTTTTGCTAGTTGCTGCGGAAGGCTGTTATTAACTTTTGGCCAATACATATTTATTGTAGTTCTTCAAAGTAATGGATTTCTTTTTCTTACCATGTTCAATCCCCAACATTCTTTGTCTGGATAAAATTTTCAGAACATTACCAATTTTGGGAGGGGGGATACAATAATCAAGTAATAAAATGTAATGAAAATTATTTTATGAAAATTTTAAGCGAGTTAGAGCTTAACATTTACAGTGAGCTCATGAATCACTTAATTTTAAGTGCAGCTTCACAGATTTTACTTGAAGCTCACGAAGTAGTTAAATTTCAAATACAACTTGTCACATTTTTGAGTTTCACATCCCAAGATCAATGGGACAAAATCTTGAAATTTAAGTGCTTCGTGTTCTAGCATATAAATTTTTTAGGGAGATAAATTGAGATAAATTTATTTTCGGACACCCGATCTGAAAAAAAAGATGCTATCATAAAAACACTCCAGGGATCCCAGAGGGTTTTGTCACCAAGTTTCGTAAAAATCAGTCTAGCTGTTTGGACCTGAAAAGGAGACAGACAGACGGACATGCAGTGAATTATGGTATACTGATGATGATAATGATGATCTCCAGATCTACAGAAGCTAAGGCTAACAAAGACCCTAAGATCCACTCTAAGGTTAGCCCGAGAGAAAGAAGAAAGTAAGGGGTTAAAAGAAGAGAATAGGGGGTTAAGTAAGTAGCAAAACTTATCACTCGTGGGTTAAAATTCATTCAGAAAAAGAGAGACACCATCATCATCCGCCGGTCACTGCCGACAAGTCAGAAAAATAATCGAAGAGAATATTTCCAGCTGTTGCAGACCGGTCCTCCACTCCATAGGGAGGTAGAGGCCAATATAATATTCTTCGATTTAAATTCGAAATACGCGCTATGAAGCCTAACATCCTATTAGCTTTTGCGCAAGACTCCAGGCACTGGTTCCTAACTTTTAAATACTTAGATACGCGTACGCCTAAATCTACTTCCTCGTCAACACTCACTAACTCTCTATCATCCATCGTGTACGTGTAATTATTGTTACGAGAACCTATATGCAGAACTTTACATTTGTCTACGTTAAATTGCATCTGCCACTTATCCGTCCACTCCATAATCCTATTTACATCGTCTTGGAGCCTATTTCTATCGTCCTCGTTAACAACCTTACCGCCTAATTTAGTATCGTCCGCGAATTTTGACACGTTACTAGTCAATCCTACATCTATGTCGTTAATGTAAATTACGAATAGCAATGGGCCTAACACTGAACCCTGTGGGACACCGCTGCCTACATCCAACCACCTCGATTCACTACCATTAACAATGACCCTCTGTCTCCTAGAACGAAGCCATTCCTCTAACCAGTTAGCTACGTGACCGCGTATACCGTGCGCTTTAACCTATGCAATTAATCTTCTATGCGGAACTGTATCGAACGCTTTCTTAAAATCTAAATAAATAACGTCATCCGCTCTATGCCTATCGTATTCGCGCACTATTTCGTTATAAAATTCTAACAAATTAGTTAAACAAGATCTTTGGCGTCGAAACCCATGCTGACTACTATTAATCAAATCGCGACTTTCTAAGTGATCGATGAAACAATCCCTCACTACGGATTCCAAAAGTTTACCGACAATTGACGTTAAACTAATAGGCCTATAACTGCTAGCTACTCTGCGGTCGCCTTTTTTAAAAATGGGCGTGACGTTAGCTAATTTGAAGTCTTCAGGAATAATCCCCGTTTCAAGTGAGTGATTAAAGATTTTCGTTAAGGGGCCTACGATAACGTCTTTCAAATCTTCCAGATGTCTAGGATAAAACGCGTCAGGGCCTGCAGCCTTGCCAACTTTCAGCCTATCGATATAATGCGCAATCTCACTCCCGTAAACAGTTATTTCATTCAAAAGAGTCTCGCTGCTAAATGGAACGATATCGTCCACATCGGGAACATTATTGACGTCTTCTCCGGTAAAAACTATCGCAAAAAAGTTATGAAAAATACCCGCCATCGCCTGAGCGTCGGAAGCCAAAGCGCCATTAGCGTCCACGAAAGGGCCTATATTATCTTTTATCGGCTTACGATTATTCACGTAATCGAAAAACTTTTTTGGGTTATGTTTACTATCCGCAGCTATAAGTATCTCTAAATTACGCTTCGCATTTTTAACTGGTCTTTTAACCTGACGTCGAAGCTCGATATATCTATTGACGTTAGCTACCGTGCCATTGCGCTTTTTAAGTATATACGCTCTGTTACGCTCGTTTATGAACTCGCCTATTTCCCTAGTCTACCACTTGGCCCTACCATGATTTTTAGCGCGCTTGGGCCTACGAGGAATAAACTCCCTTTCGATATTCAAGAAACTTTCTTTAAGCGCCTCCCAATGCAAATTTGTGTCATTACCCATAAATAAGTTATCCCAGTCCACTACTCTCATCCTATCCGCAAAACTATCAAAATGGGCCCTACGAAAATCAGGGACTTCTATTACGTTACTATTCTTAGTGTTTTCTATCAATAGCTTAAACCTAAAAATTTGATGATCATAGGGTTGCTAGATTTTTCAAATGCCCATGCGGGACAAAAAATTTTCGAGGTTTGTTTTAAGACCATTTTTTTTTCAAATTGAAACTATTTCTTCAACGGTTACAGCAAACAAAATTAGAAAAATTGGTAAATCTCTAGGAGCGCTCCATTTTTCAATATTAAACATACACTCATAAAACATATACTATTTGAAAGCTCACATTTTTCTGAGTCTAAAAATGTAGTAATCCAAAAGTATCAATAGCAAATAAAAAGTAACGGTAACGGTTCAGAATAGGGGCGCCACCTCAATTTTTGTGTTTTTTCCACCAAAACATGCTAAAACTATTGGTTTCCTGTTGTTTAGGATGAATTTGACCATCGCCATTACAGTAAATTATTGCTTGAAGTGATTTCACCCCCCCAATCCCTCCTACAATCTAGGGGGAACCACCGTGAGAACCGGGGGTTTTGGGTGGGGGAACACAGCACAAGCAATAATTTACTGTAATAGCGATGGTCAGATTTATTCTAAACAACAGGAAACCAATGGTTTTAGCATGTTTTGGTGGAAAAAACCCTTATATCCTGAACCCTATACCGATCAATTTGTGATGCGTGATCTTTAAGGGGGCTCCGCCCCCGTACCCCCGAGACCTAAATTATACAAATGATAATGCAATAAATGTTAAGTTATGCACTTTTTTAGTCTTCATCTAGGGCACATGACGAATCAAGTTCTCAACACGGCCGCGAGCTCTACTAGCGTCACCGCACATCCGTCACAGACCGAAGCCATTTTCAAACTGAAGTGAATGAACGATAGTAGGGTTGGCAACTCAAAATTTCCTAGATTCATAGTAGCTAATAGCTATATATATTTTTTCGTAATTTTCTAACTTCGTTTTTTTGACTATGCGACACATGCAATCAATGTATTTTAATGAGAGAAACAACTTTGTCTCTATGGTATTTTTCGAAATTTTGCTTAATTAAGTGGCGCCCGTATTCTGAACCATTACCAAAGTAACTAGGTTTAAATATAAAACCCTATACCGATCAATTTGTGATGCGTTATCTTTACGGGGCTCCGCCCCCGTACCCCCGAGACCTAAATTATACAAATGATAATGTAATAACATATTCATGTTAGGTTAGGTTAGCGTAACAATTACCAAAAATACCATCTTACAACACAGACTGAAGATTTATAACTTAGCCAACATTTATAATGTAATTAATTACGTCACGCGTCAAACAATTAAACCTAGTTACTTTTTATTTGCTATTGATACTTTTGGATTACTACATTTTTAGACTCAAAACAATATGAGCTTTCAAATGGTATATGTTTTATGAGTGTATGTTTAATATTGAAAAGATAAAAACATCCAATGCTTTCTCTTCATCTAGGGCACATGACGAATCAAGTTCTCAAAGTCAGAATCCACACGAACAGCACGTCATAATTCTATCACAAACACGACCAAACTGAATCCAATTAGAAAAAAAAATAGACAGAACAGAATCCAACCAACTAATTAAGTCGCAGAGTAGCGAAAAAATAGCCCAATCAGGAAAAATATTTTAAGAAAAAAAGTACATTATAGCCAAAACAGGAAATATTCACTATAAAAATGTAACTTCTAATTTTTTCTATAATCTTGCATTTGCTATTGATACTTTTGGATTACTACATTTTTAGACTCAGAAAAATGTGAGCTTTCAAATGGTATATGTTTTATGAGTGTATGTTTAATATTGAAAAATGGAGCGCTCCTAGAGATTATCCGAAAAATTTTATTACAATAATAAGATATTTAACAATTAAACATCGTGAATAAATTGAAATTATTATACATAAATTTGAAATTCTAAATCAATTCATCACTAAAAATTTGCTTAAAAAATATTTTTTGCTGAACATTTTGAACGCGGGATTTTGACGCGGGATTTTGACGCGGGATTTTTGGATCAAATGCAGGACTGTTCCGTAAAATACGGGCCGTCTGGCAATCCTATCACTCCATCCTAAACTCTCGCCTACTTCTAAACCTTCGACTGTATTTTCGCTGTTCGTCATCACCACGTCTAAAATATTGTCACCGCGCGTTGGTTCGGTAACCATCTGTCGTAAAAAATTATCTTCCATGAACTCAACCAGTCTCAAACCCTCCTCATTACCAGTAAAAGTCTCGTAATTAACATTAGGGCACTTAAAGTCTCCGACAATTATACTATTCCGATTATCAATAAAGTTACCAAGAAGTGAGTAAAATCTAGTATCGGAATCGAGGGGTTGAACGGAGGTCTATAAATAACAACAAGATTAAAACTAATACTACGCGCCGTAACTTCAACGCATATCGCATTAATTGCTGCCGGAAAATTTATCTTAACCTCGATAGCCCTAAGGCAGTGGTTCCCAAACTTTTATGGTGGCGACCCTGAATACAATATTGTCCTGGTCTGGCGATCCTAAACGCTGGTACATGCAGTGTTAATGACCAATCATTTTGATACGTTGTGTTATATTCATATAGTTTGATTGAATCAGTCGTTGAGAATTTCCGTCCCGCGACCCTCAGGAACAACTTCCCGACCCTCACTTGGGTCGCGACCAGGGTTTGGGAACCACTGCCCTAAGGGAATTACGAATGTACAGCAAAACGCCACCACCAATCCTATGTAACCTATCATTAGTAAAGATTTTAAAACCCGGCATATCAAGTTCCCCCAACAAGTCCCGAGTCACGGTATTTAACCACGTTTCAGTGATAGCAACTATATCGTAGTTGCCGGAATAAATTATCGCCTTAAATTCGTTTAATTTTTTTCTAATATTACGCGCGTTACATGATGATGATGGTGATGATGATAAGGATTCTTCTTTTATTTTCCTCATAAATTTTAAAAGAAAGCATATACAGATTTGGGCAAAAGAGTTGCACCACCTTAGAACATTTTAAGTTTGGCTGACAAAGTCAAATGAAACCTGTATGCTGCTTTGGAATAATGATATGCTGTTGATGTAGTGAATTTCATACCATCTACATTAATTTTAAGAGTGATAATAATTACTTTATAATAGAGAAAATATAAACAAACTTTAGATATAGTTTTAGAGAATTGGATACCTATAGCTTATAACAGACATTTAAATAAATACTATGCGTTGCCTCTAAAATGTACTTAAAATATTTAAGTATGCATTCAGTTAGTTTTAAATACATAGCATTACAGATGTACATTATAGTCTATATTGCATATCTTAATGGATATGCATACACAGAAAACTAAGCGACATTGAGTCCGATGATAGTTGGATGGGGGACCATCCTCCGCGTTAAAGTTGCGTAGCGACTCGTGGTTCGGATCCCACGTAAAGCTGTAGGTTCCATCCGTCATATGACCTTAATTGTCGCGAGAGAAGTTAAGCCCACAAAATTAATTTTCTTTTGTTTCTGCTACTTCTATTGGTAAATTAAGAAATACTAATAACAACATTCATAATATTCTTGTGCCTACACTGAAACTTGTCGAAGATAAAACATTAATAACTCTGGTAGAAATTATCAACCTATGTACTATCAAAAGTTTATTTCTCATAATGCTAAAAATTGGTTGTATAACATCCCCATACAAGGGCGGTGGTCCAACACTAGCAACACATTATAGAACAATGCACACCTTCCAAAGTAACAGAAAGACTAATCTTACAAATCACCAACCCACACATACCACTATCGTCTACTCAACATGGATTCTGACCTCACCACTCAAGCACGACATTACTCACTAACCTCACGCAGCACATCATGGATGGCATCAACTCCAGACGACCAGCTCAACGTACACTATTAGCAAAAATAGACATTAGTATTAGTAAAGCATTTGATGCTATCCCACGCTTCCCTCTCATAAACAAAATACTCAACACAAACATGCACAATAACACCAAAAGGTGGCTGAGCAACTAGCTTTCAGGAAGATACTCACATGTCACATTTAATGGCAAGTCATCCAAAAACAAGCTTTTTCCGAACGGGGTCCCTCAAGGCTCTGTTCTCTCACCAACACTGTTCAACTTATACATGCATGACATTCCAACACCCATAGATAACAAGCTTACCTTATCATCATATGCAGATGACATCACTCTAACATCCACCCACAACAACATCGACACTGCTACAAATAACCTACAAACATACATAAACAGTATACAAGACTGGCTCTCACACAATAGACTCAAAGTAGCGCCCACAAAATCAACCATCAGGTTGCTAACAAGCAACACAAAAGAACACCAGATAACTCCACAGATTACACTAAACAACACCAACATTCCACACACTCACAGGACCAAAATACTTGGGGTCACATACAACATATCATTATCTTTTGCAAACCACATTCAGGACATTAAAAATAAATGTACGTCAAGACTTAACACGCTTAGGGTACTAACAGGCACAAACTTTGGAAACCAGCAGGAAACAACATCACTCATATATAAACAATATATTCGCTCAATTATGGACTATGCTAGCCCATGCTGGGCACCCATTATCTCAAACACACACATAAACACCTTACGGACAATACAAACAACGCACTTCGTATCATTACAGGATGTACTCAAACAACACCAATAGAACACCTGCACACAGAAACAAAAATACTGAAAGTTAGGGAACATTTCGACATGAGGGGAACACAATTCATGGCAGCAGCGACAGCTAACCCACAACACCCTTGCCACTACATGTACAATCATGCACCGACACCTCGCACCATTAAGGTAACACCAGAGAGACATTATAACCAAATACTCCATTCCATAACACGCCCCATAGACATCACACAGTACAGAAAACACACACACACACACACACACACCTAACCCACAAAGCACTGACACGACTCGGTCCGAATGCGATCCTGGGTGCGAAGCCGCCACCCATTGACAGGTCAGAGACCAGCTTCAGCAGATTGGATCGAGTTAACTTAGTACGATTCCTATGTGGACATCACCCCAACTTACAGACATATAAACACAGACTAGAAAACTCCGCAGACGACACCTGCCACCTGTGCCAGGACACACCACAAACAATTGAACACATTATAACAGACTGTACCGCTCTAGCACAATATAGAACACAACACAACATCACTAGTGCGCTGAACCTCTGGTCCACTCCGGAGAGGGCGATCGGTTACCTGCGTGCCGCCGGCTTGCTCGATCAGGGTGGGCTGATCGGCTAACCAACAACAACAACACATTCTAGACTAGTCTGTTCATTAGCTGTGTTTAGTAAAATTTTTAAAAAATATTGTGAAAACAATTGCAAAAAATAGTGTGAAAAACAACTGTAAAAAAAATAAGACATTTTTATTTAGAATCATATAACTTGTTATCGTCGCATGAATACAGCTTTCGTAAAAATAAAACAACAGAAATGGCTATTTTAAACCTTGTGGAAAGTGCCAAAGTCGCTGAAAAGAACCAAGAAATAATGATATCTACCTTTATGGATTTGAGTAAGGCTTTTGAATCGAAAAACTCTATTTGGGTCGATTCGGCAAAAGAATCGAAACCCGGTCCGAATCAGTGCACAGTGAATCGAGAATTTCGATTCGGCCTGTTCCGACTTAGTTTAAACTGTCTGGTAAGTTCTTTCTCAAATCATGTCATTAAAAGTGTTATACTTTCATTAAATAAATAGTTATTTTGTTCTTTCTTATATGTTGTGAATTAAATGTTACACTTTCATTAAAAATGAGTTTATTACCAATCTGGGCCCATTTTCTGTCTATCCTAGTTCGAGAGGAGTAAAATTGTCTTTTCGAAGGTTCAGAAAAAGTTTGAGGGGTTTTATTGATGAAACAAAAAGAATCGAGAATCGAATCGAAAATCGAAATTAAGTGGCCGAATTGAATCGAAAATCGAATCGAAATTAAGTGGCCGAATTGAATCGAAAATCGAATCGAAATGAAAAATCCTAAATCGCACAACCTTAAGCTATTTAACAAACTGTATTCTTATGGTTCGGAGGAACTATAAATGATTGATTTAAAAGTTATTTGTTCAATAGATATCAGTTCGTATCAGTAAATAATGTCTGTTCAGCTAAACTCATCGTAAAACATGGGGTACCTCAAGGCTCAGTCCTAGATCCTCTGCTATTTTACTGTATATAAATAACCTCCAGCGCTCTTCTAATATTCTTAATTCTTCAATGTTTCCAGAAAATACTACTGTGTCCTTTTCTTTTAAAGATGTCAACCCGGTGACGGTTTTTATTTAGAAGAGAATTTATTAAAGTTGTAAATTGCCTGACCTCAGATAAACTTTTTCCAAATACAATTAAAACAAACTTTATGTTTTTAGTAACAAAAAGAAGTGTGCATCTTTACAACCTGAATGTTGGAGAACTCGTAAAAAAGTGTAATGTAACGAAACTTTTAGGCGTCATGCTAGAAAAGAATTTGAAATGGAAGGACCATATCAATTATATCTCTTTAAAAAAATTCTAGGAGTGTTGCTATAATGTTTAAACTTCAATTTATAGTTCCTAAACAGGTTTTATTAATTCCGTACCATACTTTTGTTCTTCCTTATACGATGTTCTGCAATGTTGCATAGGGAAATACTGCTCATAACGCATTCGACAGTATCTTTATTGTTCAAAAGTGAACAATGAGGATATTATTTGATGCAGATTTTCTTGATCACACAAAAGCATTCTTTAAAAATAGTTAAAATTATTAAAAATAAGACATACTCAACTTGGCACATTTTATTTTTGTTTATAAATGTATGAATAAAATTATTAATTTTAGTGGATAAATAAATATTTTGTAACTCAAGAGATTCATTTCTACGACACTCTATAGGAATAGAAATAAGCTGGTTATTCCTCACCTCATGTAGCCTTCATCTCAAAAATCACTTGTTTTCGTAGGTTTGAAATTATGGGATGATTTACAAACTGATCTTCAAAATATTTCTAAAGTTAGTGTGTTTAAAAAACAAGCTGAAAATCAACTTCAATAAAGGAATATTGAAATCGTTCTAATGTATTTAGGGATTAAATACTGCATTACTTGTCTAATTGTCGTATTTATTAATGACTCTTAGTACTATGGTTTTTATAACTATTATAATGACCAAGATTTAATGTATACATTTCTCATGTCAACTATAAGTTTGTTTGTGTCCCCTAAAAAATTACCCAACATAACTATAACCCTTATGTTATCTTATATGTAATCCTAATTATAATTAATCATATTTATATATTACATAATTAACTATGAAGTTTGTTTCGTATTAAAATTAATCATAATATTTATACTATCAAATCGTAACTACTTATATATGAAATGCTTTCAACTTGTAATTAATTTGAGAGCCCAGTAAAGCCTAAAGCTAAAGGGTCAAACTACTTGGGGAAAAATAAATATGTTGTGTTAAAAATTATTGTAATATTGTAAACTGTAACAATGTAATATTTATTTTTACCAATAAAGATTGAATTATAATTATCATCATTATTATAATTATAATTACTTTTATTATTATTAACAACAATCCCACCAAAAAAAGCATAAACACAAAAACACGATTATGATAATCAGATTGCGTGATAAACTATTTTAAAAGCAATTTAAATCTTAAAGGAAATAATGCTTATTTTTCTGGTGACAAACTTCAGGATTTGTCATCATGTCGCGATTGAAGCAGCGTCTCAGATTGGCTGTTCAATAATGTCTTGCTATCATGCTACAATATGCGCCTCAGCCAAATGTCATTATTATTATACCTTTCAACCTTTCAAATGTCCCGCACGAAGATTCCTCATTTCACGAAGGTCAAGCTTGTCGCCCCTCCTCTCGAGTTGGCCTGGTGAAGTAGTGAGTTGGTTTCTTGTACTCTCCACCTCACATAGCCAGGTACGCCCGGCTCATCGGAGATTGTTCTGAGCCAGGCGCCTAATCTTCTTTTGAAGATGTCCACTGCAACACTACTCGTGTTTCTTAGGTCTTTGGGCAGCTAATTAAACAGTTTTGATCCTCTCACAACAAAAACTATTTTCTTTCAGGGTTAAGGATGTTCTCTGTCTATCCTTTAATTTGGAAATACGACACAGTCTACTGTTTCTACTTCCCACGGTTGTTTGGGGAGTTATAGGGTTCAGAGTAAGATTAGGGACTAGTTTCTCCATTATTTTTCAAGTGTAAATAATGGTGTATCTCTCTCTTCTCCTTTCCAGTGAATATAGGTAATTTATTTCTTTGCATCCGTTGATCTTGGCTGTGATGTAGGCCGGGTCGAAAAATTAAATTTGTGAATTTTCACATGCCTGTGTCCAAGAAATTTGTAGATGCGCTATAAATGCTCAACAATGATTAAAAAACTAAATTGATCAAGTTTTAGATGTTCCGCAAGTCCTCTGAAGATTGCAAGTAAAACGTAAAACATTACAAAAAACTTTAAAACTTTTAAAACTTTATTTAAATACGTAAACTTTATTAATTATTTGGCAATTATGATTTTTTATTAAGATTTTCTTGTAGTTTTTGTATTCTTGTTGCTATTAAGTTTTTTCTTGACTGTGTTTCGTCTAGAATATATAATTTATATATACAATTTTTCTTTTCAGAATTGATTATTTGAATAGTTAAATACGCGTTCTTACACTAACAGAGTTACTTTCCCAAATTATCCGAAATGGCTGAGGCCGTAAAAGTGAAAGCAACTGTTGAAAAAATCATGAGTCCAGCTGTTTCCCTTTTAGGGAAAGCTGAGCTCAGTGGAAATCAACTTCCCCTATATGAAGACGTTTTAAAAGAATATTTACAAACGAGATATCTCTTACTTATAGGTAGTGAGGGGGAAATAAGAGCCAATTGCTAATGATGTGGCAAGAATAGTTGCATCAAAGGTAAAAGAGATCTGGAAAAGTGCGTCACTTCCAACAATATCAGAACAGCAAATATTAGCCAGAGTAAAGGATTGTCATGAAAAATCTAGAAATATGATGAAGAGTGGTAGAAAAAGGAAAGATTTTGAATCTAAACTGACCGCGTTCAAATCCAAAAATCAAAGGCTTTTTGATATTGCTGCCTGCAAATGCCATGATCTGTTTTCTTGCATTGTGAAAAAGAGCTAAAAGTTCCTGCCATGGAACGTTCTTTCCTAATTGACCAAAGAGGTGCAAGAAAAATGGTAATAGGCAGTATTGATTTACAGACAACGAAGAAACTGCAAATAAGATCTGAGCCTAAAGAACAAGAAAGAGCACGATTTTCTAAAACCATTGAAGATGGAGATATCAATAACACATCCACTTCCAGGGAAGAGCCAATGGTCTGGGATAATTTTCATACAATTCCTGATTCTGACACATCAACAGATACAGATAGAGGGCGTGATGATGATGATCACATTGAGGAAGGTATAAAGAAATCAGGTGAAGCACATAAGCTCACTCGCAAATTGCCTTCATTAGCAAAAACTTGTGACCGATTCGGAATATCAGACAGAGCTGGTGCAGCCATTGCCTCTGCTGTTCTGGAAGATTTTGGTCTCATTACCTCTGAAGATTATCACAATGTTGTGGATAAGAATAAGGTGAGACGGCAGAGAAAGAAGATCAGAGAGGAGTTGACTAAATCAAGTGAAGAAAGTACAGAAACTTAACTAAAGCAAATCTCTGTAAGGATGAGAGGTACTACAGTACAAAAATTACTGAGGAACACATCACGCTTATAGCTGAACCAGAATCAAAATATCTTGGGCACTTCACTCCTGTGACTGGAAATTCAACTAACATTTCTAAGGGAGTGATAAAGTTTCTTAACAGTAACAATATTAAGGTAGACAATCTGAAGGTCATTGGATGTGATGGAACCAATGTAAACACTGGCATACATAATGGAGTTATCAGGCAACTAGAGGTACACTACAATACTCCTTTTCATTGGTTCGTGTGTTTGCTGCATACCAATGAGCTACCTCACCGGCATTTGTTCAATTATTTGGATAGTAAAACCAAAGGACCAAAAGCCCTTGCTGGAAATTTTGGCAAAAGTCTTACTGCGTGCGAAAAGATGCCAGTTGTCAAGTTTGAAGCAATCAAATCAAGTAATATGCCTTCTATTCCGGGGGATCTCGATCTAAGCCAAGATCAAAAGTATCTCATGGAAATTTGTAATGCAGTCATAGAAGGCCAATGTTCCCAAAATCTTGAAAACCGCAACCCAGGTTCTTTGAACCATGCCAGATGGCTTACGACAGCCAACAGGATAGTTAGACTTTATGTTGCGACCAAAAAGCCGTCAGAAAACTTGAAAACTCTGATCGAATTCATTGTTCGCGTTTATGCTCCAACGTGGTTTAATATAAAGCGAAATCCTTACTATTACCAGGGACCAGGGCACCTCTGGTTTATGATATCTAGTTCAAGATACCATTCTGATGAGCTTAAGGCAGTCATTGATCCTATTATTGAAAGAGGGGCATATTTTGTTCACCATGAAACTTTATTGGTCTCGATGTTATTTGATGAAAGGCAAGTGATGAAAGAGTTAGCTTTCCGGCGCATTCTCTTAGCCAGGGAAAGTGTGTCCTCGGGCATTAGAGAATTTAGACGGCCTAAAATTGATTTCTTGGCAAGAGACTACACAGATTTAATTCGATTTGGAGACTACCCAAGATATGAACCACCTCTGGCAAAAAGCTTGACAAACACCCAGTTAGAGCTTATCGTAAGGGGTGATGAAACTAACCCTTTATTGAAAAAGTACCCATGTCATTCACAAGCTGTGGAAAGACATGTCAAACTTGTAACAGAAGCATCAGCTTCTGCCTGTGGCCAGGAAAATAGAGATGGTTTTATAAAGGCAAGAATTGCTTCAAGATCAAACATGCCTACATTTGAGTCAAAATGCGAATACAAATGTCAATAAACTACATGTAAAAACTAATGGAAGGGAGGTTGGGCTGGGCATGGTGTGGAATTCAACCTACAGCCACCTCCTCGTGGTGAATTCTGGGTGATTTGCCTTGTAAACTATCATGGCAAGTCAGCAAAGAGCTGTAGTTTACTATATGGAGTATCGGAAAAAATCACCAAAACTTTAAGTGACTTGTGGAACCTCAAAATATTTATATAAAAGCTTGAAACTTTGTCATGATACTTCCTATGTAGGTACACAAACTTTCGCAATAGGGTAAATTAAACTTCACAAAAATGTTTTTTCAAGCAAAAACGACCCGGCCTACTGTGAAGCTTCTCTGCTTCTCTGGATCTCTTCCGGCTGTCTAATGTCTTCTTTTTTATATGGGGATGTTAGGACCGAGCAGCATTCCAATTTGGGTATGATCAGTGTTTTCAGTAGAGGAATCATTATATTCCTATCCCTTCGTTTAAAGGTTTTCAGTATCTGCCCAGTTATTCTCTTTGCTCTGTTTACTGCTATCTTAATTTTGTGTTTCAAATTTCGCATCATCAGTCATTACAACCCCTAAGTCTTTTGCTTTAGAATTTCTCTGAATTTCCTGTCCATCTGGGTAGGTCTTCTCTTTTTCCGTACCGTAACAGCTGAGATTTCTCAGTGTTAAACTTCATATTGTTGTCTTCCGTCCACTTGTAGTTCTGTTCATGTCTGTTTGTAGAGATCCTATATCTTCTGGGTTTCTTATTTTTCTACTGATCTTTGTGTCATCGGCAAAGGATGTTACTGTGCTGTCTCTGGTAACGTCCTCATCTATGTCAGTTAGCATGATTATGAAGAGTAGTGGAGCTAATACTGTTCCTTGTGGTACTGAGCTAAGGACCTCTGATTCTGATGAAGATGCTCCGTGTACTGTAACGACTTGCCGCCGCTCACTAAGGAAATTATATATCCATTTCCCTACTTTCCTGTTATTCCCATATGCTTCAGTTTATGTATTATGATTCCATGGTCACACTTGTCGAACGCTTTGGCAAAGTCTGTGTATATTACATCGTAGTTTTCATTACTTTCAAGTGCATCAATAACACTGGTATGCATCAATTTTGCTGTCAAGGGTTTTTTAAATGATTCGTATAGAGGTTTTCCTGCTGATTTCGAATCTGCAATCCGTTTTTCTCAATCAGTTCAGGTTATCCGGCTATGGCCTCATAAGTAAAATAGAATGTTTCGTGATTTTGTCAAAGCGGAATTGGAACAGTAACATCTATCATCACTTGTTTCACTTGTATAATATCTTTTTTTACTTTTCAGGCATATAGATAAAATATTTCATAATGAATAGAGCGTGTAAAAATGATCCCAATAGATTCTGCTACATATGTGGGACGGTTACCATGCCAAATAACCAGTCCCAAATCACTAAATTTGTGAATGTATAGAGCATACTTTGGAATTAAGCTAGGGGACCAGGACAAAGATTTCGCCCCTCATATGTGCTGCAAGACGTGCATTGAAAATTTGAGAAGATGGAGCAAAGGCGGAGCGAAATCTTTGCCTTTTGGAATTCCCATGATTTGGAGAGAGAAGGAAAGGATCATGTGACAGATTGCTTTTCTGCATGACAAACCTCCAAGGTGGGCTTATAAATTTATTTTTCTTAAATATTTTGAAATCCTCGTATGAAACTTGACATAATATTCACCATAATGTAATATTCACCATATATAGCATAATATTCACCATAATGGTAATCATACATTTACATATACATATTGTTATAGAAAATACATTTACACATACATATTGTTATACAAGTTACATTTACATATACAATGATTGTATATTTTCTTTCTTTTTCATTCATATTGTCCCCGAAGGGACAATATGAATGAAAAAGAAAGAAAATATACAGACTCCATCGACCTATTTCATATCTTACAGACCGCAGCCTTCCCTCACGAGCCGCCACTGTCTGAATGCTTCTTCTATTTCATATGCAAGTTTTATATCCATGTTTCTGTGTTTCTATTTTCAGGAGTTAACAAGAAGAATAAACACATTGTTTTATACCCTGACATTCCTTCTGCTATGAGACCTGTACCCCATGGTCCTGGAATTCCAATACCCGACCCACCTCAAACCCTGGACTTCGATGATTCTGATGATGAATCAATGACCAATGCCAATGACCAGTCCCAGTCGTATATACCTCAAAATACCGCTTCAAATGAGCCGAGGCCTCTCAACCAGGCCCAAACTTAGAATGATCTTACCAGGGATTTAGGACTTTCCAAATTAGCTGCCGAGATCTTGGGCTCACGACTTCGAGAGGACAACTTGCTGGCTCCGGGAACAACATTCTCCTGGTATAGGAAACGAGAGGAAGAATTCCGCAAGTTTTTTGCAGTGCACGAAAATACCTCTTCCTTAGTGTACTGCTGCAATGTTGAGGGGCTAATCGAATCCTTGGGCCTGGCATATAACGCATCAGAATGGAGGCTATTTATAGACTCGTCTAAACGAAGTTTGAAAGCAGTACTTCTCAACATTGGGAATAGGGTTGCATCAGTCCCTGTAGCACATTCCGTACAACTTACTGAGAGCTACGATAACATGAAAATTTTACTGGATGCTCTCGT
Organism: Bathynomus jamesi; assembly: GCA_023014485.1. Classification (NCBI taxonomy): domain Eukaryota; kingdom Metazoa; phylum Arthropoda; class Malacostraca; order Isopoda; family Cirolanidae; genus Bathynomus; species Bathynomus jamesi. The sequence continues at coordinate 91,758 of JAJOZX010004410.1, read as the reverse complement.
ATACGACCAACATAACTGGAGGATCTGAGGAGATTTGAAGGTAATACTAATATCATAAGTAAACTATTGCTATTGACTATGTTGTTTTTCCAAGGTTATTTGAGAGCGTATAAGAACACTTAACTTCCCCACAGAAGTGATACAGTCCAATGCATAGATTTTTTTATCTGATAGAACAAATTCTCTAAATTCTTTAAATATTTTCATTTTTTTTCAGATTGTGGCATTTGTATTGGGAATGCAAGGGGGATACACGAAATACCCATGTTTCCTCTGCAAATGGGATAGCCGAGCGGATGAGAAGCACTATGCACAGCGTGAATGGGCATCCAGAGAGAATTTTGAACCTGGGTCGCATAATGTCGTTTCAGTGCCCCTTGTACCACCAACAAAAATTTGCTCCCACCACTTCATATTAAGCTGGGCTTCATGAAAAATTTCATCAAATCAATGAATAAGGAGGGTTCAGCATTCCGATATCTCGAGAGTAAATTTCCTCATATATCTGATGCTAAACTAAATGCTGGGGTTTTCGATGGTCCTCAAATTCGAACTTTGATCAAGGATACTCAGTTCGAAAACACAATGACTCCAACTGAGAAGAATGCCTGGCAGGCATTCAAATCAGTTGTCACTGATTTCCTTGGCAAGCGTAGAAGTCCAGAATACGAGTCCGTTGTCGAAAACTTGATGGAAGCTTTCAAAGCTCATGGGTCGCGCATGTCCATAAAAATGCACTTTTTGTGGTCCACTTGGACTATTTTCCTGAAATTGCGGGGATTATAGTGAGGAACAGGGTGAACGATTTCACCAAGATATCAAAATAATGGAAGAGAGGTACCAGGGAAACTGGGATATCAATATGCTGGCGGACTATTGCTGGTGTTTGAAGCGAGACGTGCCCGAAGAAAAACACAGACGGAAAGCCAAAAAAACTTCATTCCTTCCTCAATAAACTTTTTTCCATATTCATTGTATGAATAAAAGTATTTATTCACACAATGTTTTCATTTTTCACGAGTGTTCTTATAATATTACTCGTATCTACAGTGTTTAAGCTAAAAAAAATCAATAAATTTGGGGATAAAATTGGACTTATAATAAATGGCCAATAGAGAAAAAACCTGACCTGATTGAGGAAAACCAATGTCATTTTCGAATTCAGCATGGTCGAATTATATAATATTAGTTGAAAAAACCCTCACAGCAGACAAAACAATTTCATATGCATACCAGTGTAATGTTGTTGTAGTGTTCCATTAGTTGTGATAGGCATGATCTGCCTGACCGAAACCCATTCGGTTATCATTGAATTTTTTCTGAGTTTCCAAAAAGCCATAGATTTTCTGTCAAATTATTCTTTCAAATATTTTAGTGAGATGAGATGTAAGCGACACTGGCCCATAGTTTTTGGCCTCGGATCGATCTCCTCCTTTATATATTGCGATTATGTTCGCGCTCTTCAGGATGCCCAGTATTTCTCCCGTGTCTAGTGATCGTTTCCATATCCAATATAGGGGCTCAGTGATTGCATTCTTGCAGTTTTTGATCAGTGTGGCATTCCATTTATCTGGTCCTGCCGCTGAGTGTGCTTTCAGTTTCCCTATAGTTTGTGTAATATCATCTGTCGTAAAGTTGAAGTCAGTTATACTTTCCCCTTGTAGTTCTTCAAAGAACGTGTTTCTATCGCATATCATTTTGTCAGTTTTTGGGATACTGAAAGATGATTCGTACTGAGCTCTTAATATTTCGGATACTTCTGTTAGATCATCAGATAAAGCACTGTCTTCGTTTTTCAAAGGTCCAATAGTCGCATGGTTTTTCGACTTCCTTTTTGCAAAATTATAGAAGTATTTTGAGTTAACCTTTATCGCCTCTATAGCGTCACCTTCTTCATTTTCTGTATGCTTCTCAATTAGTTCCTGTATGACGCAATCGATACTCTGCAGTTTATCATTTAATATTTTTCTGATGTTGTTATCTTTACAGTTACTTAATTTTGCAGTCATTCTTTTTCTCTTTCGGAACAATGACCTCTTTTGTCTCTCGAACCTGCTTCTCTTTCCCCTTTGTTGTATTTTTGGGACATGTCTTTCCACAATTTCCAGCGTCTTCTCCTCTAAGGTCGTTAGCATCTCTTCCGTTGTCTTGGCCTCGAAGATGGATTTCCACTCTCTTACTTCCATGCTGGATGCAACATCTTCCCAGTTTATAGCTTTGGAGTGAAAATTAAAAATTTCGAATTTGCTTCTTTCTGTTTTTCGTGTTCTTTCCTTTCTTGTTGCTTTTATATTAGTTGTTTTTCAATAATGTTGTAATCCGATATTATAGTTGGGGATATTTCTATGATACATATAATATATGAGGTGGGAGAAAAATCTTTAAGGATTATATACACAAATAATTTGTTAATAATAATAAATTCCAATGATATCACTGCAGTGTATGCGATACTTTTCAAAACAATTATACCAGGCCGGGAATAACCCCTAGGCTAGAACAGGAAGGCCCTAGGCCCAAACCCTAGTCACCGCCATGTCAGTAAGGATGGAATACAACAATGAAGAAAAAGTGTACCTTGTATCGTTGGCTATTTCTTATAATAATTGTAAAGAAAGTTTGCGTTTATTTCGAGAAAAATATAATAAACCACCACCAAATGCAACCACTCTTCGATACTGGAAGCTGAAACTTTTGGAAACAGGGAGCCAACAAGTGGAAAGCTAGTAATGGCGACAGGATACAACAACAAAGAAAATGTCCTCGCCACTTTTCAAGTCGATCCAACAACTTCATCGAGGAAAGTCGCACAGGAATTGGCTATTTCCAAATTTTCAGTAGCAAAAATATCTAAATCACAGGGGTACCACGATTACAAACCCATTTACTCTCAGCTCATATACGACAATGATTCTGATAGACGGCTGCAGTTTGCTGAAACAATGAGACAAAAGTTCAACAGTGATTCACATTTCCTTTGAAAGATCAAATTTTCAGCTGAATGTCGCTTCGATTTAACGAGTAAATGAAACAAACACAACGTTCACGACTTGGCGAAAAAAAAAAAATACGATTGGGTAAACCCGTTAAAACGGCTACACTGACAGTTTGGGCATGCATTGGTTATTCAAGACTCGTTTCCTTTGACATATCGGGAGATACGATGCATGGAAAAGGCTATTGCCAGGTATTGAGAGACAAAGTTTTGTCACAGTTTACTAATGGCGTTGGCAGGAATTGGCTTTATCAACATGATGGAGCGCCGGCACATTACTCTGCAGTGGCCCGTGAGATTCTGGATATGAACGCTGAAGGAAGATGGCTTGGGTGGCGAGGTCCCATCGAGTGGCTAGTTAGATCACCTGATTTAACCCCATGTGATTTCTGGATTTGGGCTTATATGCGTGACAAACTGTACACTCCTGTTTCATCTATCCAAATGGGAATGGCCTTTGCCGCAGAATAGATGAACAACTGAAAAGGATCCCACTCGATATGTTCAGAAGAACAATGAAGAGTTTCACAAAAAGAATCCACAAATATATCATAGCGGATGAAGAACTCTTTGAAGATTAAATCACAATTTAACAAAATATTTGTATGAATAAAATTCTTATAGGCTTTTTGTTTGATTTGTTTTATCATTTGAACACATCTTTATAATGTTGTTAACTAAATAAATGCATGTATAAAGTCCTTTAGGACTTTTCTTCCATCCTATATATATATATATATATATTAGGGCCCTGCGAATCAATTTTTTTTCGAATCGAATCAATTGTACACATATAGATTAGTGTTTCTGCACACAATTAGTAATAAAAATAAAATTAATTACATTTTCTTGAAAATAAAGGACAAAGTAAATGCTTCTAAAAAAATTTATTAAGTATTTGGTCATCAGAAGGAACAGTGGTATTAAAGTATGATAAAAGTGTTATTGCACAAGAGACTGGTCTCAGTATATAGATTGAATTATAATCTAAGTAAAAAGAAAAGTGTTTATTTACGAAAGTGTTCTTCAAAACAACATCACGGATGTTGTTTACCGGACTTAATGGAGATTCGAAAATATCGAATCGGATCCCAAACTAACGAATCAAATCGAATCTTCTCTCCCGATTCGAAATCAAATCGAATCTCGAAGCTTCGCAGGGCCCTAATATATATATATATATATACATACTGACAGTTTTCTTGTTTTCTTGCATAATTTGGTGCTTTGCTAGACTATAAATCCTTAGTTTGTAAGTTTTTCTTATAAGATTTTGTAATATACGTTTCGTTTTGCTTCCGCCCGATTTGTTCATTCTGACGAAGGTCAAGCTTGTCACTCCACTTTAGACCTACATTTTAACGTGGAATCTGGACCACACCCCACCAGCAGCCCAGCGTCTTAAGCACTAGGATACCCAGGATACCCATTCATCTACCAACCAATATATATATATATATGCATTATATATACATTTTTAATAGATCACAATTTAGTTCGTGTTTATGGCAGGTGAGAATCTAATAGTCAGTCGATTACGTGGAGAAATGAGATTTTCTTACGTGTCTTCAATCCCCAATGTTTTCCTAAATTATTCCATTAGTGAATGTAGGAAAAAGACCTTTTGGGCTTTAATTAATCTAATCATTAAAGTTTAGAATTTCATCTGTTATACGATTTATGACGGAAAAAAAATCAAAATTGAAATAACTCGAAGAATACATATTCCACATTTACACATGCTTTTCCTTCCCACCCAAACTTTAACCCCTTAAAACCCGATTTAAGTATGAATTAGAAAACAATCAAACACAAATGAAAGCGTTAAACATGTTTTTTACAAAAAAGAAAGTTATTAGAGTATGGTGATAATTTGTCACTACTCTAAATGGACTCAAAATGATTCAAAATGACTATGAAAGACTCTAAATGGATCCTTCTTACATTTATTTCTGTAACTATAAAATTACATATCCTTCTTACAACATTTATTTTTTAAATCATAAAATTGTGTGTACTCACCTCGGACAATAATGTCTTGTGTAACGCTCACTTTGTTGCTGTCAGACTAACACTGCTTCCCGCGTAAAGCTGTAGGCTCCTTCCGTCATATGACTCTAGGTGTTCTGAAGGAGGCTGATTTGAATGATTTTAATCTTAAAGTTGTGAGACATTTAAGTTACTCAACAGCCCCATAGATAATATTCTTTTTCACTGTGATTTATACATACATCAAAACACTCAAGCGTTGTAAGAGACCAAAATGTGCAGTAATTTTAATTAAATTCTACTCATGACTAGTATCATTTTATTTGCTTAATTATATGGCTCTGCAAAAAGAGAGAGAAAAAAGAGAACTGCAAAAAGAGAACAAAAAAAAATGTAAAACAATAACAGCCTCATCAACCAACCAACCAACGATGCCTCGTTCACAAAAATAGCTGTAGGGAGAACAAATAAGCCACACAACACTTTCCAGGGCTGCTAACACAGTAGTTGAGTTTCAGGCCAAGTAACGCGTGGGTCCAAATGGAATCAATATGCAAAATTATAAAGATTTATGTACAAGACAGTTATGGGTCAACCCACACATTTCTACTTGATCGGGTGGAATCAAAGGCTTTTCGTTTCATCATTTCCCCGCCTTTTACTGACTGTCTTTAATCTCACTCTCTTCGCTGCAATGTTGCCTCACTCTCTCTTTACTATCGCTAATATAATGAACACTGCTCTTCTGGACTCTCTAACTGCATGCCTCCTACTTTAAGAAGAGCATGCAGTATTAGACTTTCGGCACATTCTCATTCCTTTTCTGTCCAACTCTCTAACGCAAGGGTTAATCGGTATTTTCAATCTTTCATTAACTGAACCGGTCAACCCTGGAAAAACCTTCGTAAATCCGTAAATCCATCTTCCTAACCTTGTACAATGTTATATATTACATAACTAACTACGAAGTTTATTTCGTATTGTAATACATCTCGAAAACTTTGGACCTTGATTTGGGTTCTCTTCTTCTTTATATTTGTGGTGGTGGTGGAGGTTGGGGGGCGCTTTTTGCAGGCATTCACCCATGGCACCTTCTTCCCATATAAAAAAAGAAGTCAACAGACAAACATTCACACATTCGTATATCAAACTTTCAATAATTGTGATAAGTTGTGTAATGTGATACCTTAATCCTAAAATGAGTTAATGCTAAATTCAAAAAGAACTGAATATTTCTGAAACTTTTGCATATGTTTACTTATAAAGATGTCAGAAACTGGCTTATAAACATTGTCATAAACTTTAAAGTTTATAAGCAATTTTCATGCTTATAAACTATGTTTATGAGAGAAGTACGAACGACAACTTTTTTCGCTTTTTACCGATATAGAGCTCTCAAAATAGAAACGTCTTACCCAAATACTTCGTGGAATGTTTCACTAAAGGACTATCGTAGCAGAAGTTTTTCAGTGTTGTAGCTGATATTCACGAAAAAAAAGGAAAAAAAACTGAATCCCTGATGAGCACATTTTCATTATAATTTGTAGATCTAAATACGCGCCATGTTTAGTGCATTCTCGTAACATCGATTTTTAATGCATCTTTCCCATTCTTCAGTTATTCAAAACAACAACGTGGATCTTTTCCGTTTGACTGCCGCCATTGAAACATAAGAGGTGAGTGCCCCCAGCTTTCTTTACTTAGCCTTATAAGGCTAACTAACGAAAATATCACGACCTAACCTAACCAATCGTTAGGTCAACTGTACGACCTTGACGATTGGTTAGGTTAGGTCGTGATATTTTTGTTAGTTAGCCTTAAAAAGCTAACTAAAGAAGGCTGGAGGCCCTGATCTTCAGGTGATCCCCTTATTTTTCTGAGTACACGATTAAAACTTAAAAATTAAGCATGGATCTTGAAAGTAATTAAAATTGTTTATAAGAAACAAAATTTGAAGGGGAAATTAAGAAAAGCTTTTTTATAAAGTAACTTATTTTGTATCAAGACATTTCAGTTAAAATACAAAATACAAAAAGTTTAATTAATTATGTTTCAATGGCGGCAGTCAAACGGAAAAGATCCCAACAACGTTTGTAGCGCGAGAAGCGGACGCTTCTGATGCGTAAAAGTTGGAATCATTGACTTGGTACGTGTGTGTATATATATATATATATATATGTGTGTGTGTGTGTGTTTGTGTGTGTGTGTGTGTGTGTACGTTTTGTGTAAACAGAAGTTTTATAAGAAAGGCTTCATAAGCGCGCAAAATGAGAGATATTGTGTCAGAATACTTATTGTAAATGTTTGTTACGAACTCCAGTATGTACATAATATTAGGTGTCGAACGTAGTTTACATAATTAGAAAATACTAGGGGCACTCAATATATTTTGCCCCACCCTTTTTTCTTACCTAAATGGGGCTGAAATGTCGTTTGGGCCGTAAGTTTGAACTTTCTGCGCTTCACATAACCGGATTTTTCCAGTTTGAATCTCTCCTCCTTGTATAAAACAGCTTTTGAACGTCCTTGTATAAACCCGATGGTTAACGCAGTTTCGAAAATGGCGTCTGACAGTGATGTGCGTCGTAAACAGAGAGCTGTTATCGAGTTCTTAACCGCAGAGAAGGAAACAGTTGGAAATATTCACAAACGTCTACAAAACGTTTACGGAGATACTGTTGTTGATCGAACCACAGTTGGACGCTGGTCTAAACGTATGAGATCATCCGAGAGAAGGAGCGCCAGCCTCAATGATGAGCCACGCAGCGGTCGCCCAGCATCGGCTGACATCTCACACTGTGCAACGTGCTAACAGCATCATTCGATCAAATCGGCGTGTCACATACAACGAGCTATCACTGGAGCTAGGAATAAGTGAAGGAAGTGTGAATACGATAATTCAGCAACTAGGATACTCAAAAGTGTGCTCACGATTTGTTTCTCGCGAATTGACTGAAGATCACAAAGCCCAAAGAAAAGAAATTGCTTCTGAGTCGTTGGTTCGATACGAGACAGAGGGGGATGACTTCCTTTCACGAATTGTGACTGGAGATGAGACTTGGGTACGCCACTTTGAACCTGAAACAAAACGCCAATCCATGGAGTGGCATCACGCAGACACCCCACGCAAGAAAAAGTTAAAATGGCTCCCTCTGCAGGAAAGGTTATGGCCACCATCTTCTGGGACATGAAAGGGGTGATTCTGGTGGACATTATGAAGAAAGGACAAATAACACCGGTCTGCATGAAAATCGATTTCTTTATTTTGAGTTGTGATTCTGAAGCAGTTCGCTGCGCTGAATTAAAAAATGCTGCCAGTTTTTTTCTATCACCCACAGTTTTAAAGTTATTAGCAAAACAATTTTGGGGCGTTTTGTAATTTTTTACCTTTTTATCTTTAATTAATTTCGTTTTTTCATATTTTTCAGATAGATAATTCTAACATTACGTCTTTAAAATTTTAATAATGGCTTCTAGAGGATGTACCCATAGTCCAGACATATTTTGTTATATTTGTGGTCGGTATGTTGTAAAACGAAGGACAAATGTAACGACCTTCATTAAGAGAGCTTATCATGCTTATTTTGGAATTAAATTAGGAGATCAAGACAAAAGTTGGGCTCCACACAAGGTTTGTCATACATGTGTTGTGGCACTAAGGAATTGGAGCAAAGGTAAGAAGAAAAGTTTGCCATTTGGGATCCCTATGGTATGGCGCGAGCCTAGAAACCATACCGACGACTGCTATCTCTGTTCTTGCAATGTTAAAGGTTATAATGCAAAGAATAAAGAGAGCCTTCAATACCCAAGTCTTCCATCTGCAATAAGGCTGGTACCCCATGGTCCAGAAGTTCCTATTCCCCGCCCACCCGAGAGTCTGGATCAATACAATTCAGATTCTGATTCAGCTCCAAATCCAGACAATGATGATGTTTATGAACAGCCAACAGCTGACCGAGATCCTCCTAAACCATTAACCCAAGCCGAACTAAATGATTAGTCAGGGATTTGAATCTGCCTAAGGACTCTGCAGAACTTTGGGGTCTAGATTGCAGGAGAACAATTTATTGGCATCCGACTCATACTTCGCTTGGTACAGAAATCGTGAGAAAGACTTCGTGCCGTTTTTCGAAGAAGATGGTCCCTTGGTATTTTGCAAGGACATCACAGGATTAGTGTGCAAGCTAGGCATCGAATACCAAACCAGTGACTGGAGGTTGTTTATAGATTCCTCAAAACCAGTCTAAAAGGAGTGTTACTGCACAACGGTAACAAATATGCATCAATCCCAGTCGCCCATTCTACTCATTTAAAAGAGACCTATGATAACATGAAACTGCTTCTGGAAAAAATTCAGTATCAAAATCACAGATGGATATTGTGTGGGAATCTCAAAGTCCTTTGCATGTTACTTGGGCAGCAATCAGGATACACTAAGATGCCATGTTTCATCTGCGAATGGGATAATCGAGCATGTGACCAGCACTGGAAGAGGAAAACTTGGCCTCCTAGAGAGAATCTTACCCCAGGATCAAAGAACATTTTACATGAACATCTAGTTCAGTGATGGCGAACCTTTTTATCCAAGTGTGCCAAAATTCGTGTTTTTTAAATAATGATATTGTTGGCGTGTCACTTGCATACATGCATTTTAAATTTAACTACAAAATCATAGATAGCTGACTTATTAATCGAAAGTACTAGGGCGTAGACGATTTATTGCAGTTTTTCATCAGAATACCAAACATTTTCAACATCCATCGCGTGTCACCTGAAACCCTGCGGCGTGTCACTGCTGACACGCGTGTCATAGGTTCGCCATCACTGATCTAGTTGAACCAAACAAAATCCTCCTACCACCCTTGCACATTAAGTTAGGCTTGATGAAGCAGTATGTCAAAGCATTGAATAGAGAAGGTGAGTGTTTCAAGTACATTTGTTCAAAATATCCAAAGATTAGCTACGAGAAAATAAAGGAAGGTGTGTTTTATAGGTCCTCAGATTACAAAGTTATTGACAGACGATCATTTCCTGAACACAATGACCAATAAAGAAAAAGAAGCATGGCTTGGTTTCAAAGATGTTGTTGAAAACTTCTTGGGAAACTACAAAAGCCAAAATTATGAAAGACTGGTGGAAAATATGCTTAAAAGGTTTTGCGCCTTAGGCTGCAACATGAGCCTGAAAGTTCACTTCTTGTTTTCGCATCTTGACCGTTTTCCCGAAAATCTCGGAGATGTCAGTGAGGAGCAAGGGGAACGATTTCACCAGGACATCAAAACCATGGAAAGAAGATATCAAGGAAGATGGCATACAAATATGATGGCCGACTACTGCTGGTGTCTGCAACGAGATCAGCCTAACGCACAGCATAAGAAAACATCAAAGAAGCACCGGTTTAGTCGTCATTAGTCAGATCTACCTTCGTAGTCTTAAGTCTTTGGAATAAGTCCTGAAATGTTTGCAAGTAAAGAAGGTAAATATATTTTGTTTCTTTCAGTTATTTTTTTATTCTTTCATAAACAAGCAATATGCTTGTCCAAGAGCTAGGAGCTATTTAATTCTGCTTTAATTAGGTTTTACTCTATCACCTAAAGATTTCGTGCTGCAAGGGGTGTTGTAATACCTCATCTGTCCCCAAATGTTAACCACCCATTGATGGGAGGGAGAGAGTATTTTGCTGGGAACGGGACTGGTTGTTATATATATTTACCCTACATTATTATGTAAGCGTTACTGTAGTCTATAACAACAAAATTTATGGTTTAGCATGTGCAATCCAATGTTGGTCTCGATAAGATGGTTCACATTTGGGGATAAATGGGGGATTTATGACACACCCTGTAGTAAGAAAACCATACGTGATAGGGAAAAACTAACTATATTTTTGAGATCAGCGCACTCAAATTATATAGAATCACCAACTAGTTTGTAAAAATCGATCGACAAGTTTTCAAATGTGTACTGGTGTAATCAACTCAGAGGCATATATTGCTACCCTACAGAGACTCCAAAGACGTATAAAGCGAGTTCGACCGGAGAGAAAACTGGAAGACGTCCTTCTTTTGCACGATAACGCAACACCACACAACAGTTTTCAAACAAGAGAGGCCATCACAAAAATGCGCTTGATTGTGTTACCCCACCCTCCATACAGCCCGGATCTGGCACCTTCAGACTTCCATTTGTTTGGGCCAATGAAGGATGCTATTCGTGGAAAAAAGTTTCAGAGTAGCATGGGTTGTTGAGGAGATTAAGAGGTGGCTCCAGCAGAACTCAGCGGACTTTAACAGATGGAGACTATGTGGAAAAATAAAAACTTGTGAAAAAGGTATGTAACTAATTGTGTACAAAATTTCTGGAACTTACAGTAGAAGAAAACTTGGACAGAAAAAAAAAGGTGGGACAAAATATATTGAGTGGCCCTCTTACATTAGAGGCTCAACCTTGAGCCCATTTTCTTGTTTAATTGGCCAAAAATTTGTTAAACTTAATTAACGTTAACCCCATTTAAATTACTTAATCTAACCCGCAGAATATTTAAATAGTCGATAGAATGCCTCGCTCTCTCTCTCTCTCTCTCTCTCTCTCTCTCTCTCTCTCTCTCTCTCTCTCTATATTATATTATATATATATATATATACATATATATATATATATATATATACAGGGTATCCGAGAATTATCTGTACAATTTTTGGCTGTTATTAAAAGTCAACCATGAAGTGTAGAAATTCGTGTTGTCCCATTTTACAGAGAATCTCATTAAGTTTTTTCTGATACCAAGTTTTGACAAGTTTTTTAGAAATTCCAGTGTGTCCGAACATTATCTGTACAATTTCATCTTTTAATGAAATTCTTGATAACACACGTAAAATTCTTAAACAAGATTATTTAGAATCTGTATTTTCAAAAGTTTCTTTTGTTAAAGTAACGTTGTTACAAACATTCGATATGTGCACCATTAGTGATTCGCAAAACATCCAATCGATACTCCAAATGTTGCCATGTACGTTGCAGCATATCCACATCAATTCGCTCAATAGCAGCTGTGATTCTTGCTTTTAAATCATCAATGTCTGTCACCCGCGTATTGTACACAAGATCTTTGACGAATCCCCAAAGAAAGAAATCACAAGGTGTGATGTCGGGAGATCTAGCCGACCAATGAATTGCACCTCCACGGCCAATCCACCTGTTTGGGAATGTCTCATTCAGGGACTTACGGACGATCAAGGCCCAATGTGGCGGTGCGCCATCTTGCTGAAAAATGATGCGTGGATGCAGTGCTTCCAATTGCGGATAGACAAAGTGTTGCAACATGTCCAGGTCGGTATTAGAGGTCACTGTTGATTCACCGAACTAAAATGGTCCAATCACGCGATCATGTAACACTGTAACAGGCCACACCACACATTAACTTTAGGACTGTCTCTGATGTGCTCTTCTATGCAATGTGGATTTTGTGACCCCCATATGCGCACATTTTATTTGTTTACCTTGCCTGAAACATGAAAAGTTGCCTCGTCCGAAAACATGATTCTTGCCAAGAACGCATTGTCCTGGTCGACTCTGTCAAGCAGAGTCATTGCAAATTCCTTACGGGAGACCTTATCTTCTTGCGTAATCTGTTGCAAGATTTGCAACTTGTAAGGATGCAACTTCAAACGTTTAAGCAAGACATCATGCACTGTCGAACGAGGTATCTGTAACTCTCGTGATGCAATTCTTGTCGACTTGCGTGGACTGCGAACAAAAGCCTCTCGAATGCGCTCGACATTTTCAAAAGACGTTCGAGGCCGCCCTGCTCCTTTCTTATGCTCTACACTTCCAGTTCCTTAAACCTTTTATACCAAGCTCTTATGGTTACTCTTGATGGAGGGTTTCTGTTGTAATTAGTTCTAAACCTTCGTTGAACTTGTGTATCTGATTTTGTTTCGATAAACCATTCAACACACTGTGCTTTCTCCTGTGGATTCATTAAGGATGAGGGGTGTGTATGAATATCTGAAAAAGAAAAACTTGTCAAAACTTGTTATCAGAAAAAACTTAATGAGTTTCTCTGTAAAATGGGACAACACTGGAATTTCTACACTTCATGGTTGACTTTTAATAACAGCCAAAAATTGTACAGATAATTCTCGGACACCCTGTGTATATATATATATATATATTATATTATATATATATATATATATATATGTATAATATATATAATATATATATATATATACACAGTATACACGACAGTAAGTAAAAAAGTATCTGCAATTTGTCTGTCTTTTTTTAATTGTCTACACTGCTGACCGTTGGCGGGGCAGCAGTCACTGAGTGTACAGATCGGTGCCTCGTGAGCTTGACTTTGACACTCAGACTTAGTTGTACAGTTGTAATCGCGCTGTAAACATGGCCGCACCACTTTTGAGTTGCACCAAAGAAGAGCAGCGTGTTGTCGTTCATTTTTTCTGAGTTGAGGGCGTAATAGGGGCTGAAATTCACAGATTATCTGTTCAGTATGGTTAGCAAGTTTTGCGACAGCAGAGCGTGTACGAATGGATCGAAAATTTAAAATTGGCCGAACAAGTGTCGCCGAAGCAGAACGTTCAGGACGTCCGTCCACATAGACGGCGTCGGTGACACTTGTTTGGCCATTACCATTTTGATCCAGTTTGATCCTCTGGGGCAAAACTTAACTACCATACAGTACAGATAATCTTCTATGAATTTCAGCACCTTTTACGCCCTCAGCCTACAAAACACGAACGATAGCACGCTGCTCTACTTTGGTGCAGAAAGTGGTGCGGCCATGTTTACAACACGATTACAACTAAACAACTGAGTGTCAAGGTCTCAATCCCACGAAGCAGAGATTTGTACGCTCAGTGAATGCAGCGCCGCCAACGGTCAGCAATGTAACCAATTCTGGAAAAAAAACCCAGACAAATTGCAGAAACTTTTTAACTTACCCTCGTGTATATATATATTTTTAACTCCTGTAATGCGGTGGTGGAGTGACAAGCTTGACCTTCGTCATAATGAACAATTCGGGCGAAAGCAAAACCAAGGTTAACCAAGATATATATATATATATATATATATATATATATATATATATATATGTATATGTGTATATATATATATATATATATATATAATATATATATATATTAACCCCCCCTTTCTATGGCCTTGGTTGGTTCGAAGTCGACGGGGGTTCTGGTTAGGAGGCAGCAACGGATTGTTATTCGCTGTAGTTTCGTCTATACTACTCTTCGAGTTCTTCTCTAGTGGCTCGGAGGATTCTGGGAAAACTTACTAAATTATAATTATTGGACGGTTCCCCGATTCTTCTTATAACGTATCGGGGAATTAGTTTTCTCTATTTTAGACTAAGTTCTCTGAAGAGAGCACGGCTCGAAGGAGAAGATAAAGACTTGTTCTTACTGTAATTTACTGCTAAAATGTACAGGTAATGCTCAGCCTTTGAGTCTAATTCTAAATTTACAGGGGGAGAGGTTCGACCTCTTTCGACCATGGCTCAGGCCGGAATTTAAAAGGGAGGAGGCCCTCGGCCTCCTCGAGGAGAGCTCCAACCTCCTCGCTGAAGGGCTGCTAAGACAAGAGTAATTCAATTTACAATACAAGAATTAAATAAGTCTAAATTTTGGGGGAGTGCAGTTGAAGGTTAAGTTTCCCCTTTTAACTGGAGATCTAAACACTTCTTGGACGTTAAGCATAATTTTAACACATATCAGAATTTTGAAAGATTCCAAAATAAAACGAAAAACTAAATAACAAAAAAAATAATAATAATATCGCCGAGTATACATTCCTAAATGGCGACATAATGTCAGAATAGTACATTGAGTACAATCCCAAGTACATCACTGAGTACATTGTTGTTTTGGTTTTGTTACAACTATGATTATAATTACCAATTAATTCACATTCGCTTATTATCGTTAATTACGGTTTCATTAAAGTATATTAATTACATTATATTAAATTATTACAGTTAATTACAATTAAACAGTTAACTATAGTTTTTTACAGTGTTTCATATTTATAGACAATTAGGATGTTAGGAGTATAACACAAAGTACTTGGGCACATACGGTGTATATATATAACATGACACATAATAATGTTTTATGATCAGAAGCAACAAGAGAGAAAGTGTCGGACTCAGAAGCTCGCTTTTGGCACCGTCAGCGGAGTTCGAACACCTTGAATCAGCATGACTGAGCAGCTTGTGAGAGGTGAACGCACTTAAAAGAAAAAGTAAAAAGAATACATGTAGACGTATTTACATGTACGTAACTATGTACGTAATCATGATCATCAGGGGACATGTACAAATACACAAAGTATTGCACACATATCGGTACGTAACACAATAGGTTGTTTGCGTAATATAGACACAAGTGAACATGGGCTGATAGGTTGACAGGGCATAAGTAGACAATAGGTAGATGAATGAATAAGTAATAAAATTAATAAAGGATATCGGTCAAGATAAGATATGGACGTATGGATGAATATGGTCGAATAATAATATTTATACTACATAACACCAGACAGGACACAACATATAAATAATGACTTATAGAGAATGAAGTTTTTATAATTATTAAAGAATTTACCATACATTGAATACGAAAGATATCTACATACTAAACACGTGATTCAGTATTCAAGGTATGGAAAACATGAGAATTAAATTCCTTTATGACGTCATAGTTTTTCAAATTATGCCATATGTCATTTCATAATTAATACGCCATAGTTATTTAATTCGTACGTACAGTACAAGTCATTATTGAGAGAAATTAGAAGAAACTTATTAGAGAATACAGTAATGAAAGGTTTATAGCCATTGTACAAAGAGTGAGTGAAACTATTAATTAAATATATATACTTATACGAGTATACAGTAAATATTAAAGAATATTATAAAAAATGAAACAATTCACCAATTATTTGGCAAAAATAGAAAGCAAATCAAAATTTTATCTAAACTCACGTTAGGCGATTTTGGTTTTTATGTAAAAATGAATATTTGAATATGAAAATTATATAAATATAAGTATATAAGAATATACAGGATTATATAAAGATTATATAGGAATTATTCATTGTTCATTTTTACAGGGCTCTTCCCTCTAGAATGATATTAATACAATACAATTAATACAATACAATAATATAACATCTCAACTAATTCAAACTAGATGATGACTAATTGTTTTTATAATTACAAATTTATATACAACACATGAGTTGGGGTGGTTAAGTACAATGCACAGTAATCAAATCTTTAACATGACACTTGCTTAGAGAGTTATTATAAAATATAAAAAAATCAAAGATTAATACTTTAATTTATGCAAACAGAATAAAAGGATTAATATGTTAATTTAGACAAACAATTAAGTTAGACAACCAATAATATTGTTAAATTTTTAACAAAATTTAATTTTCCTGTGGAAAAAAATACACACCTAATGATTAGAAGGTGAAAGGGAAATTTAAATTTTAAGGTTCAGGAATTTCCAAAGTTACCGTGATCGTATATTTAATAAACTAATTTGATGGACTGGTGTACATAAAAATCGAATTAAATTTTATTGTTGGATGGAGTCTGCAGTGATGGGAGAACGGTCGTATTGTAAGTACGAACAAGTTCGTATAATATTAGAATTTAAAAAAAAGTAAAGCTAATTTAGTAAAAACATTAAAATTTATTTAGTTACAGTTTTAGATACTTAGATGTTTTTAACCATTAAGAATATACAGGGAGAAGAGAGATAGAATTACGTAATGGATGATGTATAGACCTGTGGTCAAGTGTGTATTTATGTATATTAGGTACAGAATGTAAGTGGTTGGTTAACGTAACTGAATAAATGCATGAGCAAGATTATATGTAGTAAGCAATAATTATTACGATTAAATAGATTTAAATAATCTAGAGAAAATATCATAGTTAGCACTTACACGCAATTAAATAGTTTATTGTGATATCCAATGATTTTAGCATAAATTTAAACCTGGAATTAAATTCGACTAGTAACATTCATAGCCATATATTAACAGTATATCACCATTAATATTAATCAGAAGTATCAGTACGATAATTAAATTTTCATTTGACGATTTGACTGGGCATTGATATTGGAATGGTGTAACAGAATTATTAGAAGGGGAAAAATGGTGTTCTTGTATAGAGTGTCAAAATTGGCTATAATTTCGTTTGATACCTTAACAGATGGTACACTAACAATTTACCGACAATTACTCAAGATTAATCGAATAAAACAAATTTAAAAAATAAAAATTGAAAATAGAAATAAATTATACACTTTAATGAACTGAACATGGATTATAGGTTCCATAAAATACTCTTAAAAATATAAACACACCTTAACCTAAATTTAGAGTATGTGCGGTCATACGGGTAAATTTCACGAACATACAGAGCAGGATAAATTACGTGCATGGTTAGGTGGTCATATGATAGAGCATGTAGGTCATACGGTTACAGGGGATTCGCAATCTGCCCAGAAAACAGTGGACTGACCATCCAAGCCTTGCTCACTCAAAAAAGGAGGTGGCTTATCGGGGAATCATGATGTTTGAAATCGACAGTACGTCTTTTCGTGAGCACTTTGCTCTTTAGAAAAAGATTGCTTGTCACACTGCTCAGAACAAAAATTAAAGGCATTCAAACGAAACGGAGGGACGGCATGTTCCTCCACATAGTAATTTAAAAAGTCAGTGGGACATGATCGATTAGTTACTACACTATTACTGTCATCATATACATCACAATAATTATAAAAATCGTTATAAACATTTGTAAAAACTGTTTTGGTTACAAGCAATAAAATATATAATTTCACCTATATATTTACATACGCAAATACTGCGTGCAAAAATAGACACAGAAGGTTGAATTAAAGACACAAACCTGTCAATTCAGGGTGAATTAAATTCCCTTAAATTCTTTTAAGTTCAGGTTGAATTAAATTCTCTTAAAGTCGCTTAAATTAAATTCTCTTAAATTCTCTTAAGTTAAATTCTCTTAAATTAAATTCTCTTAAATTCTCTTAAATTCAGGTTGAATTAAGATGACTGCACTGAAACTGACTTAAACTTCAAACTGACTTAACCTTCAAACTGACTTGCAACTGATTTGCAACTGAAACTGACTTGCAACTGATTTGCAACTAAAACTGACTTGCAACTGATTTGCAACTGAAACTGACTTGCAACTGATTTGCAACTGAAACTGACTTGCAACTGATTTGCAACTGAAACTGACTTGCAGCTTGAACTGCTACCAAGTGAAGTCTATTATTCTCTGGGGCGGTTGTCCCTCTGGATGCAACCGACTGACTTCAACTGCCTGCTATCAAGTATCTCTCTATTCTAGTATTCTCTGGGGCGGTCGTCCCTCTGGATGCAACCGACTTACTTGAACTGCTATCAAGTATCTCTATAACTCTCTGGGGTGATTGTCCCTTTGGCTGCAACTGACTGACTTGAACTGCTATCAAGTATCTCTATACACTATCTTTCTTTATCCAAGAAATACACAAATAATGCACAATTTGTGCATTATAATAATGAACAATAATTCCACAATAATTGCAAGTCAATTCAATTCGATAATTTGAAAAAAAATTGTAAACAAAATAAAAAAATGTAAACAACATTTCACTCGAATGTACGCGTAAGTATGGTAATATTATGTTTAGTACATAAAATAAAATTATATTATACTAACTATAATAGTGAAAATAACTCAGTTTCAATAAAAAGAAATGTATCACTGGTGTAGCGAATGTTTACTGTTTCTTTTAAATTCTGGCTTGATACTCATCATTAATTGTTAATAATACTGACTTTTCAAATGTTTAGAGATTACTTTTTTTAAAAAAGATATGTACTTAACAAGATTCCTACGGCGAAATCCTTGAAGACGTGTCCTGAAGACGTCTCTTGCTCGCTACTTGTTTCTGGATGAAGAATGGGCGTCGCCACTTGTTCTATTTCAAGGGTCTGGAAGACTGGAAGAATCCTGATTGCAGAGGTCGTCAGTTTCTTATTCTGGGAGGGTCGCCAGTTTTGTTAACCCCCTTTCTATGGCCTTGGTTGGTTCGAAGTCAACGGAGGTTCTGGTTAGGAGACAGCAACGGATTTGTTACTCGCAGTAGTTTCGTCTATACTACTCTTCGAGTTCTTCTATAGTGGCTCGGAGGATTCTTGGAA
>JAJOZX010004410.1:32500-67500 GCA_023014485.1 Bathynomus jamesi | reverse complement strand
TACACGTTCGTATAGGTGGCTAATATATATATATATAAAAACAGCTATTACTACAATTATAGCACCAGTTATTTCAATATTTAATGTTGTAAGTTTAAGTTTACGTTAAGTTTATGTTAAATTTAGGTCAAGTTAGGGTATTGATAACTTATGTTAGCAGCTTGATTTACTGTGTATTTATTAATATATAGTTTCGTAATTTAATGTTTTACTGTTCTGGGTAACAACACAAATACCGGAGTACCCCCTGTAAAACTCGCCAAACATTTTCTTTAACTGTGGGGTATTAGCTTGAAATTTAATGCGCACTTGTTTATTTATTTCACTATGTTTTATATGAAAATGAAAAAGTTAATTGTGGCAGAGCTACATATAATCAATTTTCGGCACAATTTTTTATATAATATATATATATATATATATATATATACCCCTCCGTCTATGGCCTTGGTTGGTTCGAAGTCGACGAGGGTTTTGGTTAGGTGGCAGCAACGGATTTGGTTACTCGCAGTAGTTTCTTCTGTACTACTCTCCGAGTTCTTCTTACAGTGGATCGAAGGATTCTGTAGAGCTCTCTGAAGGTTCCCCGATTCTTCTTGTAACGTATCGAGAAATCATTTTTCTCGATTTTAATGGCTAAGTTTCTCTGAAGAGAGCAAGGCTCACAGGAGAAGATAAAGACTTTTTCTTACTGTAATTTACTGCTAAAATGTACAGGTAGTGCTCAGCCTCTAAGTCTAATTCTGAATAATAATTTGAAAATTTACCTGGGCTTATATACCCAGATTTTGTGGACATCATTATTAGTTAATGTTGACTTGGTTAGTTTTAATTCTCTATAGGCTGCATTAGTTTTGCACAATATTTGAAGATAAAGTAAATTTTTTAGCTCTGGCAACGTTTATACAGGTAAACAAGATATTTGAGGATGAAACCATATTTCTATCTTAAACCGCATAATTTCAGATGTGATGTTATCATGATCTGCCTAGTTAACTAAATATGCATATGAGCAAAAATTATAGGTCTAAGATTTACAATTAAACGTTTAGGCAACACATGACCTCATCTTTTATAACGAAGAGAGAATGTATACAAAAAAATTAACAGTGCAAAATTTAATCAGGATTCATTATTAAGCTAAATCAAAAAATGATTAGGTAATTTAAAAAGAAACAAGTCACCAATTATTTAGCAAAAATAGAAAGCAATCAAAAATTTTATCCAAACTTGCATTAGGCGATTTTGGTCCTTATGTAAAAATGAATATATGAATATAAAGATTATATAAATATAAATAATGTATGAATATAACGAATATAAGGATTATAATAAATATAAGGATTTATATAAAGATTATATAAATACACGGTTAGGTAAACATAAAGATGATATGAACATAAATATATAAGAAAATATAAGATTACATACATATATGAATTCTATAAATATACGAAGTATATAAATGGACATAAGAATTATATAAATGAATATAAAAATATATGACCATAGGAATTATTCATTGTTCATTTTTACAGGGCTCTCCTCTCTAGAATGATATTATTATAATACAATTAATACAATACAATACAATTAATACAATACAATAATATAACAATCTAACTAATGCTAACTAGATGATAACTATTGTTTTTTTTATAATACAGACTTATATACACAACATAAGTCGGGGTGGTTAAGTCTAGTTCACGTGGTCTGGGTACGCACTTTTGGTCGCGCATAAATAGTTTCACGTAGTTCGGTATGTAGGGTCCGTGCGTCGATAATTATCAATCGGTGAGGGTGGTGACAGAGGAGATGGTGGGGTTGGAGGAGATGGTGGAGTTCCACTGAGTGATCCTCTAGAAGGGGTTTCTCTAGGGTCTGGGTCCGATGGGACTCTTGGTTCTGGGCCTTCTTCTTCTTCTTCAGAGATTGGCTCGAGTACTGGTGGTATTACGAGGTACCAATCTTCGTCACGGGTAGTGGTTCCCGCGGAGACCACTTCAGTTTTTTTATCCCTGCTGGATATGTTAATACCTTGATCTTTTGAAGGATAGGCGGCTCGAACGCCTGGCAGACTTTTTTTTGGAAAGGTGTTCGGCAGCCATCTTCAAATTATCAGCGTGAATGATCTTTAGTTTGGAATGATCCCGGAGGTCGAGGGTTTCGTAATGGTTCTTTCCGAGGTTTTTCATAATCCTATATGGGCCATCCCTTTTTGGGTATAATTTGCGATGAGCACTTGACGGTTTCACGCTCTTTAGGTAACATCGCATACCGACGATTATAGTCCGTTGACGGGGATGACGCCTATGTTGCTCTTGCTCAATCTGTTGGTTTCGTTCGTCTAGGGCATAGCGGATTATGTCAAAAATTTTGAAAGATCGTTCAACTAGTTGCTGATTTGCTTCTGCCATCTCGGAAGATGTTAGAACTGCCGGGTCGATTTGGTCGGGCAAATCAAAAAGTAGCCGCTTGTTATAGTGATATAGGACGAAATGAGGGGTGTCCCCGATAGACACGTTATAGCCGTTGTTGATGGCTGTTTGCACCACAGGAAGGAAATCATCCCTGGTACGGGAGGATGCATCGACAACGTGGCGAAGGGCTTCTAAGATCTTCCGATTGTGCCTTTCCACTAAGCCGTTTGTCTGCGGATGGTATGCCACAATGTGTGTGTTTTTAATTTTACACATGTTACAAAGTGACTCGAACAGTTTGGAAGTGAAACTAAGGGCGTTATCTGAAATTAGGATAGAAGGAGTGGTATGGTTTTGGATGACGCGTTCCACTAGGGCTCTTGCCACAGTTTCCGAGGTCTGGTTTGGAATGGCAACTACTTCGCTGTAACGCGAGAAGTGGTCCGTAAACACAATGATATACTGGTTTCCCTTTGATGTTTTAGAGAATGGTCCCAGTATGTCCATTCCAGTTCTTTGCCAGGGCCGTTGGCATACTGGATATTTGTGCATGGGAGCTGTGGACGATACGTTGCCTTTATGTTTTAAACAAGACAGGCATTCAGCGATGTATTCATGTACCTTTCTGTTCGTTTCGGGAAAATGGTATCGCTCCAAAAGACTATGATGGTGTGATCCTATCCCATGTGGCCATACAAAGGTGAGTCGTGACAAAGTCCAATGGTTATATCTACAAGATCCTTTGGTATTTCCACAAGGTCGTTTCCATCATCGTTCCTAAAATGTACGAGCCCATCTTTTAGGTTGTACGGGGATCCAATAAACCTTAGCCCCCACGCCCATGGCCTAAACCATTAGAGGTACAGTAAAATTAAACATGCCTTACAAAAGAGAATTTAATCCTGCATTTAATGAGAAACAATTAAAACTTGGTGTTCCCGCCATTGGTTTCCAAGACAGCCTGAATTCGCTTTGGGTAGCTTGCCAAAAGTGACGTGAATAGATCTTGATCTTTACGCAAATTTGCTAAAACAGTTTCAATGTGTTGCGTCATTGTATCCTTCGAAAATCGATTTGCTGCAGGTTCTTGAAACAAGAGACATTCAACCTTGTCCTTTATAACTGATCCAATGTATTCACAGATGTTCAGGTCATGAGAATTTCCTGGCCATTCTTCATTTCCAAAGAAATCGATCTCATATTTCCGCAACAACTGTTGAGTGGCTAATGCCTTAAAGCAGGGGGCCTTATCGTGCAGAAGTGTGACCAGATCGACATCCATAACAATGTTTGGGTTTCTTAGAAAAGGAATGACATGCTGGGATAGAATAATATCACGAAAATACTGTCCATCCCAACTCTGACCATTTGGCCTCAGCACCCACATGAGCTTCTTTGCAGTGAACAAAACAAACACACCAACACAGTCTGGACTTTTTAATAATTCGCGATAATGTTCATTGTCATCGATTTCATCTGGTATTGTGGCCCACACTCGATCATTTTAATAGTTAGGCCGACGTGTTACGTAAACAAAAAATTCATCGGAGACAGCTAAATGCATGAAATTATCCACATCCCAATCTTCAAGATAATGGGTAAACCACATTCTGTCATCGATGTTAAGTTGAGTTTTTCTTGGCTTTGGAAGTTCATGCCAAGACTTTAAACCTTGCCTATGACGGTACAGTCGAATGATCTCACCACTAACGATCTTTCCTCTCAACACTTCGATCACTCTAGAAAGTTTAGCACAGCTGTTTTTCCGCTTACCCGTACCGCTTTCAATGATGTCCTTTGGTTTCCTGAGAGAGTGGCAAATTTGGGCGCCCAGATTTGGTTGTATCCATTTCACATTCATCCAAAGTTTTATTCCAATTTCTTTTGACGAAGTCCTCACTTCTTCGCACCTTTTTGGCAACCCATGTTATTGCTCGTATGCGATCTATCACACGTTGCCTCTCCGAATCACCAATTAATTGAGAAACCATTATATTATCACTTTATCAGCTAGAGTAATTTTAATACCTGCAATAAATAAAGAATTTTATATATTTTTATAATCACTAAAAACTATTTCGATATAAGTAAACATGTAAGCTGCAAATGGGGGAGCTAAGGTTTTTTGGAACCCCCTTATAAGAACTCGGAGAGTAGTACAGAAGAAACTACTGCGGGTAACCAAATCCGTTACTGCCACCTAACCAGAACCCCCGTCGACTTCGAACCAACCAAAGCCATAGACGGAGGGGTTAACAACTGGCGACCTCTGCATCCAGGATTCTTCCAGTCTTCCAGACCCTGGAACTAGAACCAACATCTAGTTGACCGGCGTGTCACGATTTCCAGTTCGTTACATCCACCCTTGAACCGGTGTGTCACGACTCCAAGTTCTCCACGCTTAGTCTTCTTCCAAGAGCAAGTAGCCAGCAAGACATGACTTCAGGACAAGTCTCCAAGGATTTCGCCGTAGGAATCTTAAGTACAGATCTCTTTTTTTAAAGTAATCTCTAAACATTTGAGAAGTCAGTATTATTAACAGTCAATAATTAGTATCAAGCCAGAATTAATAGTACCTTCACATATGAGCGATTCAGACGGTGCGCTTTCTGACATCGAAAATTTCCCTACACCCATTTTTCCACCTACCCCGCGCCCTTCAAACATATGTCCAAACACACAAACTTCAGATCAAGAACAAGCTAATATGTCTCAAACCACCGCCCCGGTATACATTAACTTAGGTAGACTGGTAAACCTTCCCTATACTGTCCTAATTTTTAAGGGGACCATAGATAATAACTTTGTTGAACCACGCGTAAGACCTTGGAGTGAATCTTTAGAACAACATTTCTTACGCGAAAACATCACCGATGATGATATAAAGATTAGGGAAGTTAAAAGGTTTATCGGCCCTAAAGAAGGGAATGCCCATGATACAGTCACCTACGTCCCATCCATTAGCGAAGCTACAACATGGGACAATTTTAAACAAAACTTATTAGAATTTTTTAAAGAAATAACATTTGCACAACCCTTAGCCCCGTTAGAAGCTGTCTTTCAAGCTAAATGGAAGAAAGAGGAAGAGAAAGATTTAAATAATTTTATTACACGAACACATAAACTCGTAGGAGAAGCCCTCCGAGCCGCAGAAAATGCGTGTGACATTACTTTCACTTCAAAACAAAGAAACCTAATAGTAGCCGCAACCATTTACTAAAACTTACCCGGAGCACCTAAAAAGAAATTTCAAGAGTTTCTAAATAATGACAAACCAGTAAGTGTAGCCATAAATAAAACACGGGAACATTACCCAGATTTAGCAAACCAGAAGTACCGAAAGGGTAGAGAAACCCCCATACACTACATTCAGCAGCAGCAACCACAACACCAACAGCAACAACAACAACAACCCTATAAATCGAGGCCGATGCAGGGAACACCACCTCAGAAACAAGCCCCACAAACCCAGAATGCAGCCCTCCTCCTCAGTGTTTTAATTGCGATAGCTTTGGGCACATGATAAGTCAATACAACTGTCCCTCTATTGCTCCCACTGTCATGAACATGGTCATCGCCGTGGCTACCGACAAAACTGTGCTGACAAGGCCCCTGTGGGGTATAGGCCCAACTTCCAGAGAACGAATCACCAACGTTCCCAAAAGTCATCCACTCCCCAGAAACCAGTAAATTCCCAGCCTCAACCGAACCACCAACCAAATAGATCACGACCACAGGGTCAGTCACACTATTACCCATTGTACAAACCCCAATACAATCAGCAAGGTCGGATAGTTCGGTACGTAGAAGTACCTGTTGAGGAATCATTTTCCCCAGAGTACAGTTTTCAAGAAAACCCTCCAGTGTATGGTGATCCCGTAGAATATGACCTAGGTCCTCCCATAGAAGACAATTCAAGCCCTTTTTTAGATCCCACTTTGGAGGCAGCAGTTCAACCTCCTCCCTCCTGAATAACAGTAATGAACCCAAATACACACACAAACTCCCCATCAGGATAATAGGTGCGAACCTTCTAGATTTAATAATAAATTGTAGCCCAGATAACCAAGATTTAACCGCTCTCCTAGATACAGGAGCACACGCGACGTTAATTAAGAAACAATGTGTAGATGAGTTACTGGAGCGCACAGATTACAAATATGAAATTAAGGCACCTTCCTGCCAACTCAGAGGAGTTACAGGCACACCCATACCTACATGCGGAGAAACTGAATTACGTATATCTAGAAGTTGGAAACGCGGTATACCCCACAAAATGTTGTATAGTGGACAGTGGACACAGTCGTCACCTTTCAGACAGATATCCTACTAGGTCTGGATTTTTTCAACCGGAATCAATGGGAAATTTACCCAGCCGGAAAGTTAGTGAAGTGTCGAAATAGGACACACCCTCTCCATGAGAATAATAGAGCTTAATGCTAACAGAATCAGTTCAGTTCGGATTTCCGAAAGAAATAGGAAACCCACTCCACTTGATAGCAGTTCAAGTCAGTCGGCTGCATCCAGAGGGACAACCGCCCCAGAAATCAGCCCCCAGAGTAATCAGTTTCAGTTGTTGAATCCAGTAAGATTAACACAGTCAGTTTCCAGTCAGTCAGTTTCAGTTCAGCGAGTTTGTTAACTCATCATTTGAGATTCGAAATCCAACTGAAACGACTTTTCAGCCAATAAGGCAAATTTTAGTCGCCGAACCAGAGTCAGATTCACAATTTTTCATATGCCCCACAGAGCATATAACAGTAGCACCTTATGAAAAGATTTGTTTCCGAGCAAGAGTAGTAAACGGTCAAGGAAAACTATTAGAGTCAGATCGTACTCTGATTACAGAGAAAAGTAATTTCAAGAGAGATGTTCTTTTTGCTGAAGTCCTTAGACATAGTCAGAATTCAGCTATCCCTGTTGTTTGTTTAAACAAAGGAAAAATCCCTATTGAATTAACTTCAAATCAGAAAGTGGGAACTGTTTCCACAGTAGAAATTGAAAGAATATAAGAAAGAATATAAGAAATGTCTGGAGCACTCCCTTCAGGAGTCACCAGCCTTACAGGATCCCAAACTACTGGAATCACTTCTCGATTTCCTAATAAGAAATAGAGATGTGATTGCCGTAAAAGGAGATCCTCTGGGCCGAACTAATTTGGTCCCCTTTGGAATCAAGCTAGAACCCAATTCCAAACCCATCTTCATTTCTCCCTATAGGGTTCCACATTCCCAATTAGTCACTATTGAGGAACACATCACGGACATGTTGGAGTAGGATGTCATTCAGCCTTCAGCTAGTCCCTGGTCCGCTCCTATGATTCTTGTCTCTAAAAAGGACGAACATCTCGCCCTTGTATAGATTTTAGACGCCTAAACCACATTACCATCCCAGACCGTTTCCCTATTCCAAACATGCAGGAAACAATTCTGAACGGTGGGAGAGCTAACTTTTTTTCATCTCTCGATTTAGCATCCGGTTATTGGCAAATGGAGGTCAGTCCCGAATCTCGGGTATTGACTGTTTTCTCCACTAACCGAGGCCATTACGAATTCCAGGTTTTACCTTTCGGAGTCCGAAATGGGCGTGCTAATTTCTGTAGGTTGATGAATATAGTCCTTTCCGACCTATTAGGTGTTGAAGCTCTCGTCTATCTTGACGATATTATCGTTTATAGTTCGGATATAAAAACACTTTCAACGTCTTCAGAATGTGCTATCACGCTTGAGAAAAGCACACTTAAACTGAAACTTGCGAAGTGCAACTTTTTACAGGAATCCCTGGTATACCTAGGATTTCTACTATTATCCACAGGAATTAAATCTGAACCTGCCAAACTCGAAGCACTGGAAAGGTATCCTGTACCTAAAACGATCGACGACGCTCGTGCATTTATTGGATTTGTCGGATTCTATCGGAATTTTATCCCCCAATTTTCAGATTTGCTAAACCCATTACTAATTTGTTCCAGAAAAATGCTAAATTTAACTGGGAATTTGATCACCAACATGCCTTTGAAACCTTAATTGATAAACTAACCTGTCATCCCATCCTCCAATATCCCGATTACACCAAACCCTTTGACATAGACACAGATGCTTCCTCCTATGGCCTAGGAGCCGTCCTATTACAGGACGTAGATGGTGTGGAATTACCCATTGCTTATACCAGTCAGCTTCTCTGTGCACCTCAACGGAGTTACTCCACTACGAACCCAGAGGCCCTCGCGGAATATTGGGCTTTGAAAAAATTCCGAAATATCGTCTATGGCTACGATGTAACCATCAAAACTGACCATAAGCCACTCACGTATCTCTTCAAGGACAAGCTACTTGAAGGACGGTTGAGTAGATGGGCTCTGTTGATTCAGGACTTTGCGGCAAAAATCGTATACAAACCGGGAAAACTTCAAGTTATTCCAGACGGATTGTCGAGACTCAAGCCCGACACCCAAGTGAATAAGATAGAAATTCTTCCTGTGTTCGATTACGAATGTCTGCAATACTCCCAACATCAGGACCAACACACCCAGAACCATCAGGCGCGCCTGGAACAAAAGTAACCATTCAAGGTAAAAAACAGTAAGGGGGTTCCAAAAAACCTTAGCCCCCCCCATTTGCAGCTTACATGTTTACTTATATCGAAATAGTTTTTCGTGATTATAAAAATATATAAAATTCTTTATTTATTGCAGGTATTAAAATTACTCTACCTGATAAAGTGATAATATAATGGCTTCTCAATTAATTGGTGATTCGGAGAGGCAACGTGTGATAGATCGCATACGAGCAATAACATTTCGGGAAGCTCGTGATGCTGGATCCACCTTTATAACGCGTTCATGGGTTGCCAAAAAGTTGCGAAGAAGTGAGGACTTCGTCAAAAGAAATTGGAATAAAACTTTGGATGAATGTGAAATGGATACAACCAAATCTGGGCGCCCAAATTTGCCACTCTCTCAGAAAACAAAGGACATCATTGAAAGTGGTACGGGTAAGCGGAAAAACAGCTGTGCTAAACTTTCTAGAGTGATCGAAGTGTGAGAGGAAAGATCGTTAGTGGGAATCATTCGACTGTACCGTCATTGGCAAGGTTTAAAGCCTTGGCATGAACTTTCAAAGCCAAGGAAAAACTTAGAGGCTGAGCAGTACCTGTACATTTTAGCAGTAAAATTACAGTAAGAAAAAGTCTTTATCTTCTCCTGTGAGCCTTCTCTCTTCAGAGAAACTTAGCCATTTAAATCGAGGAAAATGATTTCCCGATACGTTGCAAGAAGAATTGGGAACCTTCAGAGCTCTACAGAATAATTCGATCCACTATAAGAAGAACTCGAGAGTAGTTCAGAAGAAACTACTGCGAGTAACTAAATCTGTTGCTGCCACCTAACCAGAACCCCCGTCGACTATGAACCAACCAAGGCCATAGCCGGAGGGGTTAGCATATATATATATATATATATATATATATATATATATATATATATATAATAATAATATAATAATAATAATAAATAATTTCATTAATGGAAATAATATGCAAAGTCTTCTGGGAAGGATGGAGGACGGAGCAACAAAAAACAAAAAATCATCTTTGTATCTTGCAAATTTTCATTTCTGATGAAAATGCGCGGTTTTGTTTTCAATATGGTATTGGCTCTTTCACGCTATCAGTCTCTTCGTACAAGTTTTGGCCGAATCCGAATAACGTACATTCTCGATATTAATTGTGTGATTCAAAAAATATGTAAATAAAAAAGTGACCCTATTTTGGCTCATATATATATATATATATATATTATCATATAACGACTTCAATCAGGGCCGGATTAAGACCTTTAGAGCCCTAATAAGCACTTAAAAGATTTTGGTGCCCCATATATATGTAATTCAAAATATAAACAAAAATAAACCATAAAATAAAATTTTATTTTTTGAAATGAAACAAAACTTACAGTAAGATGGAAAATAATGTTTATTTTGTATACTTCCACTTCATTATATTTGAAAAGTTTTCTCCTACTTTTTTTAATTGCAAAGTCTTTGATCAGATCCTCAAAACTAATCTTACGTGACACATCTGCTTCTATACTTAGTAGAGATAAGGCATCCAGCCTGCCTTGTTGCATAGTTGTTCTGTTGGTATTTTTAATATACTTCAACTGAGAAAATGAACGCTCAGCTGAGCAATTTGTGACCATTAATGTTAAAATATACGAAAGGCAATTTCTACATTTTGGAAGGCACACTCAATATTGTCTTCTACAATTATTTTATAAAGTTCAGCATGACTGAATCTTGTTTTTACATTTACTATAGCACACGAAAATATTTAATCTATATGTATTTTTAATATGGCGCTCAAAGATTTGATATAAACAAATAATAACGCAAAGCGTAAAGTGTGTGATTACAACGAAATATATTTATTCTCTCAAAGGGTTGTTGTTCACTACAAATTCAAACAATGACAAAAAATAAATACTATATATGAATATATATAATTCAGTTTTCAACAGCTTATAGGCTATAAGCCGCGATTATAATAGTATAATAAATCCATGGTAAATCCGACAATGAAAATTTCTGTGGTGCCCCCCTTCCCTTGATGCCCTAAGCACGGGCTTATTTTGCTTAATGGTTAATCCGGCCCTGACTTCAATTAGTAGTCAGCCCTCAAGGACGTACAGTTGATCGAACCGTGCATTCAATTAACATAATATTTCCCTGTAGGTTCAAAGAAAACATTTAAATCTCGTTTAAACATTAAATAGGCTTACGCTCTCCATTTACTTTAAATAAATTATTATGTTGCGTATATAACGATGCGCTGTAATAATAGCAATGATAATAACAATAATTCAGGTATATGCATGAGGTCATTTCAGAACAAAATTTACAATGTACACTGAGAATCAACCAACTCACAGTTCATTGCACACACACACACACACACACACAATTATAATATATTATATATATATATCCCTTAACGTTCTCCTAATCTAGGCTAGCTATTATATATATATATTATATAAATTTATGCCTAAGCTTGATTATATGTAGCTCTGCCACAATAAACTTTTTCATTTTCATATAAAACATAGTGAGATAAATAAACAAGTGTGCATTAAATTTCAAGCTGATACACCACCGTTAAAGAAAATGGTTGGCGAGTTTACAGGAGGTACTCCGGTATTTGTGTTGTTACCCCGAACAGTAAAACATTAAATTACGGAACTATATATAAATAAATACAAAGTAAATCAAGCTGCTTACATAAGTTATCAATACCCTAACTCGACCTAAACTTAACGTAAACTTAACCTAAACTTAAACTTACAATATTAAATATTTAAATAACTGGGTGCTTTAATTGTACTTACAACAGTTGTTTATTTACAGGGAAGTTGCGAGGTCTGACTCCCAACTCCGTGTCCTAAAAATTTGGAAAAAAATGGTGGTTGGGCGAGGAAGAAGTGATTCTTGTATATATATATATATATATATATATATATAATATATATTAGCGACCTATACAAACGTGTACCAGACACCACAGTGCTCAAAATGGTAACAGAGCGTGGGGGCTTAATTCAATTAGTATGCAATTTGGTCATCTATAGATTCGTGTACCAGACACCATGATGCTCAAATGCTTTACAGCTTTATGGGGGATCCAAGCCGTGAGTTGCTACATCTTCTGGTCGCAGAAAACTCAGCCACATCCATTTGTTGCTCAGTGTAAGACCTGCTTGTATGTATACGAATACAGAAAACGGTCCTTGCCGGAAAATGTAGGGCTCACTGCGTGAAATCGAACGGTAATTTAAATAATTAGATATGGTAATAATGTCTCTCGTTACAGATAAAACGTTAGGGATACTTCCATATACTTTAACCTCTTCGCCATAATGTTAATGAATTAGGAACTTATTAAGAACTCCAATATTTATAAACGGCTCCTCCAATGCTATTTTTAGTCAATAAGCAGCCCTGGGGTACTGGTATAACGCATCCGCATCATTTTTAACATCCGCATCCGCATCCGCACTTCTGCCTGCGGATGTTATGCGAATATTACCTCTAATAAATTATGCAATTTACAATTAAATTACCTTATAAAGTAGCTTACAAGGCCCAGTCATGCACATTTCATGTAAAGTATTAATTATTAATGAACAAACAAATATATAAACCTCAAAATGTAAATACCTGGTAACACAGAAAATTTAATGAAACTCTTGAGAAAGTTATTATTTTTATCATAATGGAAACATTAATATTAATTTTAATTCTTACGCATTGCCTGCCATAATAGTAATATCAGGAAATTTGAAAAATTGTCATATATTCATAATTCTATATTAATTGATAGATTAACTAAATATCCGCATCAGCATCCGCGAATATTGAAATTAAAAATCCGCATCCGCAGATGTTGAAAAACTGACATCAGGTCCACCACTAATATATATCTAATTATATACTGGCGTTCTCTGAGGAAGTTATTGATCCATTTTCCCACTTTGCCCGTTATTCCCATATGTTTCAGTTTTTATGTGTTATTATACCAGGATCACATTTGTCGAATGCTTTAACAGAATCGGTGTATATTAGATCATAATTCTCATGATTTTCAATGTATCACTTATATTATTATAATGCTCTGCTAGCTCTGATAGGCACAATGTTCCTGGTCAGAAACTGTGCTAGTCCTGTTGGGTTTCAAAGATTAATAGCATTATAATTGAATAATTAATTATTAAACTACTAAAACATAAGATAAATCGTGTTAGTAAACAAAAAGAGAAGGCCATTTCGAATGGTAACGTCATTCCATCCACTTACTACTGAGCAACATGCGCATGAATCAGGGGCTTCACATCCAATACACGGTAGTTACGTGATTGCGCACCAGTTTAACACGCAAAATTTAAATACCGCAAAAGAATTTATTTCCGTGGAACAATCTTTACAGAACATTTTTATGCCGGTTATCTCTTTGACACGTGTTATAAGGAAGGTCTGATTATCTCCCATTCCAAGCATCTGTAGTCAATAAGAGACTGACGGAGATCGCATCTTATTGCTTTTGTCTCGTCCGTTGTTAAGTTACAAGTCTTACAAAATTCTCTAAATTGGTTTCCCTTTTCCATGCCTTTAATATAGGACCGTTTTCTGATGCGGAGTGTTTGGATGGTGGGGCCTCCTTTACTCTAAGGCAGGGGTTCCCAACCTTGGGGTCGCGAAGATCATATTTGGGGTCGCGAACCAATCTGATAATTTTATTTTTGAATTCTCTTCTTACAGCCGTTTGACAAGACATTTATCAATCATAAATGTAGTTGCATAAAACAGCATCCGGCCCTTCCCGCCGCATAATAACGCTGTGCTTATTAAGTGTATATATATATATATATATATATATATATATATATATATATATATATATATATATATATATATATATATATATATATATATATATATATATATATATATAAGTTGACGTTGGAATCACCTAAATGTCAATTGGTAAGAAGTACAGTTGAATTCTTAGAACATGAGGTTAGTGAAGAAGTCATTTTGCCTCTTAAAAGGAATGTAGACGCAATTATAACTATTTAGTTCATAGTCGACGCTTAAGCACGTGCGACGATTTGGGGATTAAGCAACTTTTATCGGAAATTTATCCCAAATGTACATGAACTGATGGACCCCTTGAACCGGTTCATTTCTCAGAGTCGGGTTGAATGAGTGTCAAAATTGTTTTGATAAGTTGAAGATGTGTTTGACCTCCCCTCCGATACTGACCTTTCTCGGTTTTGGTTCGATAGAACTGTTGCGTTTAACAACAGATGCTAGTGGCATTGGAATGAAAGCAGTGTTGACCCAGGTTCAAGATGATGGGGAGGGGGCAATTGCTTTTTCGATTAAGGCTTTCGGGAAGACACAGCGAAGATACTCCACCACTGATAGAGAATTAGAAGCTGTACGATCGAGTTGAGTTATGCATTTTAGGCCTTCTTACTTATATGGAAATGTTATTATTTATACTGACCATAAGCCATTGACTCATTTAGCTAATATGAGACCATGTAACGACCGGTTAGCACGGCTTTATGAGGATATTTTCTGCATGGATTTTGGAATTATTTACAAACCTGGAGTGTTAATACAATAGCGGATGCGCTTTCTCGGATAATGGAAAATCGATGATGCGTGTATGACTGGAGAGGAAGGTTTTAAGGATGTGGATTTGACAAAGTTTGAGCTATTTGAGATTCAAGGGCAGCTGATTTATTATTTCAGGCATTCTCTTTAGAAGTCGATGATTTCCATGAAAACTTTCATCGAAGCGCTATAGGTCATTTTAAAAAGGTAATTTAATCTTCCACGAGGCATTACAGAAGACCAATGCAGTGATGGGCAGTATCTAGATACATGTATCGCCGATACGTATCGATCGATACTTTTGTATCGGTATCGGTATCGCTTTAGCTACTTGACAAAAGTATCGATTTATCGGTATCGCTAAGGTCAATTTTCTTAAATGTATCGAAAAAATCGATACTTCGATACATCGATACATTAATAAGAATTTTTAAGTATTTAAATAGATGTTATAATATGACACTACTGAGTTATATTTATGAATATACATAAATAATAATATTATTAAATATTTATTTAATGACAGTACTACTCTACTGGTCACGTCACACAGTACGGCGCAACGTTTAAACACGTTTGTACTTGTGTTATTGAGATTAATTAACCATAATATAGAAACATTGTTAGCTGTAGAGAAGAAGCCCGAGCGTTTGAATTCGGAGGCATTGCGTCATTGTCAGCCACTTCTCAATGCAGTCACAGTAGGGTTCACTAAGCGGTTTGAAAAGTTTCTGTGCCTTGATGCGTCGCATGAGTGTAAAGCAGCAATACTGGCATCGTCTTCAAATCCTCTGTTCAAGTTAAAGTGGGTGACAATAAAAGGCAAATTTAATACTAACATTGTCAAAAAGAGGGTTCAAGAAATGTTGGTTAATGCTGTTAAGAGCCTCAGCGAGCAGACCCCCCAGCAACAACTAAGTGATGCTGCATCTGACGGAAGTGCAGATGATTTCTTCTGTTATGAGTCTGCTTCCACTAATGTCTCTGCAACCCAAGATTCCACTGAGATGGAAGTTTTACAGTATCTGGGTGACGGAAGTCATTCTCTCCAATCTCTGAGGCAGTACCCAGGAATTCTACGGGTCTTCCTGAAGTATAACACACCACTACCATCCTCTGCTCCTGTAGAACGGTTGTTTAGTTTGGCTGGTCACATTCACGCTCCAAAAAGGAATAGACTGTCTGACCAGATGTTTAGCCAGCTGGTATTTTTGAAGGGTAATAGTAATTACTTTTAATTGTTAGTGTAATATTTTCAGTCATTCATGTATCCTACAAAATTAAAACATACTTTCATTAAATAAAGCAATTGTTTTTATTTACATCTATAAAACCCATTAAAATGTCGTTGATTTTACTTACAGTGCGTACAAATTACTAGTATAAACAATAATATCTAATACCTACATATTAAATGAATAATT
This sequence comes from Bathynomus jamesi, assembly GCA_023014485.1. Taxonomy (NCBI): domain Eukaryota; kingdom Metazoa; phylum Arthropoda; class Malacostraca; order Isopoda; family Cirolanidae; genus Bathynomus; species Bathynomus jamesi. Next base: position 51,480 of record JAJOZX010004410.1, on the reverse strand, counting down.
ATAAAAATGTACCGGCGATACATGTATCGGCGATGCATGTATCGGTATCGGTATCGCTTAAGACATCTAGAAAGTATCGGCGTATCGGTATCGCCTAAGACGTTCTTCATGTATCGATGTATCGGTATCGCTTTAGCGATTTTCATGTATCGATGCCCATCACTGACCAGATGAATAGTCTTCAAGAAGGGGACCATGTCATCTGTAAGATAAAGCAATTTGTTCAGGAGAGAATGATGGAGCAGGAGTTTGTTGGAAAAAACAAAGAACATGAAGAATTAAAGTGTTTTGTTAGGTATTTTCCTTCCATTGTTGTTTTGGATGACATGTTAATTTATTCTGTGAACTTAAAAGATGAATTAAAAGTAACAGAGGGAATAGTTGTACCAAAGAAGGAGTGTAAAATTATTGATTGGGAAGGTGCATAAAGATTTAAATCATCCGGGTAGGAAAAGGACTCACAAGGTCGTTAAGCAATTATTCTTCCATCTCAATGTGCGGAAATTAGTGAGAGAGGAAGTAAGGACTTGCCCTCACTGTCAGTTGCAGAAAATACCTGCTAATAAACCTAGGGCACATTTACATAGGACAGCGGTCTCCTTTCCCTTTGAGGAAATTGCTGTTGATTTGTTGGAGTTGCCGAAATCCTCGAAGGGCTTTGGTAGTTATCGATAAACTCAGCAAGTATCCTGTAGTCACTCCCCTTAGGAATAAGGAATCATTAATTGTTGCACATGTCTTTGAGGAACGAATACTCCTTTGTCTTCTCCGTGTTCCGTGTAGAGTTATGGCGGACAAAGGCAGGGAGTTTACAGGGATTCTCTTTAAGGCATTAATGGAAAAATATTCTATCTCACTGAAGTTTTCTGTTCTTTATGCCCTCAAAACGAATGGGGCGGTGGAAAGGGTAGGCAGGACTTTTGTTGACATATTGAGTGCTGCACTTGGAAGAGAATGACGTAAATTTTATTTATGTTTGACTAGGATAATGGTGTCATAAATTGCTTTTCATCATGACGAGACTGGTACAGTATGTCACCGTCTGAGTTACTTTTGAGAGATGTTCCAGATAATCCTTTGGCTGACGGGAAGGAGTTCTGGAGGGAACTGGACATGCGCTTCAAACCAGCCCGGGGACAAGGTGGTTAAACAGATTGGGGCATGGCAGCGTTCGTAACAAATTGGATGCAAAGTATGAGGGTACTTTTGTGGTAGAAGGTCCGTGGGACTCGGTAGTTTGTTGAATAAAGAAGGTAGGAAAACATGGTAGTTCCAAGGCATGTTTATCTCGTGCTGACATACTCAAGCCATGGTACAGCGGAGATGTTGATTATTTAGGTAAGAAGAAGCATATCCAGAGGAATGTTCCAGAGTATCTTTGGACGAGGTTCTAGAGGGTTTTAAAGAATCGGATATAATTGCATCAAGGTTGCATGTGGGAAATACAGAAGTAAATCCCCCTCCCGTAAATATAGAATTTTTATGGGATAGAGTATGTTCTAGAGGCACAGCGCTTAATATTTATAATTTATGTCCCATAAATTGCCGATGGAAGATGAATCATGGAGTATGGGGCAATCTGGTAAATGATTTCTGAAGATTAATTGCTGTTTAGTATATAAACTAACCAGGATTCTCTCTTTCTTTCAGAAGTTTACAGAAAAAGAATTGCACTGCTGGGAGACTCTAGAGCTCGGCAGTTTGATTGGAAAAACTTAAGAAAACTTTAATTCCCTCTCTGGACGTTTATCATAGCAACAGGGTGAAGGTGAATAAATTTGAGGAAAAGGTCCTTAGAAGGGTCGATATTTGCAGGCAATGGCAGATTAACGGCAGGGCAGACAAGGCAATTGCCTTGAGGTCTCGAGGCAGATGGGGCCTCGAAAATTTTCAGCTATGATCATTTTTATCACCTATTATAAAAAGAGAATAGAGAACTACTGTAAGAGTATGTGATGAAAATATTAATGATGATTTTAATATTATTACACTTGCACTACGACACACAGGTATATTAAGAACGAAAAATCTTTGGGTAGCCATCAGTGGCAGCATAGTCGTAGAAAAAGGCGTTTTTAGTGACTAGTCATAGCGTAAGAAAACTTACACAAAACTATGGCAGCACAAAGTCATTAGCCTAGGACCTATTATGGCCATCCATGTACAGTTGTACTCATAATTCTTAGGACACAGTAGTATGACCGCAGAAATGTTGCAAATGTTACGTAATGTTGCAAGAGTGCCACCTCCAAAATGGGGTTGCAAGGGGTATGCAACTTGGAGTTATCCCCCAAGCTGAATCGCCCAAAGGGGCATACCTAACCTAAGGGGAACCTCTTTGGGGGAGAAGGTGGGACGGCCTCACCTCCCAAAGGGGCAGAAGAGGGGGAGCCTCTTTGGGAAAGAAGGAACGGCCTCACCCCCCAAAGGGCATACCTAACATAAGGTGGAGAGAACCCAGGGGAGGGTTCTTCGCTTGGAGAGAGCCAAGCGCATATGAGTCCTTCAGCCAAGCCGCAGCTCTCTTATAGACCCCTAACCAGCCAGTTGGCTTAGAAGGTTGAGTTGCCAGATTGCGCTATGTATTCAATTATTCCATATATTAATCAGCCAGTTGGGTTAGAATGCTGAGTTGCCAGATAGCATTAAATATTAAATTATTCCATATATTAATTAGCCAGTTGGCTTAGAAGGCTGAGGATTTCGCATGCATTTAATTAAACAATATATTATTCAGCCAGTTGGTTTAGAAGGCTGAGTTGCCAGATTGCGCTATGTATTTAATTATTCCATATATTAATCAGCCAGTCGGCTTAGAAGGCTGATGATTGCCTGTTTATTTGCATATATATTCTTCCATCATCTGGCTTAGAAGGCAGATAGCAATAATTTTGTAATTAAACCATATATTCTTCCGTCATCTGGCTTAGAAGGCTGAGTTGCCAGATAGCAATAATCATTTAATTAAAGCATATATTAATCAGCCAGAGCCAGTTGGCTTAGAAGGCTGAGGATTGCGCTGTTTATTTGCATATATTCCTCCGTCATCTGGCTTAGAAGGCTGATAGCATTAATTATTTAATTAAACCATATATTCTTCCGTCATCTGGCTTAGAAGGCTGAGTTGCCAGATAGCAATAACCATTTAATTAAAGCATATATTAACCAGCCAGAGCCAGTTGGCTTAGAAGGTTGAGGATTGCGCTGTTTAATTGCATATATTAATCAGACAGTTGGCTTAGAAGGCTGAGGATTGCGCTGTTTATTTGCATATATTAATCAGCCAGTTGGCATAGAAGGCTGAATTGCCAGTTCGCGTTTATTTGCATATATTAATCCGCCAATTGGCTTTCCTTAGAAGGCATAATTGGCTGTATATAGAACGAATTAAAATCATGCATACACTCATCGACTGTACACCCCTATTACCACACACACACACGCACACACCAGACTGTACGTCAATAAAGCCCCTATTATCACACACACAGGCACACACACACACACACACAAAAGCATCGCCAACAATCCCATAGACTTTTAGGAGCTCCAACAGGAGATGGTGAAATGAGGGCTACGACTTTTAAACGGAGCTCACCCATCAAAAGGCGACGAGGGCTACGACTTTTTAGGAGCTCACCCCATTAACACAGCGTATCCGATACGAGGGCTACAACCAAGCGTCCAAATGATTGGTGGTGAAGCCAACTCCTGGTAGACCGTCCCTAAATACGACCAATAGACAGACCTATTAAACGATTATTGCAACGCTCGTTCATGTTGTTTATCTCCCTTTCTCAGTTGGCGTATGAGTTGCCAGTTTGCACTTATTTATTTAACATACGTTACGCCTTAGAAATCCGCTTTAAAAACCAATCAGATGATATAATTGTGTTCAAGGAATAAATAAAACGCCAATACATCATTCTGTTTATTTAGACGAATTAATGAATATATATATTAATGGGTATATATTTGGTCAAATAACATCATGAACGGGAAATATATAATCATACCAAACGGTGCATTATCAATATATTAGTACATGAAAAATATACAGATATATTAAATATATTGAAAATATACGAAGCGTATAATCATATTAGTACAGGAAAAATATATACAGTTACATTAAATATATTGAAAATATACGGTGCAAAACGCTAAACTCGCATGTAATATAGTCTACATCCGCATCGCCATTACTTTGTACGACGTGGTAAAACCGTCCAAGCATCACTTCAACGTTTAACTGATACGGAGGTCTATACTCGACATAAATGTCTTTCATATCATTCAACATTATTTTTGTGCCCACTTTACACCCGGCGGGCAAGTTATCTTTAAACGAACACAATCAAAAGCACACAGAAAAACGTCATAATCTTCCAAGTCGTAACGACATCTATCCATTATATATAGGTACAGCTCTTCAGGGTGAACAGTTTAGGCGAGCTCAGCTCTGTACCGCTCAAGTGCTTTGTACCAAAGTTCAGATTATTTCGAAGAATCTAAACCTTTTAAATATGCATCCAGATCTAGACCGTTCTCACCCTGTTCATTCCTACATTCAACAAATCCGTCGAGCATTGCGGTGTATGCATATTCAAGAACCGTGTCAAAATAAATCATATCCGTAACACGACTGTCTAATATAGGCTTCAGCTTACGGAATCCTCCGATTCAAACACTTTGTCGAGGATGAAACGGTTTCGTGTAGGGACAAAAACGTCATTATCAGCTGTGTTCTTCCACATCAGTCGTATATCAATGCATGGTTGTTCGTTATTTACTCTCAATGTACAAACAATGGTATATGAGGAGGCGTCACTAATCATCTCTCTTATTGTACCTAAGCCAACAGGTATTCTTTAACGGTCCTCTGCCCACCTCTCAACTATCACGAAGATTCTGTTCATCTCCTCAACACTTAAATAAATAACGTTACGTTTACTTGCATGCCTGCAGATCGTTTCAAGCACATAGTTAATGGTGCCCGTTTCACGCCTGAACACGCGCAATGACTTCGTCACGGAGACGTCGTACGAAGCGTTGAGAATGCTTCTCAAAGGGAGTTCCATCGTATTCGCTGATGAAACGCGTATGGGTTTGTTCGAACTCGTATGCTCCGTGTGAGTCACAGGAGGGATGATCAGCTCAACGGGGCTGGGTGAGTCACGCTGATGAAACGTGTATGGGTTTGTTCGAGCTCGTATGTCTCGTGAGGTACACGGGTGGGCGGGAACGCGTCACACTGCTAAAGCGTGTACAGGCTTGTTCGAACACTCTTGGACAAACACATTTTATAACACTTTTATTTGTTTTATCACTCAACATTTTCACAAACTAAACATCTTCACAATCCGGTGCGCTATTAGAGAGAAACATATGTTCATATTTATCCTTTTTGCTTAACAGGCGACACTCATCTCTAAATTCTGTTAAAAACTCACACAACCCATTAGCCACAACCTCACTACAAACCTCATCATGATATATATTAATGTAGTGGTAAAAATACTTAAGATTGTCCATGATGACAAGATTTACATTTTCAGCCGTAGGGTACGAGTAATCGGTATGGTGTAACATGATATAATACCGCTTGTCACACCACTCATCCACAAGACTCACTACCCATAACTGTTGTTTATCTTCTGAACGTGCTGCTTCTTCTACCTCGCGGTATATGTGTGCCTTTATAAAGCTTAGCTCTATAACATACTTCAATACATCGTCTGTGCTACGAAAGCCGACAACCCCCTCGCCAGAATACCCGTAGAGTATTTAATATATTGGTCCTTCGCACGGTTCAATACAGCCTTAAAAGAGGCAAAGGAGGAGGAAATAGGGAGTTTTTCAGTATCCACCACATCTATGCACTTTATGAATACCACTTCATAAATGTTGAACACGCAATATTAAAGGTGGCCATTACTATTTTTTCTTCTACGCGAGAGAATACACGGCTGAGCTCAAGGGTATACAGAGGTCAACTGAGCACGCAGGGAACGCATGACTCACGTTGCCGGTTTTACAGTGGGCGGGGCTTAACGTTTTACTGTACACACGCACACACGCAAAGTAAAACGCTCGTTGAAACACGATTTATTTAATAAACGAAATATTCAGGGTGTATATATATATATATATATTACAAATACGTGTAATAAATAAGCTAACAATAGCCATATCAAAGATTACGATATCCAAAGGGCACGGTATCATAGGTACCAGGCGCCTGGTAGCGTTTCCTATAGGTGTTACGGAACACCTTTTTACTCCTAAGCTCCTTCATGCCCCCCAGCTTCTGCGCCCGAAAATTGTGGGTGCCTACAGTCAGCTGGGGCGGACGGTCACCCTCATCATCTTTCAAGCACACTAAGTCCTTCAGCGAATCAAAGTTGACGACCCGCCGATTCGCGTGGTTAAGCGTGATACCCTTAGCCTTCACGATATACTTCGTATCATCCCCTATCCTCACCCGTACCCCATAGGTTTTGGCCTCGTTGACACAAACGAGTCTGCGTATGCGATGTCTCCATACTCATCCTTGATCTCGTCAGTTAGCTCTCCGAGGAACTACCCAACAGCAGGCATGTATTCACCCCTCCACGCTGTGAATATCACGCTATCTGTATCGGCATACAAAACCCTCCGCCCAAGAGAATACAATAGGCCCCAAAGTTTGACGCGCGCGTAGGCTGTTGTGAAGCTGGCCACAGGAATGTTTGTAACCCGTGAGGTATCTGTGGCCAATTCAGTATTGTTGTACTTTATTATGTTAGTATTACCTACATTCACAATCTACATGACCTCTTTATCGGTTGCGTTGGCGTAATCCCAGACTTCACTATAACTTTGTGCCAAATGAACTTGCCTTTTGCCGGCATTCTGCGCAAATTTTTCACAAAGACTGTTTAGACGCAACTTTGCACTAAAGCGCTTGCCAGGGCTCTTTACAATTTGGGAACGGTCAAGCTGTATACCTTCACGGTCACGGTAACGTTGAATATAGGCCGACTTTTCATCTTCGGTATCAACTCCTCGCGGGTATCCTGATGCTTCAACCTTATCCTTCAAAAAGCGTTTATATATGGCGTGAAAAGGTTGGGTAGGTTCTGAAACCTCCACACCTCATGTATCTTCAATATACTGTAGCCATGGCGAACAGCTAGATCCAGCTCTGGACTTGCATATACACCTCTAAGCTTACGCTGGTGGGTTGTATGGTCACAATCACCATTGTTCTCTTCTGCGCACTTCACGCACAAGGGAAACATGAGCTTGTGATCTATAACAGCGGGTAAGATCGGCATCCATAAATCGCGAGGGGGGAGTACGTCTACAAAGAAAGGCCGAAATAGTACCCGTTCAAATTTCTTGAGAACTCATTGATGGTGGGTAGGTCAGGCCCCACCAGTTTCTCAGGCGCACCTACGGGTTACGGATTGTTCTTCATCACGTAGGGGTATAAAGAACAGAAGTCGTAGTAATGGAGCTTCACGCACTCCGTAGGCGGAAAGTATAGCTTGAAGGGCTTTGTACGCCCTCCGAACAAGCTATCACCGCATTTGAGAGGATCCAGCACCATTGAACGCTTGATCGTGTTTATTTCTTCACGGTACTCCCCGTCTGTCTCCATCCGTGCATCATACTCATGTTCCCACAAGACTTTGTGAGTGAACTGGGATCCTATAAGTTGATCGCTAGTGCGGGTCCATGCAAGACTGTCGGCTTACGATCTACCGTGGATATCTCCTACGATCCCACACTCAGGACGGGGGCACCCGTGCCACCAGCAACCGTTAAAGGAGTACACAGTCTTCTCACCAATGGCACGGTTTTCACTCAGATCATCAACCCAAAAAAGACAACCATTAACCTTAATGGGTACTTCACCCGTGTTGCGAGCATGCTTTATATCTACACCTGTCTGCTGCTGTAGGTGTATGAGCCAGTAAATAGCCGTGTGTCCATAACTGCCGGGGTTGTTTCTGTGGATAATGGCTAAGGTGTCTTTAGGCATGAAGTTATTCTTGAACACCGTAAAACATAATGATGCAATGGTAATTGCGATTTGCACCGGCTCGCATTTGAAACGGCATATGTACCTCCTTCTAAAGGTCTGGAAACATACTCTAAGCACGCGCACATCATTCACGCAATAACGCTCACGTTCATCAGCTATATTATAAGGATTACATTCATTAAAACTGCTGTAGTATCGGTCAAAATCTTCACGCTCGTCTGTGCTCATACATTCATAAAGTAATGTTTGGGTGGAGGTAGTCCTACGTAATTTAAAGTTTCGCTAGTGAGGAATGTGTAAGGGAAATATCCTTTCGAAACTTCAGCGGATACGCCCATTACCTTGGGTAACTTTGCTAATTTACAATGTGTGAATAATAAAGTGTCTTTAAACTGTACATAAACCTTTTATTTGCGTCTGTATTAGTTTCTTGCCTCTTTTCAAGGGAAAATGTAGGAATGAACAGAGTGAGAACGGTCTAGATCTGGATGCATATTTAAAGGTTTAGATTCTTCGAAATACCCTGAACTTTGGTATAAAGCACTTGAGCGGTACAGAGCTACACCTACACTGTTCACCCTGAAGAGCTGTACCTTTATATAATGGATAGATGTCGTTACGACTTGGAAGATTATTTCCAATGCAGCTATGCAGAGTGAAGAAGAGTTCACGATTGAAAAGTTCGGACGGCAAGAAAAAAAAACCGATTAGAAAGGCATGTTTATAAACTTGTATTTAATATTATGGTTAACGATGACGTTTTTCTGTGTGCTTTTGATTGTGTTCGTTTAAAGATAACTTGCCCGCCGGGTGTAAAGTGGGCACAAAAATAATGTTGAATGATATGAAAGACATTTATGTCGAGTATAGACCTCCGTATCAGTTAAACGTTGAAGTGATGCTTGGACGGTTTTATCACGTCGTACAAAGTAATGGCGATGCGGATGTAGACTCTATTACATGCGAGTTTAGCGTTTTGCACCGTATATTTTCAATATATTTAATGTAACTGTATATATTTTTCCTGTACTAATATGATTATACGCTTCGTATATTTTCAATATATTTAATATATCTGTATATTTTTCCTGTACTAATATATTGATAATGCACCGTTTGCTATGATTATATATTTCCCGTTCATGATGTTATTATCTGACCATATATATACCCATTAATATATATATTCATTAATTCGTCTAAATAAACAGAATGATGCATTGGCGTTTTATTTATTCCTTGAACACAATTACATCATCTGAATGGTTTTTAAAGCGGATTTCTAAGGCGTAACGTATGTTAAATAAATAAGTGCAAACTGGCAACTCATACGCCAACTGAGAAAGGGAGATAAACAACATGAACGAGCGTTGTAAAAATCGTTTAATAGGTCTGTCTATTGGTCGTATTTAGGGACGGTCTACCATGAGTTGGCTTCACCACCAATCGTTTGGACGCTTGGTTGTAGCCCTCGTATCGGATACGCTGTGTTAATGGGGTGAGCTCCTAAAAAGTCGTAGCCCTCGTCGCCTTTTGATGAGTGAGCTCCTTTTAAAAGTCGTAGCCCTCATTTCACCATCTCCTGTTGGAGCTCCTAAAAGTCTATACGATTGTTGTTGATGCTTTTTTTTTGTGTGTGTGTTTGTGTGTATGTGTATGATAATAGGGGCTTTATTGACGCACAGTCTGGTGTGTGTGTGTGTGTGGTAATAGGGGTGTACAGTCGATGAGTGTATGCATGCTTTTAATTCGTTCTATATACAGCCAATTATGCCTTCTAAGGAAAGCCAATTGGCGGATTAATATATGCAAATAAACGCAAACTGGCAACTCAGCCTTCTAAGCCAACTGGCTGATTAATATATTCAAATAAACAGCGCAATCCTCAGCCTTCTAAGCCAACTGGCTGATTAATATATGCAAATAATTAAACACATGGCGTAATCCTCAGCCTTCTAAGCCAACCGGCTGATTAATATATGGAATAATTTAATACAGTGCGCAATCCTCAGCCTTCTAAGCCAACTGACTGATTAAGACAGTATATGCTTTAATTAAATAAACAGCGCAATACTCAGCCTTCTAAGCCAACTGGCTGATGGCTCCCGCTGGCTCTGGCTGATTAAGACAGAATATATGCTTTAATTAAATAAATAGCGCAAACTGACAATTCAGCCTTCTAAGCCACCTGTTTGATTAATATATGGTTTAAATAAATAAATAACGAATCTGGCAACTCAGCCTTCTAAGCCAACTGTCTGATTAATATATGCAATTAAACAGCGCAATCCTCAGCCTTCTAAGCCAACTGGTTGATTAAGCCAACTGGCTCTAGCTGGTTAATATATGCTTTAATTAAATGGTTATTGTTATCTGGCAACTCAGCCTTCTAAGCCAGATGACGGAAGAATATATGCTTTAATTAAATAGTTATTGCTATCAGCCTTCTAAGCCAGGTGACGGAGGAATATATGCAAATAAACAGCGCAATCCTCAGCCTTCTAAGCCAACTGGCTGATGTGTCAACTGGCTGATTAATACATGCAAATAAACAGCGCAGTCCTCAGCCTTCTAAGCCAACTGGCTGATTAATATATGGAATAATTAAATACATGGCGCAATCCTCAGCCTACAAGCCAACTGGCTGATTAATATATGGAATAATTTAATATTTAATGCTATCTGGCAACTCAGCCTTCTAAGCCAACTGGCTGATTAATATATGGAATGATGAAATACATAGCGCAATCTGGCAACTCAGCCTTCTAAGTCAACTGGCTGATTAGGGGCCTATAAGAGAGCTGCGGCTTGGCTGAAGGACTCATATGCGCTTGGCTCCCGCCAAGCGAAGAACCCTCCACTGGGTTCACTCAACCTTAGGTTAGGTATGCCCCTTTGGGGAGTGAGGCCCCACCTTCTCCCCGAAAGAGGCTCCCCCTCTTCTGCCCCTTTGGGAGGTGAGGCCGTCCCACCTCCTCCCTCAAAGCGGTTCCCCTTAGGTTAGGTATGCCCCTTTGGGGGGTTCAGCTTGTAGGATAACTCCAAGTTGTATACTCTTGCAACCCCATTTTGGGGTGCCTTGCAACAAAGGGGGTGGGGGTTGGCACTCTTGCAGCATTACGTAACATTTGCAACATTCCTGCACTCATACATTTTGCGTTGATACTACTGGACACTCTTGAGAACAGATAGCGATACCTGGCATATATTTGTTGTGTATACTACAAACGGTTGTAACATGTTATGAATGAATGTTTAGTGAGTGAGCAGTGAGCACTGATTGGTTACTTGACTCATTGCCAAATGTCTTTAGAACATAATTATTTCCATTCATCACTCTGGTTTACATATTACTAAGGAAACATAAATGAATAATTAAATATAAATTCAAGAAGGGGATATATATTTTTATTCAATGAAGTAAATAAAAAATGGTCTTGTAAAAACTAAAAAAACCTTCGGGCGTGATGACAGTGTTCATGGTATTGGCAAGCCTAAACGAATTGAAGTTTCAATATATGAAAACGGAGCCGTTCGTAGGCATTATTGCACACTGAGCAAATTCCACGACTTGCACCACCCATCTCCCCCTATATTTATTTACTGATTTATTTATTTATTTACATTTAATATTGAACATAGATTCAGATATTATTTTGTGTTATAACAAAGACAGAGCAAAAACCTGATATATATAAATATATATATAGTAGCCTAAGGATCACCAATTTGTAGTGGCCTAGAAAGTATGCTTACTGTAATTTATGAATTAAATTGAAATGGATAATTAGGGGTCACCAGTTTGGGGCACAGCCCAAACAAACAATATTTAATAAGGACAGAGAGATTACTTTGTTGTTTTGGGTTTAATTAGAAAAATAAATGAATGATTTGTTCACAGTGATTAACAATTCTGTATATGGTAACTGTGCTATAATACAATGGCTGATTCTTAGCAATGAGAAATGGTTTATACAGTATAAGAGTTAAATGAATATAATAATTACAAGAAACACTAACTCAGGCAGGCTAAAGAGATATGCGTCAGTGAACACACAATAATAAGTAATTAGGCCAACCAAATAATAATGGAGGTAATGAAAGTACGGTGTTGGTAGAGTATACGGGTTAGGCAAGTAAAATAAAATACATAAATGAGCAAATAAACAAGCGGATACAAATATGATAAGATAATTGCATACGGTAAAATAATTGAACAGGCCTACTGTAGCCGTAATAGGAAAGTTAGTTTGCCGGTTGTTTGCGTACACTTTTGGGCCTACTCGATTAGGCAGAGCTTGTGGACTTTTCAGCTTTGAGTCCTGAATAGTCTAGCAGGATGTAACAAAACACTGTAGGCCGAGTGAAGGCCTACAAGAGGCTTACCCATCTGCGATTTCGACGGAGATAACTCTGAATGCTGAAGAAGCCTACGTGAAAGTTTACCGTCCTGCGTTTCGACGTGGATAACTTTGAAGACTGACGAGGGCCTGCGTTTCGACGGAGATGGTCTGGGGACGTACAGACCTACCGGCAGAAGGATATGATGAGGGTTAGTTAATAGACTTCTTGAAAGGGCGCCGATCGAATTGTGGTGAAGGATGAGTTACACCATCGAACGCCAGCTGTCAAGAAGTTTAATCAGCAACATCGAGAAAATAAACTTCGATTTTCTCAGCAACATTGGAGGAGATTGTAGACACCAATCGACCAGGGAAGTACTCCGGGGATGGGGGACGCTAGACAGAAGATTGGGAGTGCTAGAACTCCCGTTTCTCCTGTCACTGTTCTCCTTTGCTGATCTTTTTCCGTGTCTCATCTACCCTGTGAACAGTCCAGCATGTTCTCAAACACACACTTCCTCTCTATTCCTCACATACACATGTTTTACACACTACATAATCTTTTCAAAAAAAAAAAAAAAATGGCATCAACTTCAAGAGCCTCGGAGTCCCCTGGAGAGGACCATAAATGTTCCCAATTCTGGCTCCCCCATGCCCATACCGGGAACGCAGACCCGGGCAGCGGGGCTGGATCTGCTGCCCCCATTTGAGATGTTCTGGCTCTCCTCTTCAAGACTAAACCTCATCATCTTTTTCTCACTCTAGCTGGAACTCTTTTTAAATCGAGGAAGTGAAGGCATATCTACTGCCAGGAAGTACCTAGTGACAGTACTTTCTTCCAGAAAAGGTTAGACCCTTCATCATTATGCATAGCTCAGAGTTTTAGCAGTCATACCAGCATTAGTCTACACATATATATATAAATTATATATAGCTTCCCTCACCAGCTATCTGCAAAGCAGATAGGATCCAGCTTTGGGGCAGGATCTAGGGTTTAAAGCAGCCTAGCCCAGCTACATTTAGAACCTCAATATAAGCAAAAGACTCGCTGCCTTCATGTCAGATTGAATACATCAAAGAAAAAGGGGTAACTATTATATTTTGGACCTCTTTGCGAGTGACCTGTTGCCCACGTCGGGCTAGCATCATGAAAAAGAAAAACTATAGTATTTGTCATTTACCACTACTTATTCGGACTATAGTAGATTTAATTTTCCTAGAAGAGTTCCTTGTTCCATACACGGTCTGCGTGTATCATAAAAAACCTCAGGGAACTATTCTAAGTTCATTCCCATATATATATATATATATACATACAGTAAAATCACAGAATAACACGTGATCTTATTAATAAGCAAACAACCACAGGGAAAAAGGAAAAAGAAACACGAAATCGACCGCTTTCGTGATATATCCACATCTTCAAGGACAAGAAAGAAATATTTCTTTCTTGTCCTTGAAGATGTGAATATATCACGAAAGCTTCGGATTTCGTGTTTCTTTTTCCTTTTGGTTGTTTGCTTATATATATATTGTTTGCTTATATAATATATATATATATATATATATATATATATATATATATATATATATATATATATATATATTAAGGTGGCCCTTAGTTTTCGAAATTGCAAATTTCACCGTCTCACCCCTCAATATATTCCAGTTGAGAAAAAAACAAAATGTGCAAAATCTCAAGTAATTATAAATATTCTTATTGGTCCCGCACAAGGACTCAAATTAGTTAATTATTGAAACATAAATACACGAATTTTTTATGAGCGTTCCATTATAAAGGCAAATAACAGCAGTTAAAGAACAGCATAAACTAAAATAGACATTGACTACTGATTAAGTAGAAACTGAATTGAACTAAACATTTAGGACTGAAAGCATAGTAAATTTGGCCTAGTAGAGATCGTTGCTTATGAGGCCCCCCTAAATATTAATTGATTTTAATAAAACTTCTTTGGTACACGTTTTATATTAATAGGAAAAAATGTAGGGGTGAGACCCCCACATTGTGGTTCATTGGGTGGTTCTTATACATATGTGTGTGTGTGTGTGTGTGTGTGTGGAGAGAGATTTGTGTTTTAGTTGTGTGTAAATGATTTACCAGGTGCTGTGTTGAGACGAACCCTAAAAGTAATTTACTATTAAGCTACTGTCAACAGAAGACGGTCAACTATAACAAGATCTTCGGAGGCAATCAAACTAGTCAGACTTTGGACTGACCACTATTCAACTAATCCATAGGGTTTGTTCCTGGGTTCCGCTATTTTATTGGTCAAACTTTTTAAGAAATGCATATTTTCATTTGCTCTAGGGTTGTGTGGGTTGAACTAGTGATCTTTCTCATAGAATGTTTGCCGAATTCAAATTTATTGTCAACTTAATCGATAGAGTGATAAGGTACGTGTGTCTGCTGCACACCCTTTTGCGTTTTTATATTGTATATTTATCTATCTTAAATATACAACTCGACGTAATTTGTTCAGAGAATAGTTAAATCAGCTCTGTGTGCATATATATAATATATATATATATATATATATATATATAGGGAAACGTAGCTGTATATATATATATATATACAGCTACGTTCCCTAAGAACAAAACCAATCAACAAGTTTTATATAGTATATATATTAGTGGTGGACCGGATGTCAGTTTTTCAACATCTGCGGATGCGGATCTTTAATTTCAATATCCGCGGATGCGGATATTTAGTTAATCTATCAATATAATATAGAATTATGAATATATGACATAATTTTCAAATTTTGTGATACTATTATGGCAGGCAATGCATAAGAATTAAAATTAAATTAATGTTTTCATTATGATAAAAATATAACTTTCTCAAGAGTTTCAGCCACAGAAAATTCAATGAAACAAGTTTCCTTCAATTTTCTGTTACCAGGTATTTATATTTTGAGGTTTATATATTTGTTTGTTCGTTAATAATAATACTTTACATGAAATGTGCATGACTGGGCCTTATAAGCTACTTTATAAGCTAATTTAATTGTAAATTGCATAATTTATTAGAGGTAATATCCGCATAACATTCGCAGTCAGAAGTGCGGATGCTGATGTTAAAAATTATGCGGATATCTGGTCCACCACTAATATATATATATATATATTAGGGTGGAGTGAAACGCAATTCTTTGTGGAATATTTATTTGCTTCACCTATAATTTGCTGTATTGGGTTCTATAGATGACATAAAGTGATATAAAAGAAAAATCAATTTTGACCTACTAGCGCATTTTTGAGAAACAAAATGGCCGCTAGTCAAGCATATAAATGCTTATAACTTGAAAATATGCATCCAATTAAAAGACACTACAGAATAAAAATTATTCAAATTAAAAAATACATTAGAAAGTGCCCTTTTATAAATTATTTTCTCAATTTTAAATTTTATCAAAATTTATCTCGGAAAATATAACAAATAAATCACTTTTTTCTAAAAAAATGAAAAATTCTTTGACGACCGTAGTATATTACTTTGATAATAGTTAATAACCTTATATAATTTTGAATATTCAAACTATTATCTACAACAATAATCAACGAGAGAAATTATTGACATTTTATTACCACAATTGCAGAAACATATATAATCAATACACTTCCAAAAAGATCCCTTTTAAAAAATCGTGAAGTGTTTGCTTTTATGAAATTTTGGTGAATTATTTGTCTCTAATTAAAAGCTAATTGTCAAAAAGTGAAGTAATTTCTTTCTTGGTTTCCATACATAGCAGCAATGAACGAGACCTAATTCTTGTTCTTATAAATCCATCACGGGATTCTTGGGAATATACAGATGAGGCCGCATCGGTGACAAGTTTTATTGCCCTCTTGACACTTTGTGAATGAAGTAGCTAATTGGGTAGGCACAGTTTTTTAACCCTAAGTGCATTGAGTTCAATATTTGTGAGCGCCATAGTGAAGGGAGGTTCAGTCAGCATTTCTTTTGACCAGTAAATAAAATCATCCCATACGTTTGCGTTGAAATTTATCTCAGGAACCTTAAATTCTCTGATTTTGGACACATTTTCCGTCTTTGTTCTAATGTTCATGATGAAATCAACTGCTCTGTTTCGTTTTTGTTCTGATGTATCTGATAACATTGCTATCAGAACAATTTCGCAATGAGCAAAATATGCGTTTCTAGCAATGTAAGGCTTCACTACATTCTGAACATCCTTTGGAAGAAGATGAAATCTTTTAATTGCTCCAAATTTGTGATGTGGTCCATTCCATATCAGTGATGTAGGTCTCGATATCGGTCTCGGTCTCGAGACCGATCTCGAGACCCAATTTGCAGATCTCGATCTCGATCTCGGTCTCCGCTATTTAGATCTCGGTCTCGATCTCGGTCTCGACAGATGCGGTCTCGGTTTTTCTCCCCGAGACCTTTCGAGACCTCTCGAGACCGTAGTGAAAAATACATGTTATTGGCATACTCATGATGGTGGCTTGATTGAACAGACACAATTCAGAATGTTTATGAAAGTTTGTAAAAATAAGGGACTCTAGGTATTCACTAATCAGTCACCCTGTTTGAGTTGCCACGTTTGTCTTGCGGGGGGGGGGGGGGGGGGGTCTGGATTTTTTTAGGTTAGCGCTACAAAAAAATTTGACCCCCCTGTCCCCGTCAGATTAATTTTATTGAAAATGGAAACACTAAATAGAGAATTATATATAATATATACAGTATATAAGTATATATTATAAGGCCACTTAGTGTTGCCAAACGGCAAAGTTGAAGAACGTTGAAACTGGGAAGATTTTGAACCGCAGGGAACAGTTGCGGCGGTACCTCTTAGAGATCGATGACTCTCATATTTTAGACAACTGCTCTCCATTAAAGTTTTGGCACCAGAAAAGGATAAATTCCCATCACTGGCCAATATTGCCGTGACTGTTTTAACAGTGCCTGCCTCTAGTGCTCCAATTGAGCGTGTATTTAGCCATGGAGACATAATAATGAGGCCCCACAGAAGTCGAACTTCAGCAGATCTTCTGAGCATGATGATGTTCCTTAAGTGTAATGAGCACCTATCATGCTTTAAATAAATGCACAAGTCAAACTGGGTAGTGGGTACGTTCATTAAACCTTCTGTAACAGATATAAAAGAAGTAAATAACTAAAAAGTACGTGTGTGTATATATATATATTCATTTGTTAATTTATAGGCTACACTTTTTGCATTCAACACACTACATCTGAGAAAGTAGTTATTAGTTTATTAATATACTTAACATAGTCTAATTTCCATAGTAGTGTAAAACAAATTGAAAGGGCATGAGCTTGGTCTCGATCTCGATCTCGGTCTCGAATTTTAAGGGTCTCGATCTCGGAAGGTAGATCTCGATCTCGAACCTTTGATCTCGGTCTCGATCTTGGTCTCACAGGATCAGGTCTCGGTCTCGGTCTCAGTCTCGGACTTGGTGGTCTCGACTACATCACTGTTCCATATAGTATATGGTCTACTCTTGATATCGAACCAGCTTGGTCCATAATTTGTAACGATGAGGAAAATTATTGAATAAAGAGCCAATGAAGGAGTTTTCTCTGCAATGTATAGGCGGCAGACACGATTTGCTAATGTCAGCCATCGAGAATGGTTCAGTGGTCCGGGTTTTGTATTTTCCCAATCTTTTGGGACATTCCCACTTCTTATAGCCACAATAATTTTGTACAAATCCTGTTGATCTTGGCTAAGATCATCGATAACCTCTTCTGATATGTGTGTTAAATCAATGCCTTCTCTAATTTGTTTGAAATTGACTGCAGGCAGTTTTTCACATTCTTTCAGTGCTACTCTGATTTTTCCAGTGAAATATGTTGGACCTTTTGTTTTACCATCAAAATGTTCAAATAAGTGTCGAAGGGGAAGTTCATTTGTATGCAGCATACAAATGCTCCATTGTAACGGTGTCTTTAGTTTTTCTTCTATGAGGTGGATTATCCCACCCTTAGCACCTGTGTTGGTATTTGTACTGTCACATCCTATGAGACGAATGCTCTCATTAATAGCTGACTCTTGAAAGGAGAACAAACTATCAGCTATATCTTGAGCTTTACCAGAAGAAGGAACTACATGGGTTAAATATTCATTTCCTGGCTCAGACACGAAAACATAGCGTTCCTCTCTAATGGAGTCTCCGTACCATTTGTTTCCTTTCTTCACCTAAGTCTTGTCCTTTCTTCCGTCAAAAAATATAGCAGATATGACAGCAGGATTAGCTTTACTCTCCATCACCAAACTTTTTCTCATTTTCTCTCTTTCCCGTACTATCTTCTTTAGTGATTGCTCCATAAACAACTAAAGCAGCTGAAGCCAAAGCAGCAGCTGCTCGATCTGAAATTCCAAATCTATCGGCTTCCATTGCTACAGTAGGCAATGGAAGTCTCATTTGACCTTGTATGGCAACTGACTCATAGTCTGATTCACTCTGATGGGTCTAATTCATAGTGTGGAAGTACTATCTACATCTGCAAAAACTCCATTTCGGTTAAAATATGAGAGTCCTTCATTTCTCTTCTTCTTTTAACCATTCCTTCTTCTGTCCGCAATTTCCTA
>JAJOZX010004410.1:22500-30000 GCA_023014485.1 Bathynomus jamesi | reverse complement strand
AACGTGGATCTAAGTAGGTTGCAAGAGAGTAACTTCATACAAGAACAGCATCTCGTCTTGTCGCTTGCATCACTTTTGCGCACAATGAACTAGTTCTATTAATATAGTAGAATTTGATAATTTCCGCTTATTAATGACATTTTATCTCAACGGTCCACATCCGCACGACATCCGCAGTCCAAAGTGCGGATGCGGATGCGGATGCGGATGCGAGAAAATGTGCGGATGTTCCGCGGATGCGGATGTGACCTACATCACTAATATATACATATATATATATCGTAAAGAACGACGCTTGTATAGGAGAACATTCCGCGCAAGATGAGAAGAGAGAACGAACAAATGAAAAAATGAGGTAACCACACGGGAATCGAACCCTGGATCTTCCGATTGCCGGTCAGATATGATAACCATTACACCACGGGCCTCACTCGAACAAATGCCGAAATTCCTCTACATACGCGCAGAAACCAATGCTCCAAAGGGGCACCTCCCGCATGCCGTATCTATATATATACATTTCAACTGCAAAGAACACGCAGTATAAATAACGTAAAGAACGACGCTTGTATAGGAGAACATTCCGCGCAAGATGAGAAGAGAGAACGAACAAATGAAAAAATGAGGTAACCACCGGGAATCGAACCCGGGATCTTCCGATTGCCGGTCAGATATGATAACCATTACACCACGGGCCTCACTCGAACAAATGCCGTAATTCCTCTACATACGCGCAGAAACCAATGCCCCAATGCGCGGAATGTTCTATACAAGCGTCGTTCTTTACGTTATTTATACTGCGTGTTCTTTGCAGTTGAAATATATATATAGATACGGCATGCGGGAGGTGCCCCCTTGGGGCATTGGTTTCTGCGCGTATGTAGAGAATTACGGCATTTGTTCGAGTGAGGCCCGTGATGTAATGGTTATCATATCTGACCGGCAATCGGAAGATCCCGGGTTCGATTCCAGGGTGGTTACCTCATTTTTTTCATTTGTTCGTTCTCTCTTCTCATCTTGCGCGGAATGTTCTCCTATACAAGCGTCGTTCTTTACGTTATTTATACTGCGTGTTCTTTGCAGTTGAAATGTATATATAGATACGGCATGCGGGAGGTGCCCCCTTGGGGCATTGTTTCTGCGCGTATGTAGAGGAATTACGGCATTTGTTCGAGTGAGGCCCGTGGTGTAATGGTTATCATATCTGACCGGCAATCGGAAGATCCAGGGTTCGATTCCCGGGTGGTTACCTCATTTTTTCATTTGTTCGTTCTCTCTTCTCATCTTGCTCGGAATATTCTCCTATACAAGCGTCGTTCTTTACGTTATTTATACTGCGTGTCCTTTGCAGTTGAAATGTATATAATATATATATATATATATATATATATATACAGGGCGTCCCAAAAAAATGTATACACACTTTAACAGCTGATAGCTCAATTGATGTTTCTTTCTTTCCAAGTTAAACCCATTAGAATTAATAATGGCAGTCAGACTAAGCTTTGAACAAAGGAAATTCATTCTAAAATGCTACTGGAAGTGTGAAAACGCAGTTGAAGTGCAAAGACAGTTTAGGAGGGAGTTTCAAACAGATCCACCAACGCGACTTACCATCACTCGAATTAGAGATAAGTTTGAAGCCGATGGAACTGTTCAGAATGTCCACAAGAAGCGTTCCGGAAGACCACGGACATCGACAAGCCCCACAAAGCAAGAAAGAGTACTGGAAACGTATCACCAAAGTCCAAGAAAATCTGTGCGGCAAGCGAGTCGTGAGGTAGGAATTTCAGAATCGTCTGTCCAACGCATTTTGAAGCGCTGTCAATGGAAAAGTTACATTCCAAGATTAGTCCATGCTATTAATGAAGATGATCCGGACCGAAGAGTGGAGTATTGCGAGTGGTACTTGGCACGATGTGGATGTGGATTGGACGAAGGGGTTTCGTAGAATACCCTCCGCGTTCACCAGACCTCACACCACTAGACTTTTTTTATGGGGATACTTAAAAGACAAAGTCTACGCTATAAAACCTGCAACAGTCGCTGAATTGAGAGCAGCCATTGAACGAGAATGCACACAAATACCAAACGAAATGTTTCGTTATGTTTGCGATTCCATTGCTTCGCGTTATCAGCAGTGCCTGGACCAGAACGGACGTCAGTTTGAAAACAGGCGTTGACAAAACAATTAAATAATGTCTGTAGATTCTATTACATTTTGAAAATGAAATGTATTTTAATAAACACTGCCTTATAATTATTTAAAGTGTGTATACATTTTTTGGGACGCCCTGTATATATATATATATATATACTGGGTGATCCAGATAAATGGGACCCATAAAAAAAAGCCAAATATTCTTAATATTTAATTCCTTTCATAAAAACTATACATCATTCGAAAGAGTAGAGTTACAAGTTTATTATGAAATATTTATTTTTTAAAAATGACTCCTTTCAAATGTGCTCCATTAGTTGCCAAGCATTCCAGTGTTCTCGCTTGTAAGTTCTGCATCACTTTTGCAAGAGTGTGCGGTGGTATGGCCTGTATCTTTGTGATGGCGGCCTTCAATTCTTGCAAGGTCGTTGGGTTATTTCTGTAGACCCTACTCTTTAAATATCCCCAGAGATAATAATCTAAGGGAGAAAAATCCGGAGACCTTGCGGACCATTCAGCGTCTCCAAATCTTGAGATTAACTCGCCTGGAAACGTTTGACGCAAAACTGCCATGCAGTTCCTCGTGGTATGGCAGGTAGCTCCGTCTTGTTGGAACCAGTGGTTTTCTAGACAAAGATCTCTTAATTTAGGAATAAGGAAATCGGTCAACATTTTTTCGTAGCGATCACCATTTAAGTGACCGTGTTTCCGGTGGAATCCTCGAAAAAGTACGGCCCTATGATCTGAGATGCAGTAAGACCACACCAAACAGTTACACGCTGACTATTCAACGGGACTTCGGTAATATTCAATGGATTTTCTGTTGCCCAGAAACGACAATTTTGTTTGTTTACAGTTCCATTCAAGTGAAAATGGGCTTCGTCTGACATAATCAAAGTTGCTAGAAAATTGGTGGTGTCATTTACCTTCTGTTGGATCCATTGACAGAATTGTCGTCTTCGTGCGAAATCTCCATCGTTTAGTTGTTGCACTGTTTGAATTTTATATGGAAAGAGCATTAAATTTTGCTTAAATATACGGTGTGTTGTTCCATATCCAACTCCTAACAGCTGAGAAGCACGTCTGATGCTTATGTTAGGATTATCCTGTACAATTTCATGAGTTCTGTTAATGATCTCGTCTATCCTTCCTGTGCGCACTCTTCCAGTTGGTTTCTTTTTCCAATGCTGCCAGTTAGGGAAAAATTTCTGACACACCGACGGATTACTTTCTTAGAAGGTGATTTTGACATCTGAAAATTTGTCTTGAAAGATCTTTGAGCTGAAACTACACTTCTTCCATGCTCATAATATTGCTCAGTTATGAAACGCAGCTGTTCCACAGTCCATGCAGTCATCTTGAAGGGTTAGTTTTAACTAACACTTTTATTTTGTTTTGTATCTTATCTTGTCTTGTATTGTCAAAACCTATACAATCCTGTACAAACTTGTAACTATCCTCTTTCGAATGATGCGTATGATTTTATAAAAGGACTTATACTTTAAGAGTTACAGGGGTTTCTTTTGGGTCCCATTTCTCTGGATCACCCTTTATATATATATATATATTATATATATATATATATATATATATATATATATATATATATATATATATACATATATATATATATATATATACACATATATATATATATTTATATATACACACACACACACACATATATATATACACACACACATATATATATATATATGTATATATATATATATATATACATATATCAGAAACGCGGTTTCTTAAGGTTCATTTTCCCTTAACACATTACCTGACCTCCCGAAGGGTCAATCACCGTGGGAAAAAAAAGGAAATAAGTAAGTCGAAGAGCGACAGATAACTGCCATTTAATACGTTTTCTTTAACAGATCCTTCGTCGGTAGCTTTGTAATTATATATTCATTTAGCATAAAATTGTGTTAGAAGAACATTCTGGCCGGTTTTCGCAGGTGACGGCACAATAAGCACGCGGTATACCTACGTTGTAATTTATTAATTCCAAACGCTCGTTTTTTTTTTGTTTTGTTTGTTTTATAATTTTTTAAAAGCATGGCACCCCCGTCAAGTACTTGCAGTCGCTGTGAAGGGAAATTTGCCGCTTACGCGTTTATAATGGCTAATATTAATGAACAGTTAGTTTGCAGATGGTGCTCAAGCATGGAAGTGCTGAGGAATGAGTTAGAACGTGAGAGGGAGGCCAGGGTGGGGCTTGAAGAAGCCGTGATGCTCCTGACGGCAAAATTAGAATCCCTTGAGACTCCAGTTACGACCCCTCCTGCCTCAGTTTCTACTAATAATATAAATAGTACTAATAGCCCTCTCTCTTCCCCTAGTTCCCAACCCTTCGTTCGAGTGCGAAATGGAGCCCAATTGCGAAAAGCAAAGACTTGTCTACCAGTAATAACAAGCAATAAGTTTTCTGTTTTAGGTTTCGAAGATACTGATGAACCGGAAATACGACTCGTTGGCGATTCCATTGTTCGAGGGCAGCTCGAGGAATTCTGTGGGAGAAACCCTCGTCATAGGCGCCGTTACTGCTACCCTGGTGCAAGGGTGGAGGATATAACTAATAATGTTGACCATTTTACAGACGGTACCACCGAGAACACAACGTATGTTATTCATGTCGGTACTAATAACGTTTTAAATTCTAGATCGGAAGAACTGCTGGCTAGGTACAGGGACTTATTAGAGCGACTAAAGGAGAAAACTAATAAGATTGTTTTAACAGGTATACTTCCTCGAATTATCCAACGTAACGATTTCTACAGCAAGGCGACCTATATTAACAATAACCTAAAGTCTCTTTGCCAACAGGAAGGAGTGCATTTTGCAAATTTTTGGAACACTTTCTACGGCAGGAGGGACTTGTTCCTCGAAGATGGACTTCATCTTAATGACGTTGAAGCTGCGCGTTTAGGAAGACTATTTCATAATACTGTCTCTTCTTTTCAGGCTGCCGTAACTCGAACGGTCCAAGCGTAAATTCCACTAATTTCCCCTGCGCTCGCGAAGGTGTCGTAATTACAAACAATTTGAAGGTTGTATCCTTAAATGCTCGTAGCTTACGAAATAAAATAAATGAATTTTTTTCTTTAATTGCTTGTAAAGACTATGATTTAATTGCGATAAACGAATCGTGGCTTAGCACTGAAACACGTGACTTTGTAGGGGAGTATCAAATAAAAGGTTATAGACTTTTTGTTAAAAACAGAATAGGTACGCGAGGAGGCGATGTTATGTTGTATATCAAAGATAATATTGCGAACGTTATAGAAGTAAAGCACTCAATTCCAGAACCGATAGATTCGACTATAGCAGAACTTAATTGAACGATTTCAAACTTCTTGTTGCGGTTATATATAGGCCCCCTAATCAAACAGCTGATACGGACGAAGCGTTATATCGTGAACTAAAGAGAATAATCGGTAGTGAGCAGGCTTTAGTTATGGGGACTTTAATTGCGCCAACGTGAATTACGATACAATGCAGGGAGACGCGGAAGGTAATCGTTTAGTTAATTTTCTCGAGGATAGCTTTCTTATTCAAAAGGTTGGGGAACCTACGAGGTTGGACAGTATTTTAGATTTAGTAATAACTACGGATGATAGGCTAATTACTGATCTTCAAGTAATAGAACCGTTGAGCAATAGCGATCACAATATAGTAGAGTTTGTCCTCTCAGTAAGTCACTCGAAACCAACTAACTCGACTAAAATTCCTAACTTCCAGCACGCAGACTTTTGTAAATTTCGAAATAAATTGTCACACGTCAATTGGGAAAACGTGATGGGGAACTCCAACGCAAAATTAATGTGGGAATCGTTCGAAACAATGTTTAGGACTATAAATGAGGAATGTGTACCGTACAAAATTAAGCGTGCGAAAGTAAACAACAAGCCCTTGTGGTTTACTTCTAGAGTACGAGACATTATAAAGAGTAGAGATAGGGCTTATAGGCAACATAAGTGCGATAAAGACAATTTGTTGTTACGAAACAACTACATATCTCTGATGCGTGAAGCGAAAAGTGTAATAAAAAAGTCCAAGCGCGAATTTGAAATCTCCATAGCTCGTGACGGTAAAGAAAACCCCAAGCGATTCTTTCAATACGTCAATAATAGAAATCCAGTAAAAAGTGTCTTGGGTCCATTGAAAAATGTAAACGGAGATCTAGTTTCTGAAAACAAGGAAATGGCTACCTTGCTAAACGAATTTTTTACGTCAGTTTTCACTATAGAAGATGTAACGAATATCCCTACGGTCATAGACATAATACCTTTTGATAATGGTAATATTTTGGATAATATTGTCGTTAGTGAAGGGGAGGTAATGCGTTATATTGATAAGATGAAAACGCGTAAATCACCGGGCCGGATTCCATATATCCCATACAACTAAAAGAATTAAAAGATAGCATTGTTGTGCCGCTAACAAAGATTTTTAATGCGTCTGTTTCTAAGGGGTGCGTACCAGATAATTTCAAGTTAGCAAACGTAACACCTATCTTTAAGAAAGGCGATAAAGGTGCGGCGGGAAATTATAGACCAATCAGTTTAACGTCTGTTGTAGGTAAACTACTGAAATCAATAATTAGGGATCGTACAGTCGAACACTTAGAAGTGCATAAGCTAGTTAGAAATACGCAGCACGGATTTAGGCGAAACAAATCTTGCTTAAATAATCTTTTAGAATTTTTCCAAAGCGTGGTTGACGTTTACGATAGACATCGGGCGGTTGATGTAGTGTATTTAGATTTTCAAAAAGCGTTTGACACCGTGCCGCACAAAAGACTCATTGAAAAAACTAAGGCTCATGGAATCAGGGGTGTAGTAATAAATTGGCTAGAAGAGTGGATGCGAGGCAAGAAACAGAGGGTGGTCGTTGATGGAACGGAGTCGTGTTGGGCTAATGTAGCGAGTGGCACACCTCAGGGTTCTGTATTGGGCCCCTTGCTTTTTCTTATATATATTAACGATTTAGATGTCGGCCTAGTCAGTACAGTTTCAAAGTTTGCGGATGACACGAAGCTGGGTGGTAGGGCGATTAATGACGAAGATAGAGGTAAAATTCAGGAAGATCTCAATAAAATCGTTGATTGGTCAGTCACATGGCAAATGAGATTTAACGTGGATACGTGCAAAATTTTGCATATAGGTTCGCGTAACGGTAATTTTGCGTATAGTATGTCAGGGAAAGATTTAGCAAGTGTAGAGCAGGAAAAAGATTTAGGAGTTATAGTCACTGGTGATTAAAAGTAGCGAAACAAAGTACAGCAGCGGTCAATAAGGCGAACAAAGTGTTAGGTTTTATAGCTCGAA
>JAJOZX010004410.1:0-15000 GCA_023014485.1 Bathynomus jamesi | reverse complement strand
ACAGTTTATTATATAATCAAATAGAAGACATAATTTGGCGAATAATGGTACAAAATGGAGAAGCAACAAAAGCAAAACTTTGAGAAATAAAAATACATATACAGTAGCAGAATAATTGGTGCTCATACGCTGATCAGTGATTAGTTCTTTCGCGTCCTCACTAATGCTGATTGTTAGAGCTGGGTGTTGCTTTCTGTGGTCAGTGACAAACTTGAACGAGGAACTGGAGCTGTTCTTCTTTCACTGTCAACTTCCGTTCAGCTCCTTCACCAGAGCCACGGCCCGTTCTGCTCTGTCGTTCACCACTGCAAGTTTGGAGACCACATCCCGAGCTGCACGTATTCAGAGTTTGACGTCCATGAACTGGGATGGTGGAGCAGAAAGCAATCTGGCAACTGAAGTTTTTGAGAAGAATCCTCGGGTGTTCTTTGTGATCAGTTGCTCCAGTCCTTTGCTGTCACTGAGGAACATAGTATCAAGAACCAAAGGTCGTTTTGGCGGCATGTGAGGGGCTTCTTGATCTAACGCTGCAAACCATGCTGCACTTCACTTCCATCGATATCCTCTCATCAAAGAACGCCAGACCCACTGCCCTCCGAATGGTACCACAGGTGCGCAGACAGCTTCTTGGTGGTACCATCAGAGATCTTCGGTGCGGGTATCGAAGGAGCGTCCTCATCAATTCCCAATCATTCAGCGGAGCTTCGATGGACAGATGAGCTGTTGCCACGCTTTCATGTAAACTAGAACAGAAAGAGGCAGATATCTCGAATTCCGCGTTCCTCAGTGTTCGTCAGTTTAAACTGTCTTCGGAAGAGCCAGATCTTGATGGCATAGAGCCCCTTAGCCATCCATCTCGCCGGTGCATAGCACCAGGGGCGCGGAAGTTTAGTCCCTTGTATGGAACTCCTCCAAGAAAGATGACGGAAAGATCGAGGAATTCCTGATAGTCATCACGAACTTGAAGTGCTTGTGATTTGCAAACCAATGAGCTCCGTTCTATGCTTAAAAATAGCTGCTTT
This sequence comes from Bathynomus jamesi, assembly GCA_023014485.1. NCBI lineage: Eukaryota > Metazoa > Arthropoda > Malacostraca > Isopoda > Cirolanidae > Bathynomus > Bathynomus jamesi. The sequence goes on along the minus strand of JAJOZX010004410.1, from coordinate 13,978 downwards.
GGTGAAACGCATCTGTGTCCGCAGTTTGGAACTGTTGCTGGTCAATGCGGGTCCAATAATCATGGAAGCGCTTGAAAAGCAGAATTTCTGGACCGGTAGATACTGAATCTAGCGATGCTGCGAATGCCGCCTGTAGCACCAACTCAGTACATGGTGTCTGCACGCGCAGTGTAACAGGTCACGTCCAACTTTTTCTTCCGAAGAAACAAGTTCGTCCACGGTGGCCTGTGTTTGTCGCGGTTGTGTCGAAAACACATAGATTGACATGATCGGTCACTCCCATTCATTCAGGGAATCTATGATGGCATTTGTTTGTGCCAGCGCGGTTCCTGACAGAAGTTTTGGCACCCCGAGGAGCTGCTCTGTCCCGGAGCCAGATACAAGAATAGGTAAGCGTTCAACATATTCTCGTGACGTCAGATCTTGCATGAGTTTTCCGTCCCAGTGAACAGTCAACGGACTATTGCCTTGGAACTCGCTCTTCAGTTGCCGAGCCTTAAGGGTACGGAATTTTTTCACGCTGACGATGAATGGATCCACGATTGATGTTGTAGTCGCTAGCATCATGCCCTAAGCTGGAAGCTGCCTCAAACAGCAGATATGTGGCCTTTCTTGACGAGAGTTGCGGCGATCAAGCGCTGCCGCCAATTCGATGTCATGATGTTCTTCGTTGCTCTTTGTTTAGACGCTAACGAACCACTACATGCTCCTTTTTCTTCGCTATCATCTGAGCTGGAGGATGAGGACTCCAAAACCGCTTCGGTGGATACTGCCTCCATTTCAGCTGCTGATCGCTTTCTTCGTTTCTCCTCTTCCTCCCGACGTCGAGTACAATCTTTGACTTGGCGCTGATGGGTCATGTCCAAACCTGCCATTGAACCTGGACGTCCTTTCTGGCGCTGCTGCTGAAGGAACTCCCAATCCTCTGGGTACTTGACCAATTTCTCACAATCAGCGTGGGCGATGTCAAAGAGACGATCGAGGCGTTCAATGAATTCTTTTTCTTTCGTCTTGTGTGAATCGCTCGTCCTTGGCGTGTTTTTGAGTCCTTTCCACTCCTCGAAGACTTTATCCAGTTTGCTGACGCAGTGTGTCTCGAGTCTGGTTGGAATGTGAGCTTTCTCCCAGAAGGACATCACTGCTCGAAGTGACTTCCTCAACGCGTCACGTATTGTCATTTTCTTTTCATGGTGAAGGTAAAGGAAGTAACCGAATCTTGCCTGTAGGAAGGAAGCTTGCATCCTTTCACCTCATCAACGCTGCCCCTAATAGGTATATACACTTCCGGGTTTCCATCACCAGAAATCACGTAGCTGAAATGAGAAACGGTGAATCGTTAAGTATTGTTCACTTTATTTCTCAGATATTCAGACACACACAGATACACACACACACATATATAGAGATATATAGATATCTAATGAACGATTATGGAGACGCCCGCAAGCATTAAAGTTTGGAAGGCGGGGGCGACCTTTTATAGTTATTCAAATAAAAAGATTTTTCAGTCACCATGTTTTTTTTACCAATGGAATAGATTCGCGGGGTGTCAGCATGAAAATTTCAAACTTTGCATTTAAGTGACACCCTAATATATAATATATAGATATATATAATATATTATATATATATATATATATGCACTAGAATCACAAAATAACACGTGACCTTATTAATAAGCAAACAACCACAAGGAAAAGGAAACACAAAGTCCGAGCGCTTTCGTGATATATTCACATTAATGTGAATATATCACGAAAGCGCTCGGACTTTGTGTTTCCTTTCCTTGTGGTTGTGCTTATATATATATATATATACACACATATATATACACATAATATATATACACACATATATAATATATATATAATATATATATATAATATATTATATATATATATATATATATATATATATATACACATTTAACTGCAATGACCACGCAGTATATTAATGTATAGAAACGACGTAAGTATAGAGGAGTGTTCTGCACCCGAGGAAGAGAAATAACGAACAAATGAAAAATGAGGTGACCGCCCGGGAATCGACCGGCAATGTCTGACCGGCAATCGGAACGTCCTGGGTTCGATTCCCCGGCGGTCACCTCATTTTTCATTTGTTCGTTATTTCTCTTCCTCGTGTGCAGAACACTACTCTATACTTACGTCGTTTCTATACATTAATATACTGCGTGGTCATTGCAGTTAAATGTACATATTCACGATTTGCGAGGGTGCCCTCTCAAGGCATTAGTTTCTGCCCTATGTAGGAGAATTGCGACTTCTGACTGATCGAGGCCCGTAGTGTAGGGGTAGCTTGTCTGACCGGCAATCGGAATGTCCTGGGTTCGATTCCCGGGCGGTCACCTCATTTTTCATTTGTTCGTTATTTCTCTTCCTCGTGTGCAGAACACTCCTCTATACTTACGTCGTTTCTATACATAAATATATATATATACATATATACACACACATATTAATATAATAATATATATATATATATATATATATATATATATACATATATATATATATATATACATATATATATATATATATATACATACACACATATATATATATACACATATATAATATAATATATATATATATATATACAGGGTTTTTCAGGAGGAAAGGTCAATACTTCTGGAGGTGATAGTATCGGTCATTGTGAGAAAAAAAGTTCATATGAGCATGTGTCTAATTCTGAATGGTTACGGAGATAGAGCTGTTTGAATCTGATGCGCGCGCAGCTCTTCCTACCCATTCCCTCTCCTATAACCTTGAACCACGTAAGCTGTAATGTAAGCAGGTAACATAAGCCAATCGACAGCTGACTGTTGTGAGTGACATTGCTTGGTGTTTGAAGCAGTGTTAAGTATGTCACACACCTTCACACATGCCGAATATGCAAATATGGTGTATGTCTACGGTTTTTGCGATGAAAGTGCAACAGCTGCTGTTGCAGAATACCGTCGACGGTTTCCGAACCGCAGAATTCCGGATCGAAGAGTGTTTACCAGGGTTTTCAACACATTGCGTGAGATTGGTACACTTCCCAGCGCTCATGTTTCATCTGAACGTGAAGGTCAACAAGATGTGGATGAAGTGGAAAACATTCTTCAGTTGGTAGAGCGTAGTCCTACTACTAGCTCACGAAGAATTTCTACACGTCTCGGTGTACCACACACAAGAGTATGGCGAACATTACTTGAGGAAGGCTTGCATCCATATCATGTACAGCGTGTACAACACCTTCAACCAGGAGACGCTGCCATGCGACTGAAATTTTGTCATTGGATAAATGCTAATCGCCGATTGCTTCGATTAACACTCTTCACCGATGAAGCTACTTTCACCCGTGACGGTATCAACAACACTCGTAACTTTCATCGGTGGTCATACGAAAATCCAAATGCCACTGTGGAAACAAATTTTCAACATCGCTTCTCTGCCAGTGTGTGGTGCGGTATCATCGATGATCAGCTGATTGGCCCTATTACTTTAGAGAATCGTCTTACAGGACAAAGTTACCTAGAATTTCTGCAAAATGAATTACCATGACTATTGGAGGATGTTCCTTTGGCTACACGCGCTGGTATGTACTTTCAGCATTACGGAGCTCCTCCACATTCTACCCGTCTGGTGATGGAATACCTAAATCAAACTTTCCCTGGTCGATGGATTGGCCGCGGTGGTCCCATTCAATGGCCACCAAGGTCTCCAGACCTCTCTCCGTTAGATTATTGTTTGTGTGGATGGATGAAAAGTCAAGATTACAAAAGAAAGGTGGATACACGAGACGAATTGCTCACGCACATTTTGGATGCTGCTGCCTGCATAAAGGAACGTCAAGATCAACTCAGACGAACAACACGCAATCTTCGCACACGAGTTGCAAAGTGCATTGAGGTTGACGGTGGGATTTTCGAAAACGTATTGTAAACTGTAACAAATTTGTCATTTCTGTATCTTATACCATTCAAAATGCCAATGTTTAAACATTAAATGTTAGAAACAGTAATTGGTTTTTCTTTCTTGATTACCATTAACAATGCTTTTGTATTTGTAGATTCAAACAGCTCTATCTCCATAACCATTCAGAATTAGACACATGTTCATTATAAACTTTTTTCTCACAATGACCGACACTATCACCTCCCGAAGTATTGACCTTTCCTCCTAAAACACCCTGTATATATATATATATATATATATATATATATATATATATATATATATATATATATGACTGTGTATATATATATATGACTGCCAAAACTCTTTGAGCTATGCGTAATGATGAAGGGTCTAACCTTTTCTGGAAGAAAGTACTGTCACTAGATACTTCCTGGCAGTAGATATGCCTTCACTTCCTCGATTTAGAAGAGTTCCAGCTAGGCTAGAAGAGGGTTGTGTTCCGTCGGAAGACCACCAAACACCTGAAGATCTTACAGAAAGTTAGATTATGCAGCTCTTGATCCCATTATAATGTCCATAACTGACAGATTTAACCATGAACAGATGTTCACGTTGAACAGTTGATCCTACGTGATGTAGTTACATACATGCAAACACTTATACCAGGCTAGTAATCTCTTATCTCCTCTGTGATCATATAAGCAGTTAATTATAGTGATGCCCGCCTTCCCAATTACTTGTAGTGAGCGTTCGTTTAGTAGTCTCGTACGTATTTGAGCTGGGAAAAAAGGTTGAAAATTTAAAGATCTTCATTGCCAATTATTAAGAACTCCAAGATTTATAAGCAATAAGGTACCTTTTGGGGTACTTGTACAATAAGGTAGGTTGATTCCGCATTGTTTTAGATATTGACTTTGGACTAGTCGAGATAGTCAGGGCTTATTATGATAATAACTGACAAAAGGTTTCAGATCCCTAGCTTTAACCGTTTTTTGAGGAAACCGTTTCAAAATCGTCAAAAAATCGTAACGAAAAATCCTGAAAAAAATTACAATTTTATTGAAAAAAAGTAAAAAAAACGTACAGAGTCAAATAAACACATTTATATCCCAAGATCATCATAATTTTCACTGTAAGAGCCCTTAGAAGCAAAGGAAGGCCTCATCTGGCGGCTTAGGGCTTTGGCCAGAATGTGTTTGTGCCTTGATTCGAGTCCATAAACAGTATGGGAAGCTTCAGATGTCAGCTTCACGGCCCTTTCAACACTCTGAGAATGTGAAGGCAGATCAGGCAGCTCCAGCCTGGTGCCATTCAGCAATGCTTCTTGAAGCTCCTGGTCAGAAAAGTCTTCTGTGAGAGCAGGTTCACAGATGCCACTTTGAGAAAGGTTGATTAGTTCTGACCAGTGGGTAGCTTCAATGTTGATGGCTGTGATCTTCTTTAGCCTCTTCTTGGCTGGCTTCCCACTTCTGAAAGAATAATAATTAATTTATTTTTTATTCCAGTTTAAGATTTAATCCCTATTAGTCTCAGAATTGCTGATTTAAATTAAACTTAAATTGTGCTTTTCATCACTTTTCACTTTCATTCTAGCTTTTTTCCTGTCCATTTTCGATTTATCAACTATTATCTGTTTCACATCAAGGCCAGGCTTAAGCAGGTCCATAGCTTGTAAATCCAGGAGGAAGGCATTTGCAAGACTTGCCCCAAGATTGGAAGAAACATCACCCCTGATCAGTTCCAGGGCATATCTGGGTTTTTTCAAAAAGCTGTAACCTCCACTTGGGTGCCTCCTTGGCTTGAACTCTTCAGCTTCACCACCAGATGGCTGAAATGAAAATAAAAAATAAATTACTAAAGCGAAACTGGGGGAAAATAGGAGAAAAAGTAGGGAAAAATATGGGTAAAAATCGACGAAAATTGGCGGAAATAAGAATAATTACTTAAACGAAAATGGGGGGAAAAGTGGGAAAATAGGGGGGGGGGGGAAATGGGTAAAAAATTCAGGTAAAAGTCGGCGAAAATGGGCGAAAAAAAGAATAAATTACTAAAGCGAAAAGGGGAAAAAGGGGGGAAATAGGACAAAAAGTAGGGATAAATTTGGGTAAAAATGGGATAAGATATAAGAAAAAAAATATATTACTCTCCTGATTCTCCTGAGCTGGATTCAAAAGAAATATCTTGTGAAGGTGTGGAGACAAAAGTGGCCAAATCCACTTCCTGCTGCTGTTGAATCTGGCTCTGTAATCTTTCTGCTCCAGCTGCAGCCCTCTGATCTCTCTTCACAGCAGCTTTATCCACATATCCCAGCTGGAAAGAGCCCTTGGGTCCTATTTTGGCCCTCTGATCTCTCAAATATTCCCTCTCCTCTACTGGAACCTGAAATATTAAAGTATATTAAATAGCGGATCTAAAATAAGAGATAAAATCCTGAAAAAAAATTGATTATTAATTTCTATTACCAGGGGGGTGGGGGGGAAAGGAAGATTACAGAAGGAAAATGCGGATATTTTTCAATTACAAGCATGGAATTTCCTTCCATTTAAAAGGCACCTAATCGCACTAAGTTAGGCCAGTTAAAAGTTAAAAAAATAATAGCATTACCTTCTTACTGGGAGGACAAGTGCAGATTATGTGCTGTGTTTGACAATTTTCTTTCTTGCACTTCACAGCATTGTCATCACAGGGACGAACAGGTAGCTTACAGGTGCAAGCAGAAATGTCAAAAAGTTTATCCAGCTTTTCCTTCAGATTCTGCTCCTGGACTGTAGAAAGAGATTTTCTGTTTATCTCTTTTGCTTTCTTGAAGCACACTTTATCCACCAATTTCACTACATAATATTCCTCATACAGGGGCAGCCGCGGGTTCACTGCCTGCCAGATCTCAATCACATCCTTTGCTATCATTTTAGCAATATCATAGTCTTTCAAGTCCGGGTGGCTGTTTTGGAGGAAATAACTGTACTGAATAACTTGGCGGAGGGTAGAAGGCTCTGTTTTATCCAAAGGGGAAGGCTGGCCACTGAATTTTTTGGCACTATCACTTCGAGTTAACACTGCAGACTTCCGTTTTTTACCCATTTTTATGAAATATCTGAAAATAAACAATTAAATGAACGCATCATAAAATAACTTAATTTAATATACATTTTATAGGTAAATATTAAAAAATACAAAATAATACACTAATAAACATCTATAACGCATTTACAATAAGTTTCAAGCATCGTTTTGTTAAAAAAGCCGAATTTTAATTGATTATTTTGATGAAATAAGGTCCGATATTTTGTTTGTTTACATTGCGCGAATGCCGCGCGCGCGATTTTACGCGTAAAATTCGACAATTTTACAACTTAAAAATAATTAACAATCCTCAAAAAATACAATCACTTATACAAATATGAGTTGGTGCAACGTTTTTTATACATTAATATCTTTCTATCTAGACTAGTCCAAGATCGCAGTTCCAAAATCAACCTACCTTATTGTACAAGGGTAATTCAATAAGTATCCGCACTTTTTATTTTCACAATTTTATTTTCACATCTGATAGATTATAAACACATCACTTCTGAACATAGTCCCCCTGTTTCTCAATACACTTAGTCCAGTGATCTACAAGCTTCCTAATGCCATCACACAAGAATGTTTTTGGCTGTGTGCGTAGTCAGTCATGCACGCCTCCTTTAGGTCATCATCGCCTTGAAATCGCTGACCTCTCAAAGCGTCTTTTAGTGGTTCAAACAGGTAAAAATCCGAAGGTGCCAGGTCTGGACTGTAGGCTGGATGGCCGAGAACTTCAAATTTAAGTTCTTGAATGCATTTTCTAGTCTGTGCAGCGGTATGAGGGAAGCATCCAACATCTCCCGTTGCAAGGAAGTTCAAAGCGCAGCCGTCAGCAGGTAAAGTTATGCTAACACTGTTTTGGGATACACGAGGCCCTATCCTTGATCATCATCTAGAGCGTGGAACTACAGTAACAAGTGCATCGTATTCTGACATGCTTCGGAATGAGTTAAAGCAAGCAATTCGCACAAAACGGAGAGGGAGATTGTCGGAAGGTGTTATTCTGTTACACGATAATGCGAGCCCTCATACTGCTGCACAGACTAGAAAATGCATTCAAGAACTTAAATTTGAAGTTCTCGACCATCCAGCCTATAGTCCAGACCTGGTACCTTCGGATTTTTACTTGTTTGGACCACTAAAAGACGCTTTGAGAGGTCAGCGATTTCAAGGCGATGATGACCTGAAGGAGGCGGCACACAGCCAAAAACATTCTTTTGTGATGGCATTAGGAAGCTTGTAGATCGCTGGACTAAGTGTATTGAGAAACAGGGGGACTATGTTCAGAAGTGATGTGAAAATAAAAAGTGCGGATACTTAGTGAATTACCTTCGTATAATAGGTATGTTTGGTCGATGGGTCTACAGCTGAATGTGCAGCTGACATGATTCAGGACAGGTATGATTAGGCGCTCACTTGTTACGTCATCTGTAATATATGTTTTCACTAAGGATAGCTGCTGTCATTTTTGAGGAGAAACCCTGTAAGTAGATGGGGCTTTGTACATTAAAGGAATCGTTCGCCTGCATATGTCAATTAAAGAGTTGTTTTGCACTCTTGATTGTAAAATTCTGTAATGATAGAATATTAGAACATTTTATAATGTTTAGCTGACGAAGCGACTGAGAAAATGTAAAGGCAACGTAATTTATTATGTGAATTGCGAAAAGGCTTTAATTTAGAGGGAAAATAAAATATATTAACTTTGTATACATTAAGGTTAGAATTGTTTCTTTTAGCTCAGATTTGAAAATTTGATGATTGTGATATATATATATATATATTATATATATATATATATAATATATATATATATATATATATATATATAATATATATATATATAATATTACATATGTTAGGAGGTTTGGTAAAAGGGCTTAATAAGTTTTTGTTGAAGGAAGTGAATCAGTTTAAACGAGCAAACCCTCCACTTTGGTAGAAATATATAAATACTTTTTTGTAAACTTTTTATTACAGATGGCTTTTGTAATGTAGGAGCGTATAGGACAGGAAGTATGAATTAAAAGATCAGTAATAAATAAAAGGAAGAGAGTGGTTGAATGAACTCTGAGAAACACCTCTGTTAATAGCTTTAGGAGAAGAACAGTAACCAACTACAGCTGCAGCTATAGTTCGGCCAGAAAAGAAATTAGAGATGAAGGTACAGATGGTAGGGTAGAAACCGTGGGAGGGACATTTTGACAATTAAAGATTTGTGGTAGAATCTTTCGATAGATTTTGATATGTCTAACGCAATAGCGAAAGTTTCGCCGAGACCCCGAAAGGAGGATGACCTCAGTCAAAGAGATATGCAAGAAGATCACCAGTAGTGCGTCCCTTGTGGAATCCATACTGACGATCTGGGAGAAGATTGTGTGAAGAGAGATGTTTAAGAATCTTCCTATTAAGGATAGATTAAAAATTTGGAAGGGCAAGAAACCAAAGCATTTGGTCATTCGATGGAGGGTTGAGAGCGGTCTCCTTCTTTGAGACAGGCTGAATGAACGCGAAATTCCAGCAGGAAGGAAAAGTACAAGATGAGAGACAAAGACGTGGAAAGATAAATTTATAGTGTGTTCGTTCCTCCATAACCAGAAATTTAACATCATGTAATACTTATGTGAAAGATAAAGAGCTGCCAATTAAGGTTAAACACCTTCAGATCTAATTTATATATATATATATATATATATATATATATATATATATATACAAATAATGTAGGTTCACAGAATTCGGAACTCGCAGACATCACATGATGATCAGATTTTTCATTTCTGAAATCTGAATTTTTAACGAATCAGCATTCCAATTTGTTTGTATCTATGGTAGGGCATGGAAAATTAGTCATTTTTAGGAAAAAGTGATGAATGATGAGATTTTTTAATTAATCAATGATTAACTGATTAAATATGAGTAAAAATTAAATGCTTCTGAAAAGAGTAAGAAAGAGCTTTATTGTTTCTGTTGCGTGCGATGAGACCGAGGAAAACATTTTGCTCGAACATTTAGTTTGTTTTATAGTTCAAGAAATCAGGCATGAGCGGAATAGACAATTTATACATGCAAAAAGGTGCCAAATTAAAATGATACATTATAAAATTTAAAGTAGAATGATGCTGAAATTATGAGGAAAATTAATCATTTCCATCATTTTCTAAAAATATATTTTGATTAAGTAATGATTAAATTCGAAACAATTATTAACTGATTAATCAGAATCATACCTTAAATAGCTATAACGTCTGAGTACTTAGCTATCTAACGGTTTATCGATGGTCAGGTAGATATATGAAATGAGGTTATTGGATGATAGTTAATAATATGTTTTAAGTGAAAATTTTCATTTAATACACAGATTGTTTTAGTACAATTTAGTCGTCATGATGGCAATATCGTTATTGATTAATGTTTGCAGACCTGTACACGTTGTACGAGCTACTTTGGTGTTTATTTAAGAGTAATCAGATTTGCACACTCATGCATCAGACAACCTCTGGGTACATTTGGTTGTTTCAGGTATATAACATACCAGCATCTATGTGGTGAATGCTTACCTAGACAGATATGTAGAAATGAAGATAAGTTTTAAACTACTGTTACTACAGCTACTACTAATGATAATAATAATAATAATACAGTTTCCTCCTACGCCCAAGTTCTTACTTGCAGCAGATAAATGGTGTACATTCTGTTGAAGAATGGGTACAAATCGAGCACAGATATAAGTAAGAAGTCATATATACTATATATATATATCATAAAGAAAACATGGATTTAGAATAGTGGATTTAGGACTATTTTTTAGTCAACAATCTTTGCTACGGGGTTAAATACTAGAGTTATGCCCTGAAAAATTCACCACACGTTTTCCATCAATAGGAAATATTAAGAAAGTTGATTTTCGGGACAAACCACATTATCTGGATATGTATATGTATATATATATATATATACATATACATATATATATATATATATATATATATATATATATACATATATATATATATATATATATTATACATATATATATATATATATACATATATATATATATATATATACATACATATATATATTATATATACATATATATATATATACATATCTATATATATATACATATATATATATATATATACATATATATATATATATACATATATATATATATATATATATATATATATATATATATATATACATATATATATATATACATATATATATATATCATATATATATATATAAATATTATATATATATATATATATATATATATATATATATACACATATATACATATATACATCGGAAGAACTGCTGGCTAGTTACAGGGACTTAGAGCGATTAAAGGAGAAAACTAATAAGATTGTTTTAACAGGTATACTTCCTCGAATTATCCACGAAGCGATTTCTACAGCAAGGCGACCTATATTAACAGTAACCTAAAGTCTCTTTGCCAACAGGAAGGAGTGCATTTTGCAAATTTTTGGAACACTTTCTACCGCAGGAAGGACTTGTTCCTCGAAGATGGACTTCATCTTAATGAAGTTGGAGCTGCGCGTTTAGGAAGACTATTTCATAATACTGTCTCTTCTTTTCAGGCTGCCGTAACTCGAACGGTCCCAGCGTAAATTCCACAAATTTCCCCCGCGCTCGCGAAGGTGTCGCAATTACAAACAATTTGAAGGTTCTATCCTTAAATGCTCGTAGCCTACGAAATAAAATGAACGAATTTTTTTCCTTAATTGTTTGTAAAGACTATGATTTAATTGCGATAAATGAATCGTGGCTTAGCACTGAAACACGTGACTTTGTAGGGGAGTATCAAATTAAAGGTTATAGACTTTTTGTTAAAAACAGAATAGGTACGCGAGGAGGCGGTGTTGTGTTGTATATCAAAGATAATATTGCGAACGTTATAGAAGTAAAGCACACAATTCCAGAACCAAGAGATTCGACTATAGCAAAACTTAAATTGAACGATTTCAAACTTCTTGTTGCGGTTATATATAGGCCCCCAAATCAAAGAGCTGATACGGACGAAGCGTTATATCGTGAACTAAAGAGAATAATCGGTAGTGAGCAGACTTTAGTTATGGGTGACTTTAATTGCGCCAACGTGAATTACGATACAATGCAGGGAGACGCGGAAGGTAATCGTTTAGTTAATTTTCTCGAGGATAGCTTTCTTATTCAAAAGGTTGGGGAACCTACGAGGTTGGACAGTATTTTAGATTTAGTAATAACTACGGATGATAGGCTAATTACTGATCTTCAAGTAATAGAACCGTTGAGCAATAGCGATCACAATATGGTAGAGTTTGTCCTCTCAGTAAGTCACTCGAAACCAACTAACTCGACTAAAATTCCTAACTTCCAGCACGCAGACTTTAGTAAATTTCGAATAAATTTTCACACGTCAATTGGGAAAGCGTAATGGGGAACTCCAACGCAAAACTAATGTGGGAATCGTTCGTAACGGTATTTAGGACTATAAATGAGGAATGTGTACCGTACAAAATTAAGCGTGCGAAAGTAAACAACAAGCCCTTGTGGTTTACTTCTAGAGTACGAGACATTATAAAGAGTAGAGATAGGGCTTATAGGCAACATGAGTGCGATAAAGACAATTTGTTGTTACGGAACAACTACATATCTCTGAGGCGTGAAGCGAAAAGTGTAATAAAAAAGTCCAAGCGCGAATTTGAAATCTCCATAGCTCGTGACGGTAAAGAAAACCCCAAGCGATTCTTTCAATACGTCAATAATAGAAATCCAGTAAAAAGTGTCTTAGGTCCATTGAAAAATGTAAATGGAGATCTAGTCTCTGAAAACAAGGAAATGGCTACCTTGCTAAACGAATTTTTTACGTCAGTTTTACTATAGAAGATGTAACGAATATCCCTACGGTCATAGACATAATACCTTTTGATAATGGTAATATTTTGGATAATATTGTCGTTAGTGAAGGGGAAGTAATGCGCTATATTGATAAAATGAAAACGCGTAAATCACCGGGTCCGGATTCCATATATCCCATACAACTAAAAGAATTAAAGATAGCATTGTTGTGCCGCTAACAAAGATTTTTAATGCGTCTATTTCTGAGGGGTGCGTACCAGATAATTTCAAGTTAGCAAACGTAACACCTATCTTTAAGAAAGGCGATAAAGGTGCGGCGGGAAATTATAGGCCAATCAGTTTAACGTCTGTTGTAGGTAAGCTACGGAATCAATAATTAGGGATTGTAGTCGAACACTAAGAAATCCATAAGCTAGTTAGAAATACGCAGCACGGATTTAGGCGAAACAAATCTTGCTTACTAATCTTTTAGAATTTTTCCAAAGCGTGGTTGACATTTACGATAGACATCGGGCGATTGATGTAGTGTATTTAGATTTTCAAAAAGCGTTTGACACCGTGCCGCACAAAAGACTCATTGAAAAAACTAAGGCTCATGGAAATCAGGGGTGTAGTAATAAATTGGCTAGAAGAGTGGTTGCGAGGTAGGAATCAGAGGGTGGTCGTTGATGGAGCAGAGTCGTGTTGGCTACTGTAGCGAGTGGCGTTCCTCAGGGTTCTGTATTGGGCCCCTTGCTTTTTCTTATTATATTAACGATTTAGATGTCGGCCTAGTCGGTACAGTTCAAAGTTTGGCGGATGACACGAAGCTGGTGGTAGGGCGATTAATGACGAAGATAGAGGTAAAATTCAGGAAGATCTGAATAAAATCGTTGATTGGTCAGTCACATGGCAAATGAGATTTAACGTGGATACGTGCAAAATTTTGCATATAGGTTCGTGTAACGGTAATTTTTGCGTATAGGATGTCAGGGAAAGATTAACAAGCGTAGAGCAGAAAAAGATTAGGAGTTATAGTCACTGGTGATTTAAAGTAGCGAAACAAAGTACAGCAGCAGTCAATAAGGCGAACAAAGTGTTAGGTTCTATAGCTCGAAATTTTGAGTACAAATCGC
>JAJOZX010004409.1:380000-411333 GCA_023014485.1 Bathynomus jamesi | reverse complement strand
TATATGGTCGGTGACAGAAGTTTTGTCCCTCCGAATATTATAACATATACAAACCCCATTTTTTCACTGGAACTGTAAACCATTTGCAAACGAAATACTTGTTTTCGCCTTTATTCCTTTCTTTTGCGATACAGTGGTGAGTTGGCATTTGTGTACGATCTGTAAAGCAGTAGTACCAACCTTAAATCTAGAATTCAGTAATATGAGGTATTTTAGCTGTTACAATTTATAAATATCTATAACGTAAGTATAAATTGAGGAAAAATATTAAATTATAATAAAAAATACGAATATTTACAACTATTATGAATTTGTAGAAAAAGCGTAGTTTAAACAGAATTCATGAATATTTATATTGCAGACGCTTTTAGAAGAAAAAGATGGGAATTACGTCTACAAGAAAATACGAAAAGAATATTTTCCGTACCTTTATTTCTTGCTGTGTTATTTATTTAAGATATAATACTTTTTTTCAGACACTCTCTTCAGTTTAATATAATATCATTTTAATTATTTTTGTAAGAAACTACACGTGCAGGAAATAGTAAGATGAGATAATCTATGTTAGTTATTATTTTTATTCCGTTGCAACGTCAAAGGTCGTATTGATAGGAGTGACCTACAATTGAATATGGATTCAGACCACGGATGCTGCAGAATCGAAAAAGAGTACAGTACATTGTCTCTCATTCAATCACGTACCAGACCCATTGTCGCTTCACTTAGTTGATCTCACTAGAACTGATTTGAAGGTGTGATAAGCATTTATGCTTCTCAATTTAAAATATACCATTACATATCATGCAATGGATTCTGTATTTAAAAAAAACGCTTCGTGAAATAACGGTCTATCACATGTCTTTAGAATGTGCTCATCAAAAATGGAATGAAACAAATGAACTGCTAGTAATACTTTGGTTAACCTTGGTTAACTTCCGCCCGAATTGTTCATTATGACGAAGGTCAAGCTTTTCACTCCACCTTAGACCTACAGTTTAACGTGTAATCCGAAACCACGCCCCACAGCAGCCCAGCGTCTTAACACTAGGCCACCAGGGTACCCATTTAGCTACCAACCTTTCTTTATCGTGTGGAAGGATGAACAGTTGGGTTTTGCTGCGTGCCGGCTGCCGTCAGCGGGTCTCGTTCCGGGGCCGATAGATTCGTTGTCAGCTATGCTAACCACTGTATATCCCCAAATCTGCTCTATGACATCAGTGAGACGTCTGCGCATTAAGGTAGGTTGATTTTCCGAATTTTCTAGATATCGACTTGGACTAGTCGAGATAGTCAGGGCTTAATATGATAATAATGACAAAAGATTTCAGAGCCCTAACTTTAACCGTTTTTTGAGGAAACCGTTCAAAAATCGTCAAAAAATCGTACCGAAAAATATCGCATTTTCACAATTTTCGGCCGAAAAAAACATGCTATTTTTCATAAAAAAAATCCTGAAAAAAGTACAATTTATTGAAAAAAAAAAAAAAACATGTACAGAGTCAAATAGATACATTTAGATCCAAGATCATCATAATTTTCACTGTAAGAAGCCCTTAGAAGCAAAGGAAGGCCTCATCTGGCGGCTTAGGGCTTGGCCAGAATGTGTGTGCTTCATTCGAGTCCATAAACAGTATGGGAAGCTTCAGATGTCAGCTTCACGGCCCTTTTCAACACTGAGAATGTGAAGGCAGATCAGGCAGCTCCAGCTTGGTGCCATTCAGCAATGCTTCTTGAAGCTCCATGGTCAGAAAAGTCTTCTGTGAGAGCAGGTTCACAGATGCCACTTTGAGAAAGGTTGATTAGTTCTGACCAGTGGGTAGCTTCAATGCTGAGGCTGTGATCTTCTTCAGCCTCTCTTGGCTGGCTTCCCACTTCTGAAAGAATAATAATTAATTATTTTTTATTCCAGTTTAAGATTTAATCCCTATTAGTCTCAGAATGCTGATTTAAATTAAACTTAAATTAAAAAAAAACAAAAAAAAACCCGTTCTATAAATCCCATAATCGAATTTTTTTTCAGAAAGACGGTAAGATATTTCCATTATCAGAGGGAAGGGGGGAATTGGGATAAGAAAATGTGAAAAAAAAATTCGATTATGGGGATTTATAGAACTCGGGCCTTTTTTTTATTAAATAAATCCCCATAATCAAATTTTTTTTCACATTTTTTAAAATTAATAAATGCTTACCTGATGGACAGAATTTCTTGAGAGCAGCTTCTCTCACTCCAAGTCATCAGACTTCATCATGGAGTACGAGCACATTCTCGGGCAGCAAGACAAAAGCATTGTACTTCAGGTTTCTTGAAAGCAACACCCTGGATTTCTTCAGACTGCTGCTTGATCCTATGGATCATGTTGAAGATGTACAGCTGCTGATTGTGGAACTTGCTGTCCCTTTGATCTCAAACCAACTGACTGCATACACTTCCACAATGAACTTGATGGCCTGGTAAGCTTATCCTCTAGTTCTGGAGGGTAAGCACCTCTGGTCCACAGACACATCAATCTAATTGCCAAAGTCAACCATCTTGCATGGTTAATGGTCCAATTTTCCAGGCAGCAAATCTTGGGTTTGACTTTGCCCTGGAAATTCCAAGCACATACTCCAAAAGAAGCCTCTGGTCGCTACTGAGATCATCAGTGTCTCTTCAGGAAATTCCATGTCATCTAGGGGGCCACTGAGTTTGGTGAAATTCCACTTGTGGCAGATCTGTGTAGTCAATTCACAGAGTTTCCCAGCGGACCAGAGCAGAAATGTCAAAAGTTTATCCAGCTTTTCCTCCAGATTCTGTCCTGGACTGTAGAAACAGATTTCCTGTTTATCTCTTTGCTTTCTTGAAGCACACTTTATCACCAATTTCACTACATAATATTCCTCATTACAGGGGCAGCCGCGGGTTCACTGCCTGCCAGATCTCAATCAACAATCCTTTGCTATCATTTTAGCAAATATAGTCTTTCAAGTCGGGGGTGCTGTTTGGAGGAAAACTGTACTGAATAACTTGGCGGAGGGTAGGAGGCTCTGTTTTATCCAAAGGGGAAGGCTGGCCACTGAATTTTTGGCACTATCACTTCGAGTTAACACTGCAGACTTCCGTTTTTTTACCCATTTTTATGAAATATATGAAAATAAACACAATTAAATGAACGCATCATAAAATACTTAATTTAATACACATTTTATAGGTAAATATCATTAAAAAATACAAATAATACACTAATAAACATCTATAATGCATTTACAATAAGTTTGAAGCATCGTTTTGTTAAAAAAGCCGAATTTTAATGATTATTTTGATGAAATAAGGTCCGATATTTTGTTTGTTTACATTGCGCGAATGCCGCGTGCGCGATTTTACGCGTAAAATTCGGCAATTTTACAACTTAAAAATAAATAACACAATCCTCAAAAAATACAATCTTTTCACAAATATGAGTTGGTGCAACGTTATATACATTAATACCTTTCTATCTAGACTAGTCCAAGATCACAGTCCAAAATCAACCTACCCTACTGGATAGAGGCTAGATAGAGAACTGGATAAAGGCTAGATAGAGGCTGGATAGAGGCTGGATTATCCAATTAATGAAATTGCTGAACGTTTCGATGTTCATAAAACAAAATAACTACAACAATGGGTTGCACGTTACCATACTGAAGGAAACATTTCGGAGCTATTGAAGAATAGGGCCCCCAGGCTTCTTAGTTAGGCTTATAAGGCTAACTAACGAAAATATCACGACCTAACTTAACCAATCATTAGGTTAACTGTTCGCCCTGACGATTGGTTAGGTTAGGTCATGATGTTTCGTTAGTTAGCCTTATTAAAGCTAACTAAAGAAGGCTGGGGTCCTATTCTTCAATAGTTCCAACATTTCTACCAGACCAAGATCAGGTCGACCTCTTAGAACTCTCAGGATGCGGCTGTAGCAGGTAATACGCAGCGGTATCGTGACGAAACAGTGAAAAACATGAATATGGTGGGTGTGTTGTTCTGTATAACCTTCATATGCGTACATGTTCACCTACTATATGAAAAATTTATGAATGAATATCAATAAAATTGTAAATACAGTCGCTCAGTAAATGTAAGTGAAACTGTAAACTATAAACTTATAAGCTAAGTATTGTTGTTGCTATTATTATTATTATTATTATTATTATTTACATTGTTATTTTTCTTATTATTATATTGTATTTTTAATATGTCTTAATTTTCTAAAGTTATTTTGTTGTTATAGTGAAGGTACATTATAATACATTTAACGTCTATGCTAATTATGATAATAATAATAATAATAATATTATTATTAGTGTTTATTGTTATTAGACTATCATTGGTGATATTATTACCCTATAATATTATTCAATGTTAGATAGACTTTATGTATAAAATTGTTGGGGTAAATGTTTTCTTAGTTTGAAATGAATATACAGGGTGGTTTACTCGCTGGTAGCCCCAGAGTATCGCAATACGATACTTGGGGCTACCAGCGAGTGAATCACCCTGTACATGTAATATGAAATAAAGTTACTTTTTTTCAGATCACTTTCATAGACATCCATTTACAACTTCGAAGGACATTGTTTGTAAACTGGCTCTACCTTGTAGCGGTCGTTTGGTGGGAAACGATTTTCCTACCATATTCTTGCCGAAAAAAAAGCCTTGTTGACAGAGCAATGAAAGCTTGTTAAACTGAACTTTGCTCGTAAACATTTTGATCTTGAAGAGGATATTTGGCGGGGAGCTGTATTTGAGATGAAAGGACGTTCTCTTCCGAATGTCATGCAGCAAGTACGCGCAGTATTACATATCGTGAGGCTAAAACTCAATGAACAGAATAGAACAGACAAATTAATGCGGGGGTATGGGGATGGATGCCTGTAGTTGGAATTGGTGAAATTACAAAGATTGAAGTGTAATGACAGGAGGGTAGTATTTTGATATATTAAGTGATGTCCTGCTTACGGAATGTTCGGGTCTATTTTATTTCTAAAGGAGAACTGTTTTATTTAATACATGAAAAAGTGCCATACATACATCTTTCGTAGTGCGTCAATGGATTGATAACAGCGATGACATTACAATTGATTGGCCTGCAAACTCTCTGTACTTAACCCTTGGATCAAGTAAGATAAGCACCCCCAGCCTTCTTTAATTAGCCTTATAAGGCTAACTAACGAAAATATCACGACCTAACATAACCAATCGTTAAGTCAACTGTACGCCCTTGACGAGTGTTAGTTTAGGTCGTGATATTTCGTTAGTTAGCCTTATAAGGCTAATTAAAGAAGGCTTGGGGTGCTTATCTTTACTTGATCCTAACCCTTTAACGCCAAACATTTTGTAGGGTTAGGTCTAAATGCGTGTATTTTAAACGGTACGTATTCGACCCAGCGCGTTAGAGGTTAAGCCTATTTGAAAATGTTTTAAGGCACATTATTGATGTAGGGGCGAGTCTGCGAAGAACTCCAAATTATTTTGAAAGTCTCGCACATCTATGCGCACTATCCAGCCTCTATCAGCCTTATTCAGTCTCCACCTAGCCTCTATCCAGCCTTTCTCATACCTTGTATTTGTTTCATGATAAACACTTTGTCTCTCCAT
The DNA here is from genome assembly GCA_023014485.1 of Bathynomus jamesi. Classification (NCBI taxonomy): domain Eukaryota; kingdom Metazoa; phylum Arthropoda; class Malacostraca; order Isopoda; family Cirolanidae; genus Bathynomus; species Bathynomus jamesi. Next base: position 405,722 of record JAJOZX010004409.1, on the reverse strand, counting down.
GTTGAGAGTTTATGAAAATAAATTAAATTCACTCTTTTGAGTGATAATCTCGAAAAAATTTCCAAACGTATTTAAACTCGAGTAAATAAGTGTGTGATTTTGGTTTTATTTTAAAATATAATTGTCGCATCAACAAAGCAAAGAATTACAACATATTTTCATAATTTACAATTGTTTTGCTGCAATTATATAGCCAAATAACGTGTCCATGAAAGAAAAAAAAAGACAGAGATTTTTTTTCTGACGTCACAATGACGTCACATACTTTTTTAATCTTATTTCCAAATGTTATGATATAATATAGAATTAATATAGAAATGGACATTTAGCGACGCTATACATCGAAAGTGTTGGAAAACCATAAAGATAAAGAAATCCTATACTTGTGTACATTAACCAGTGGTTCTCAACCTGGGTTACGCGTACCCCCAGGGGTACGCGAGGGAATCTTGGGGGGTACGCGACGGGTCCTGAACATATAACCCTTTTAATTTTTATATATGATTAATAAACGACCACAAGTCACACGGTCATAAAGAAAGTAAAAATCTCTCTCTCTCTCTCTCTCTCTCTCTCTCTCTCTCTCCTCTCTCTCTCTTTCTTTCTCCGAAAAATCCAGAAAATCCCTTGAAAGAGTTCAAGGGGTACAAAAGGGCAAGAACTGCTGCATTAAACTATCTGCATTCTGAATACCATTTCACATTATGGGATTGAGAAATTTTTTGTGAAGGGTATACATCTTACGTTGGTTTTCAGTTGTCATATGAACTAAGTAAAATTGAAAAGCATAGGTGGGTTTGATGGGGCGAGTCGCTGCTAGAAAGCTTTGTTCCCTGCTACGCCGTGGGAACAAAGCAAACGTTTGGCGTTGCATGTGAAACTGACGGATTAGGTCTTGATAGTATTTAGCGTTACTGTCTCATCAAAGAGAAAAGGTTTGATGATTCTTCGTCGTAAAATCGCATACAGTATACACCAGTGTTTTTCAGCCGCATTTGCCCCACGACCCCTTGTCAGGGTCTTAGGTCGACGCGACCTTTATCATCCCTACAGGGGTAAACAAACTCACGAAGTATAGAGGCTTAACAGTATTCGAAATGCACTTAGTTTTTCGAGTCACTTTTCTGTTGGTCTCGGCACAAACATTTCGCGACCACCCTGGAAACCCGGTCGCTAGCAACCTTTTATCTTACAAACTATGGCTTTTCACACATTTTTTATCACGTTCTTATCGCGATTATGAGCTAAAATGAGAGATATCAAAATGTATGAAATGTCTTGTATACCACTCGAAAGGGGTATACAAAGGGTATGCTTTAAAGTAAAGCCTAACTCTTGTCTAGAGACCTAATAGCCAAGAACTCATGAATACATTAAGTTAGATGTTAATTGAACATTTTTCTCTCTCTCTCTCTCTCTCTCTCTCTCTCTCTCCCTCTCTCTCTCATCAGTACCGCCTGAAATAATAAACTGCAATAAAATCACCAAACTAAAATAAATTGTAAGTTTCGAGAAGTAAAACGCTCAATAATCGCAACAAAACCATTTTTAAAAATTTTTTTTATATTACAAATGCTTCAATAAAACTTAGAATAATCAATCAAAGTTGTAATTAACAAAGAAGCTTTCAAAACTTTTTAAATTCAAATTTCCAAAGTCAAAAAAAAAAGTAGTTTAGATGTTTCGCACCTTTTTTTAACATACGAATTTATAAAACGTGCTTTTAAATAAATATAATAAATTTACATTGATAATTCTGCCATTTAAAAATGGAAAAATTGAAATGTACTTCGTTTTAATTAAAGGACATGCCTAGTAACAAATTTTTTAAAAATTATAATATAAAAAAAACACTGGTTTTGAATGCGTAATAATTATAAATTGTATAATTATAAATTTTATAAAACGCAGAAAATGAACTGTCGATATACAGGGTGTCCCATAAGTCCGGCATCATAGGAAAAATAATAAAAAAAGGCAAACAAAGCTTTTATTTACAGAACGTGCTCAATATGTCCACCATTGTTTTCAATACACAAATTCAGACGTGATACCCAGTCAGCAAGCACACGGTGAATGATGTCAGGAGTAATGGTGTTACATGCCCCAATATGCGCTGCGCAAAGTTCAACACTCTAATTTTCTCTGCGTATACCAGCGCTTTCAAGTGGCCCCAGAGATAAAAATCTAATGGCGTGAGATCCGGGCTTCTAGGCTGACCATTCCACAGACCCTCGACGTCCTATCCAATGACCAGGGAATTGTTGGTACAGGTATTCCCTTACTTGGTGCTGTAATGTGCAGGAGCGCCGTCTTGCTGGAACATGTTGGGAAATTTCCTTCTTCGTTCCAGGATAGCAGTCGCTGTATCATCGTCAGTGGACCTCCTTGAAGGTCCACTGCGTGGTTTATCTTCTATGGATCCTGTTTCCTTAAACTTTGCAACAAGTCTGTTAACACAACTCTGTGTTATTGGCTCGCGGTCTGGATGCAGTCTGTTTAAATCAGCAGCGGCCTCTCTTTGACTCCGATTTCCTATGAGTAGAATTATCTGGATTCGTTCTTCCTTGCTCACAGACATTATGGCCTGTAGAAAGAGAAAAATATGAATTATGGTTTATAGAAATAGAAAAATATGAATTATGGTTTGTAGAAATAGAAAAATATGAATTTCTCCTATGATGCCGGACTTATGGGACACCCTGTATATATATATATATAATATATATATATATATATATGCAAATAACGCAATGACCGCGCAGTATATAAATGAATAGAAAACGACATAAGTATTAAGGAACGTTTCTGCACACGAGGAGAGAGATAACGAAATAATGAAAAATGAGGCGAACCGCCTGGCGCGTCCAGGCGGTTCGCCTCATTTTCATTATTTCGTTATCTCTCTCCCGTGTGCAGCAGAACGTTCCTTAATACTTATGTCGTTTCTATTCATATATATATATATAATATATTATGCATGTAGGAGGGCAAGGGCAAATGCCCGCAAAAGCGCCTCTCCCATAGAAAAGAAGAGAGCCAAAATCAAGGTCTGCGGTTTTCGAGATGCTTAGACACTGCGTTTGAAAGATTAGAGGTCATAAACAGGAGGAAAGATGGATTGAGGAAGATTGTTCCAGAGTTGACCGGTTGGGTAGATGAAAGGTTGAAAATATCGATTAACCCTTGCGTTAGATAGTTGGACAGAAAAGGAATGAGAAAGTGTAGAAAGTGTGGTACTGCGTGCTCTCCTTAAAGGAAGAGGCATGCAGTTAGAGAGTTCAGAAGAGCAGTGTCCGTTATAATAGCGATAGTAAAGAGAGAGTGAGGCAATATTGCGGGAAGAGAGAGAGACTGAAGACAATCAGTGTATGTGTGTGTATATATATATACACACACACCACACACACACACACACACATATATATATATATATATATATATATATATATATATATATATATATATATATATATATATGATGAATAAAACCACGAAGGAAAGGAAACACAAAATGGTGCTCAAGCGCTTTCGTCTAATGACATCCTCAGGATGTTTCCTTTCCTTCGTGGTTTTATTCATCATAAATATTTTTCACGTGTTACCTTCGTGAAATAATTTTCATATATATATAAAAGACCAGATGCCTGGCTCCGGATGGTACCACATGATCCAGTTGTACCTGGCTATGTGCAATGGGGAGTACAAGAGAGCAATTCGCTACTCCACCAAGCCAGGCATAGAGAGGGGCCACCAGCTTCACCTTCATGTAAAAAGAGACCAACGCACGGAACTGCTACGAGGTTACGATGTGTGCATATATATATATATATATATATATATATATATATATATACAGGGACGTAGACAGGGGGGGGGGGCTACGGTGGCTTCAGCCGCTCCCGAAATAAAATAATAGGTTTGATATTTCTATGCATTACTTATGAGTAAGTACGCCATGCCAAGTACTTTCAGCACAAGTTTAATTATTGTAATGCATTTAGGAATGTGTTTAACTCATTTACACACTTTAACATATATATATACACCCACAAGGAAAAAATTATTCCAAGGCCTTTCGTGTATTCAGAAGTACATTCCCTGACGAGGTGTACTTCTGAATACACGAAAGCCTTGGAATCATTTTTCTTTTTTCTTGTGGGTTTGTATCATATATAATATATATATATATATATATATATATATATATATATATTAGCCCCTCCCGAAAAGAAATTTTGGCTGCACCCCTGCATATAGATATATATATATATATATATATATATATTACAGTCACAAAGTGTGTAACCAGACATTTCGCTAATGGCTGAAACTTTTAGTCATTCGCGAAATATCTGTTTCACTTGGTCATTCCGCGAAATGACTAAAATCTTCAGCCATTACGCGAAATGGCTGAAATTCCACCTTGGTCATTTCGTGAAATGGCTAAAATGACTTTTGTCATGAATTCATAGAAATAACAAACATCACAATAAAATTGGAAACCTTTATTTAACTAACTAAATCTGTTAAAACATAATATATACATCCACAGGTCTGTTCAAATGAGTGAGAAACACTCTTCAAATACACATATGAACACATTTGAATTTGAATTTTCAATATAGAGGTTTTCAAATACTAACCGGGCCTTCAATATTATTCCGATGTCCGCCATTGAAGGTCCGGTTAGGTCAACTGTATGCCCTTGACAATTGGTTAGGTTAAGTCGTGTTATTTTCGTTAAAACTAACGAAAATAACACAACTTAACCTAACCAATTGTCAAGGGCATACAGTTGACCTAACCGGGCAAATGATCTTGTACGAAATGACCAAGGTGGAATTTCAGCCATTTCGCGTAATGGCTGAAACTTTTAGTCATTTCGCGAAATGACCAAGTGAAACAGCCATTTCGCGAAATGACTAAAAGTTTCAGCCATTACGCGAAATGGCTGGTTACACACTTTGACTGTAACATATATATATATATATATATGGTGATTGCAAAGCCTTTGTGCAACTTTAAATTTTAATAACTTTTGATATACACATGATAGAAACAAACTGTAAACTGCGTATAAATGCATAATTATTAAAGTTGTTTTAATTTATAGCAGGTCAGATCATATGAGGCGTTGACGGTGAAACTGATTGAAATCAGCGACAGTGGAAGAAAGGATGAACTGTATTTTATGGCTAACAGAACTAAAGTCCATAATAGCTTTAAGAAGAAGGTTCATTGCTCATTACTAGAAAGATGCACCACATCGGAATCCGATTAAATTAAATTAAAAAGTTTAAAGAAATTGGGTCAGTGAATGACAGAACTCGATCGGGAGGCCTCAACTCAGTGAGGAGAATGTGGCCGTCGTCCAAGAAACAATTTGAAAGGTGTCCACGGAAATCTTTGCGACGTGCATCCGGTGAACTGAACATCCCGCAATCAACAGTACTCAAAATTCTCAAGGTGAAATTGCACGAACACGCGTACAAGATTCGGCTGATTCAAATGTATTGAAAATGACTACCATCAAGGTCAGATTTCTGTGATTAGTTCCATTCAAAAATCAAGAATTCCCTTGGGTTCTGGACGAGTTGACATTTTCTGATGAGGCCACATTCCACATTAGTGACAAAGTCAACCGCCACAGTTGCCGCATTTGGAGGACAGAGAAACCTTATGAAGTCTGGCAATATGAAAGAGATTCACCAAAAATCAATGTCTAGTGCAGTCTCAGAAAGTCACACATCAATGGTCCTTTCTTTTTTTTAAGAACCAGCAGTCAGTTGTGAACGTTACCTTGCAATGTTGCAGAATTTCTTTAGCCCTGAACTAAGATGATTAAATCTTTCAGATGCACCTCCTTTCAGCAAGACGGTGCTCCAACTACTATGCTTTGAATGTGCGCAGTTCTTGAATGAAGTTTAGAGGTGGACCAATCTCTTGGCCACCTCGTTCACCTGAACTGTCTCCACTGGACTACTTTTTATGAGGTCATGTTAAAAGTGTTGTGTACTCATCGAAAACACATTGAGCGATGTATCGAGTAAGATGGCGGTTATGTTGAGGTTAGAAATTTGTAATGTAGTGTGTTAAAAGCTATAATAATTATGCTTTCATACGCCGTTTACAGTTTGTTTCTATCATTGTACATAAAAAGCTATTAAAGTTTGAAGTTGCACAAGGACTTTGTAACCACCTTATATATACAGTATATACTCGTAGTCGGTCAACGACTGTCCGTTTTCCTTAGTCTCTCCATGACCAAAATGGCTGCTGAATTAGACGGCGGTCCGGGCTGTTCCAGGCTGTTCCGGGTGGTGCAACAGGGACGAAAATAAAAAATTCTAAATAATCTCAGAATCAACTCCAGCGACCCTAAAGACCCATATCCGCCTAGAAATCGCAGTAAAAAATCTATTTTTAAGGGTCCTTTTCGACGCTTAGCTCACTCAAAAAAAAAAAAGTTTTCTCAGTTTACAGTCAAAGAATTATTTACTTACATATTCATAATAAACTATAATAATAGAAGTAAAATGGTTGCTTACTACTGAATATCGATCGTCCAAAAACTAGGGATGTCACGGGTACCCGACCTGATCGGGTAATGTACTACTCGATGATACCCGACCCGATCGGGTAATTGCTAAAAAATTGGGTACGGGTAGTAAAAACCAAATTCTAATTTAATTTTAATTTTATTGTTTTGCAGGTTTTCTTGATATATTTTTTGTATAATATTTTTTAACAAAACATTCAAAATGGCAAATCGTAGTATGGTTTGGGACTATTTTGTCATTGCTAAATTAGATAATAGTAAAGCCAAGTGCTTGAACTGTATACAGTTAATAAGTCGCGATACTAAACCAAAAATTTGGAAGTCTTCAATACCCGATCGGGTATCCGTACCCGATTGGGCATTACACTTCGGGTACCCGTACCCGATTACCCGGTAAAGGGCTACCTGTTGCATCCCTACCAAAAACTATCGTTCTCACAAACGCTTAACTTCAACTTTAAACGACTATTCTTTAACTATAAAGTAACTTTTCCTGAGCAAATTTGATATCATCGTAAAGTACTTTCATCTACTTTCAAACAATATCAAAATAAAAATAAATTTAATAAAGAATTAATTATATTTAAAAGAACTTAATAATTAAAAGAATTATTATTAAAAGAATTTAATTATTAAAAATAAAATAATTATTAAAATTTCTTTTTCATGCTTAGAAATCATTTTGAGACTTCGAGAAACCTGAAATTGAAAATATATCAAGAATTAAGATTCAGAAAATTTCTTGTTGAAAAGTTGGAATTTGCTTATTGTGTATTTCAACGGCTTATAGTATCAAAACTATGAGAGGAAATGACCTGAGAACTTATATATGCCTAGTATTTATTTAGGTTAGGCAATATATAATATATATATATAGTTGCTTGTACCCTGTGGTGAATGGACGTGCTGTTTTGCTCTCTCTATTTAACACCAAATTAGAAGGGAATAATCTACTCGGCGGTTTATTCTGTTTGCACCCGAAAGTGTATAAAGTATCAGTGAATCCGTGCATATAAATTATAAAGTGAAATTCATTAAAATTAAGAAAGTGCAATACAGTTTACATAATTTATCACCAGTTTTAACGTATATATTCAAAACGAAATACGGTTGGCATTCGAGAAAGTTTGAAACAAGGCAGGAAAAAGGTCATAAAACGCAAAGGTCAGAAAACCCTCGAAATACCCTCGACCATCGAAAGGAAAGAAATAGAAATAAAAATAAATAAATAAAGAATTTGTGTGGGTATTTCTTTTTACGCTAATTAAGGAATAGCATGGCTATGGGTCCAAATTCTCACTTAATCTGTAATTTGTGCAATCTGGTAACAACGGAAAACTTGGCGATTAGATGTGATTTCTGTCAACGACTGAATGACTTTATCTGCATGAATTGGAATGATAGGGAAATAACTCTTGTCTCGAACGCGAAACACGTCGTGGGGATCAAATTTCTATGTGGCGCATGTACACAGACCGTAAATTCTTTCGCGGTCTTTAAAGAAATGGAGATAGCAGACTCGAAAGTTACAAAAAAGAATGAAATAATGGGGACACAGGGTCCGGAATGGTCCCAACGAAAAACCGGGTGGATGAGAGAGAGAAGACGAAATAACGAATAACAGCATAATAACGAACAACAATTTAATAACGAATAACGATATAAACAATATAATACGGAAGGAAGACATAGATGAAAGAAAAGAAATAAGTAAAAGTTGCGAAGTAGTCAAACGGTCCAACGAGCGAAATGATAAAAAGATAATAACTAAAAACGTAGAAAATAAAAGCCAAAGAAAAATAATGATAATGCCAAAATTAAGAACTTTGAAAATAATAAGAAAAGAAGCAGAAGCGTAGAAAATATCGTATGTAAATACTACGCGAAAGGGAACTGCAGATATCGGGATGGGCAATGCATATATGCACATCCCACATTATGCAAAACGCATTACACAAGTGGATACTGCAAATTTGATAAGAAATGCATGTTCCACCATCTTACGGTCTGCAACACTTATGCAAGATATGGGAGTTGCAAATACGAAAAAAATGCCGATACCACCACCCTCAAAGGAACGCAACGAGTGAACAGAAAAAACGAACATCAAAGAAGAGTGCCAATTTTTTAGACGCAGCCAACACATTTCAGCTGCTAAATACTATCCAGCAATTACAAAACCAGCTGACAAATATAGGAATCCGAGAGCCGGACAGAAGGTACGAACAAAGCATTTCATGCGTTATCGGAGGACCACAAGGCAACGAAACCGGCACCCCCATTGGAAAACAAATCGGAACCACCTGTATGCGAAAAAAGAGAAAAAATAAAAATAATCCTAGCCAACATACAGGGCCTTAAATCAAACCATTCCAAACAAAGTTGTATACCTGAAAGGACTCATGCAAGAAGCCGGAGCAGACTTTGCATGCCTCACGGAAACTCATCTAAAGGACTGCCAGGCGAACTGTGAAAATTGTGAGTCCTGTATTGACAAAAAGAAATACAAATTGACAACTATAACATCCTCCGAGCCGACAGAACAGTGAGACGTAAAGGAGGATGTGCTATTTACACACGCGAAAGGCACATAGCAGAAATGGCTATAAGTACCTCAAACAACTACGTAGAATGTGTAGCAGCAAAAATTGAAAAATTAAATATGGTACTAATTGTAATGTACAGACCCCCAAACACGCCAACCTCAAAATTTTCAGATTCCATTACAGAGGTAAGAAACTTGGTAAAGATCTACACTCTCCAACCCCAAATATTTTTCTCTGTGGTGATTTTAATTTCCCATTCATGAAATATAAAAGGATAGGAAAAAATATATGTATACACCAGGACAAGGGGGCACACGAGAAGACCAGGAGCAGGTAAAAATGCTACTAGCTCTAGCTGATGAATTTATGTTAACGCAAGAAATAACAGAAAACACAGAAAAAACAACTGCCTAGATTTGGTATTCACAAACAACAGTAATCTAATTGATAATGTAGAAATATCCCCAACTATGATATCGGACCACAACATCATTGAAATAACAACTAATATAAAGGCAACAGGAAAGGAAAGAACACGCACAACAGAAAGAAGCAAATTCGAAATTTTTAATTTTCACTCCAAAGCTATAAACTGGGAAGATGTGACATCCAGCATGGAAGTAATAGATTGGAAAACCATTTTCGAGGCCAAGACAACGGAGGAGATGCTAATGACGTTAGAGGAGAAGACGTTAGAAATTGTGGAAAAACATGTCCCAAAGATACAACAAAGAGGAAAGAGAAGCAGGTTCGAGAGACAAAAGAGGGCATTGTTTCGAAAGAGAAAAAGAGTGACTGCAAAATTAAGTAATTGTAAAGATAACATCAGAAAAATATTAAATGATAAACTGCAAAGTATCGATGTCGTCATACAGGAACTAATCGAGAAGCATACAGAAAAGAAGAAGACGACGCTATAGAAGCGATAAAGGCTAACTCAAAGTACTTCTATAATTTCGCAAAAAGAAAGTCGAAAAACCATGCGACTATCGGACCTTTAAAAAATGAGAACAGTGCTTTATCTGATGATCTAACAGAAGTATCTGAAATATTAAGAGCTCAGTACGAATCATCTTTCAGTATCCCAAAAACTGACAAATTGATATGCGATAGAAACGCGTTCTTTGAAGAAGAACCACAAGGGGAAAGTATAACGGATTTCGACTTTACGACGGATGATATTACACAAGCCATAGGGAAACTAAAAACACACTCAGCGGCAGGACCGGATAAATGGAATGCCACACTGATCAAAAACTGCAAGAATGCAATCGCTGAGCCCCTATACTGGATATGGAGACGATCACTAGACACGGGAGAAATACCGGGCATCCTGAAGAGCGCGAACATAGTCCCAATATATAAAGGAGGAGATCGATCCGAGGCCAAAAACTATAGGCCAGTGTCGCTTACATCTCATCTCACTAAAATATTTGAAAGAATAGTTAGACAGAAAATCTATGACTTTTTGGAAACTCAGAAAAAATTCAATGATAACCAACACGGGTTTCGGTCAGGCAGATCATGCCTATCACAACTAATGGAACACTACAACAACATTATTGATGCACTTGAAAGTAATGAAAACTATGATGTACTATACACAGACTTTGCTAAAGCGTTCGACAAGTGTGACCACGGAATCATAATACATAAACTGAAATATATGGGAATAACAGGAAAAGTAGGGAAATGGATATATAATTTCCTTAGTGAGCGGCGGCAAGTCGTTACAGTACAAGGAGTATCTTCATCAGAATCAGAGGTCCTCAGCTCAGTACCACAAGGAACAGTATTAGCTCCACTACTCTTCATAATCATGCTAACTGACATAGATGAGGACGTTACCAGAGACAGCACAGTAACATCCTTTGCGGATGACACAAAGATCAGTAGAAAAATAAGAAACCCAGAAGACATAAGGATCTCTACAAACCGACATAAACAGAATCTACAAGTGGACGGAAGACAACAATATGAAGTTTAACACCGAGAAATTTCAGCTATTACGGTACGGAAAAAAGAGACCTAAAATCCATGGAATATTATACCCCAAATGGACAGGAAATTCAGAGAAATTCCAGAGCAAAAGATTTAGGGTTGTAATGACAGATGATGCGAAATTTGAAACACAAAATAAGATAGCAGTAAACAGAGCAAAGAGAATAACGGGACAGATATTGAGAACCTTTAAACGAAGGGATAGGAATGTAATGATTCCTCTACTGAAAACCCTGATCATACCCAAATTGGAATACTGCTCGGTCCTAACATCCCCATATAAAAAAGAAGACATTAGACAGCTGGAAGGGATCCAGAGAAGCTTCACAGCCAAGATCAATGGGTGCAAAGAACTAAATTACTGGGAAAGGTTACGCGAACTAGACCTATATTCACTGGAAAGGAGAAGAGAGAGATACACCATTATTTACACTTGGAAAATAATGGAAAACTAGTCCCTAATCTTACTCTGAACCCTATAACTCCCCAAACAACGGTGGAAAGTAGAAACGGTAGACTGTGTCGTATTCCCAAATTGAAGGCGAGACAGGGAACATCCTTAACCCTGAAAGAAAATAGTTTTGTAGTGAGAGGACCAAAACTGTTTAATCAGTTGCCCAAAGACCTAAGAAACACGAAGGGAGTTGCAGTGGAACATCTTCAAAAGAAGACTAGACGCCTGGCTCAGAACAATCCCCGATGAGCCGGGCGTACCTGGCTATGTGAGGTGGAGAGCAGAATCCAACTCACTACTTCACCAGGCCAACTCGAGAGGAGGGGCGACAAGCTTGACCTTCGCGAAATGAGAAATCATCGCGCGAAACCTTTGTAAGGTTGTAAGTAAGGTAAGGAGTACAAAGTTCGGATTCCGTGTATATCGTGTAGTGGGCGGTCCGGTATTCGTGGGGCCCAAGCGAAGTTCTCGCCGAATTGGCATAGACCGCCATTGACCGACGATATATACGAGGGTAATTCAATAAGTATCCGCACTTTTTACTTTCACAATTTTATTTTCACGTCTGATAGATTATTTATAAACACATCACTTCCCAACATAGTCTCCCTGTTTCTCAATACTCTTAGTCCAGCGATCTACAAGCTTCCTAATGCCATCACAAAAGAATGTTTTTGGCTGTGTACGTAGCCAGTCATGCACCGCCTCCTTCAGGTCATCATCGCCTTGGAATCGCTGACCTCTCAAAGCGTCTTTTAGTGGTCCAAACAGGTAAAAATCCGAAGGTACCAGGTCTGGATTGTAGGCTAGATGGTCGAGAACTTCAAATTTAAGTTCTTGAAGGCATTTTCTAGTCTGTGCAGCGGTATGAGGGCGCGCATTGTCGTGTAACAGAATAACACCTTCCGACAATCTCCCTCTCTGTTTTGTGCGAATTGCTTGCTTTCACTCATTCCGAAGCATGTCAGAATACGATGCACTTGTTACTGTAGTTATCTATAGCGTTAAAGAGTTGGACAGAAAAGGTATGAGAATGTGTCCAAATCTGGTGCTAAATACACCCCTTAAAGGAGGAGGCATGCAATTAGAGAGTTCAGAAGAGCATTGTCCGTTATAACAGCGATCGTAAAGAGAAAGTGAGACAACATTGCGGCGACGAGAGAGTGAGGCAACTCTGTGGCGAAGAGAGAGGGATTGAAAGCAGTCAGTAAGAGGGGAAATGATGAGACGAAAAGCCTTTGATTCCACCCGGTCAATAGAGCTGTGTGGGTTGGGCAATACTCTTTTCCTTTTATTTATCAATGATTTATTATGTCGCACTTCCTGTTCTATCCACTCCTATGCTGATGATTCAACCTTTCACTTCTCCATCCACTTCACAAAGCGTCCTTCTCGACAGTCATTCATGCTTCGCGTGGGACGGCTATGATACACCTGACCTCTGATTTTTCTACTATTTCTAACTGGGGCAGAGAAACCTTGTGACTTTTAATGCCTCTAAAACGCAGTGACTCAACCCACACAGCCTACTTGACCGGGTAGAATCTAGGGCTTTTCGTCTCATAAAGTCCCCGCCTCTTACTGACTGTCTTCAATCCCCCTCTCTTCGCCGCAATGTTGCCTCATTCTCTCTTTAATATCGTTATTATAATGCCACCCACTCAGGGCTCTTGGCGGCGGTCTGTATCCTCGCCATGCAGTCTTGTGTCAGGCATATCTTGTAGGGGTGGAAGTGATTTGCTTCAAACACGCCCGTCTCTCTGGATAACCTTCGCGTTGACTTCTCGGGCTGTTAAACACATTACCAATAGTAGTGTCGCAGTCACATTATCAGTGGAGGATCTTAGCCGAATAGTACGTGGTCGGTCAATAACACTCCCGGTTGCTTTAAATCGCGCAATCACTTTTCTGACAGCTGAGAAACCAGTGTTTTCCATCTTGTATTTTCTGGTTAAATTTATGAGCGACATTTCGGCCGTACTTCCTTCTCTCGCGTACGTGAAACTGACTTCACTCTGTCATCTTGTTAATTTCCCATCCATATCTCACCCGGAACAGAGAAAACAAACGGTATTAACATAAATCAATTTCCCCTGTGTGTCCTGACACATGGGACACCCTCTACTTCATATTACTGAATTCTAGGTTTAAGACTGGTACTATTGCTTTATACGTCATACACAAATGCTAAATTCACCACCTTATGACATAACAAAAAGAAAAAAAAAAACACTATTTGCTTCAAGTGTTTTCCAGTTGCCATGGGAACTGAGCACATTGTGAAAGCAGTAAACAATTTTATAATATTCAGAAAGACAAAACTTTGTCACCGACTGTATGTGTGTGTGTATATATTATATATATATATATATATATATATATATTATATATATATATATATATATATATATATAATATATAATATATATATATATATAGTGACGTACAAAAACTTAAACCATTTCAAATCCTTAAAACTTTTTTATTTTCTTTGGATGATTTGGGAGAAAGTTCATTAAAAGTGCTACTCAAAACTTTTATTATCATTTCACTTTTTATCAGGAGTTGTTTAAATGTCAAAATGACGCATCTTAGTGAAGAACAAAGCGTTATCAACAATGTGTCAGTACAGACAATGCAGCGATGCATTGTGAACTTTGGTTTGAGAATTCGGCAATGCACTGAACGAACTTTAAACGAACGCGAGAACGCATCGAACACACAATTTGAAAGGATTAAAAAAAAAAAACTTTTGGAGTTGCAATTTTTAATAAATTTGTTTCAGGATCATCAGAAGAAAAATAAGAAAGGTTATAAAGATTTGAAATGGGTTAAGTTTTGTACGACACACATACACACACACACACACACACACACACACATATATATATATATATATATATATATATATATATATATACAGTTTCTAATGCCCAAACTTTGCATATTATAATGTTACGTTCATAGTTAAAATGGGATACAGTTCAAATGGGTACAGTTCAAGTGGATACAGTTCTTTTGCATATCAAAAAGATTCATTTAAAATTTTCAACAACAATATTTAACTGATGAACGTAACTTAAAACATGAAATGCGAACGTACACGAAATTATGGTGATCGTGATGTTAATTTCCCATTTTGCCTGATGCATGACGGGAGTGCGAGTTATATAATGTTTCTTCGTATTTGTTTTAATAACCTAATTAAAAAAAAAAACATATAATATATATATATATATATATATATATAATATATATATACAGGCCTGGATTTAGCTATAGGCGAACTAGGCGATCGCCTAGGGCCTCGCGCCAAAGGGGGCCTCGCTCAAGCCGTTTTGCGCGTTCTGTTCGTGATATTAATGATTTAGAACTCTATGAAGAACTTAAAGTACTTTGCAGGTTTATACTTGAGAAAACAGATCTCGGAAATGCCCTTGTTTATATAGTGCAAAAACAACTAAGTGAGATTTATCCTATGTTTATGTTGCACTTCGAATAGTATTAACCATCCCAGTTACTGTTGCTTCGGCTGAAAGAAGTTTCTCGCGTCTCAAAACTTATTAAAACATATTTGCGTTCCACCCATGTCTCAAGCGAGATTGCAATCATTAGCTATGTTATCAATAGAAAACGATATAACAAATTCATTAGATTATTCTCAATTAATTGAAGAGTTTAGCTCGAAGAAAAGTAGAAAAGCATTGCTGTAATATTCAAGGAGCATCTGAACCAAATATTAAAGCATTAATATTTAGCCTGATAAGTCGATCGCTCACTATTATAAAAAATGAAATGTCAACATCTCTTATAAGCACACCGGACAAAAAATTAGTCACCCCTCTCAGAATGTACCTAATAACGTGTGACGGCGCCTCTGGCCTTGATAACCGCACGAATCCGGCGAGGCAGAGACTCTACGAGGTTGTGCATGTACTGAACATCGATTTGCTGCCACTCGTTCATCAGCCGGTCCCGAAGTTCCGCCAGAGTCCGTGGGTGTCTATTCCTGCGCTTCACTTTCTGTTTCCAGCTGAACAACACCTTCGACGCATTCAGGATTAAAGGCTTCATTGGACCTGCGATGTATCGTCGCCTCCCATCATTGGAGAACAAAACAAAAAACGGGACTCATCGGACCAAATTACACGTTTCCAATCTGCCGCAGTCCAGTTTTTGTGCCTCTGAGCCCATTTATAACGTGCCAATTTGTGACTTGCTGTTAACAGCGGCCTCTTCCGTGGTACCCTGCTCCAGATGTCCATCGCATGCAGTTCTCGTCGCAATGTCCGTTCGGAAATTGGTCGCTGGAGAACCTCATTGGTTTCTTGGAGCAATGTTCTCTGGTTTGAAAACGATTTGCAGTTACTAGACGAGAAACATGGGCGGCCCCTATTGTCGAGAATTGTTTTCCGGCCACAGTTACGCCGTCGATTGTCAGTTGATTGCGAACTACACCACTCTTTGTAAACTCGCTGGACAGTACGCGTTGACACACCAACAAATTGGGCTACTTCAGACATTTTGTGTCCGTGGGCTCTGCCAAACACGATGGCTCCTTTTTGCCACTGAGTAACGTCTGCCTCACGACCCATTTTGCAGACTATATCCAACACACACTTTGTTCTTCACCACCTCACGAAACAGATCTGATCCTGTGTGCTACGTCACCGCTACTTGTCACTTACCAATGCTACATCAGCGCCCTCTGTGTGACCTTGAACTTCCTACTATCGGTGTTATTAGGGGTGACTAATTTTTTGTCCGGTGTGTTACATCACATATGAAAAACGTTTGTATACTATGGAAAGTCATTACCTATAATATTATATAAAATCTTAGAAATCATTGTCTTATATTTTCGATACAAATCTTGATTCATATTATAATTTATATTATTTGTATGGTTATTTTATTTCTTATACAATTTCCATGCGTGATTATTGGTTTGGTTTAATTTTTAAGTGCTGGCATAGGTCTGTCTATGCGGGATTCTAATATTGCTGGTATAGTACCGATAATTAAGTCCATATTTTCATATATATAGGCCTAGGCTCGCAATTTCTAGATCTGCTAGGGCCTCGCAATTTCTAGATCCGGCCCTGTATATATATACACACACACACATATATATTAATTTTTCCCCCTTCTCCCCCGCTCCCTATGTTTATTTTACGTGTGTTTCGAGGGTGTAATGTTGGTGAAAATCGATGTGCACATTTTAATTAAGGGAAGAATTTAATTGTTCCTTAATTAATTTTGAACGTTTCATTTTAAATTTCATGGCAATTGACGATAAGAACTTGATTCTCGAAACGTTGGGTGAAAAATAATTTACGAAATATTCACAGCAAATTGGTTCTCTCTCTCTCTCTCTCTCTCTCTCTATCTGTATATGTATGTATGTATGTATGTTATGTTAGAGAGTGTGGTTTAGAGAGGTTAGGTAGGAAGGCGTTACATTGGGCTGACATTCAATTTAATTGTATCTCGAGGGACATTCAAATGGAAGCTGATGAAGACTGACGCAGGCTTAGATCGCTTTACAGATGCCTTGGAACGCGCACCGCAGAAGGAGGCGCTAAAAAGGGCCGTATTACGGGCACAGAGACAGGGAAAGGGAAGGGGAGAGACAGAGAGAGAGAGAGAGAGGGGAGAGAAAATGGGAATAAGGGAAAATATAAGAGGTTTAATAAAGAACTGAGGAAATAAATATAAAATACTTTTGAAACGAGATAAAAAGAGATGAAGAGAAATAGCAAGATGGTAAAGCATGAAGAGGGAAAAGGGGATCTGAAATTAAGACGGAAAGTGAGGGGTTTCAGTTTCGAGAAAGTGAGGGATGCGAGTAAAAAAGGACGGACGAAAAAATCAAGTGAAAAAGGGGCGATACGGCTTCCATAAGAGCAAAATATGAACGAGTGAGAATTTCCGAAGCGGAGAAAAATAAAAGCCGCTTATTATTTCACTTCTAATTGAATCTAAATTTTGTTTATGAAAGAAGGAGATTAAAATAACAATAATAATGACTCCAAACTCGCCTATGGATGGACTCAAACGTGTATTGCATCCATGCGGATCTTCACTTGGGCAGAGTGGTGGAGTCTTTGTCTCCCTTAAACCTCTGTGCTTGTGTGTGCTGAAATAACGAAATTGAAATAACGATTCTATCCCACACTCGTACAATGACAAGCCCCACAACTAAATCTCAATTTTTAATATTAAACGGAACACCAGACAAGGAAACAGAACGAATTTTATGAAAATAAATGAATAATAGGAGGAGAAGCGTCGATTAATGAATGTAAAACATGATTACATCCAATCATACATTGAAATGTATTAAATTTACATCTCTTAAGTTGATAAAACGAGACCGCGAAATAAATAAGAGCGGAGAGAAAGTAGCGATCTTCATAAAGCAGACAAAGGAGGGCTTACTCGTCTAATAAAAGGAAAAGAACAGTGTGTGCTCTCAAAATATACAGTACTGTTCAAAAGTTTCAAAACGCCAATAAAATTGATCAAAATTGCTCCGTATTCCAGTTTAAATAAAAAAAATTGCCAAGAAATATTCCTAAATAGTATAATTTTACTTGTCCACATTACGCATGCTCAATATGAACAGTAACTTACAGGGTTATCGGTTGACTATCTGAAAACATTTTAGACTCTGACATTTTCATTCTTTGCTTAACTAAAGTAGAATAGTAGATAATGTGTTTTATAAACATTCTAGTTTTCTATATCATGTATCGAAATAATGAGTGCCTTCAACGCTTTTACAGATGAATTCAACTGATTTTTTCATATACAATGCCTCCAGTACGACAGATACCAGAAAATATTCGCATAACTAACGTTTCGGCCGTAACAATACGACGTCTATTGCAAGAGGCAGGGTTGCACGGAAGAATTGCTGCCAAAACACCGTACCTGAGACCAGGAAACGAGTATAAGGGTAAAAATATGCACGAGATCATGTCCACTGGACGTCGACTGATTGGACAAAGGTTCCCTGGACAGATGAATCAAGATTTGAAATTTTTGCGTCTAAGCAGTGATGCACAAACCTTTCAGTGGCCCCACGGGTCTTTTCAATTCAATGAAAAAGTTAGAATATAAAAGTGACCCAATTTATGACTTAGATGGAAAGTAGGCTAATACATTTAGTTATTTTCTTCGCTTGGCCCTCACATCAAAAAAGTTTGTGCACATGGTCTAAAGGAAGACAGTACATACGACGGTGACAAGGTGAGAGATATAATAATATGTGCTTACAACCAACAGGAAAGCATGGGGGGGACCTTCAGTGTTTGGGATTCCATAAGTTCATCTAGAGTTGGCTCCGTTGTGAAAATCGGTAGTACTCTAAGTAAAGAGAAATACAAGCGAACTCTTCATCTGCATGCTGTGACAGATAGAAAGCTTTTGACTGGACAAGGGTTCACCTTCCAACAAGATAACGACCCAACACACGGCAAAAAACATATTTGGAGGGAAGGACCCTAGAGAACTAAAAGTTTTGGAATGACCATCACAAAACTCCAACATGAACCCAACTGAGGTTATATGGAACTATGTAGACGCTGAGAAGGATAAACTGAAGCCATCTGATATTGAACAACTTTGTAAAGATCTGCAGAATATTTGGATGAACATTCGACATCACTGGTAAAGAAAAACACTGACAGCATTATTAAGAATCCAAACTGTTATAAGGGCAAAAGAGGAACACATTACGTATTGACATATATACAGGGGAGGAGAGAATAATGAAAACACTCGCACTTTCGATGGTGTATTTTCTGATATCATTAATGGCGTTAAATACTTTACTAAGTTGACATGTAAATGCATATAATATTGAGAACATCTTCTATTTTAATATGTTGATACTGGTTTTTCCTCTTCTTGTAGAATAAATGAAAATATGGCGCTTAGAAAAGATGTTACTGACTGTGAAAGGGCCATAATAGTAGGAGCCCGTTTAGTTGGTGTCTCATATTAAAAGCCACAAAATTGTTCCTACATCTCGAGGAACACTCTTCAAGGTTCTGAATACATGGAAAAAATGGAAAACCTACACCACGTAAGCATAATAGTGTCTCCATTATTCTCTCCAACTCCAACTCCATTCGAGCTTTTGTACTGGTTGGTATTATGAGGGGCTTTAATACAGTTCTCAAAACATCGTTCTGACTGATACTGGTCTTTGCAGAATATTCTTAAGTTCTGAAGAAAGTTAAGATGCCGAAATCTTTAGTACGTGCTTTACAGCTCGTAATAAGGTTCTCCCATCACATTCCGTCAGTTTTGTTTTACTCCCACTATATTGCTTATTTAATGTAGTTCTTTATTTCCTTTCATGTATTCATAACCTTGAGGACTGTTCCTCGAGATACAGGGGCAATTACGCGACTTTTAATACTGAGACAGCAACCAAACGGTCTCCTATTACACTGGGGAACAAATTTCAAATTTTTGTCTATTGAATTAGATTTGACAGTTAGTTCTAGGTAAGGTAATTTGGGTGCGCTGAGCACGAATCTTTACTCGGTTTTGCTCTATCAGGTCCTGATTTTGCTCAACACCCCTCCTCTTTCGTCGTATTCATAAAAAGGTTTTTTTCTCAATACTCGCTAAGTCTTTTGCAGTTACACATTATGCAACTAGGTTTTATCTAGGTATTTGTACCTATTGTTATGGTATTGTTGTATTATGTATATTTTTATATGTAACACCCTAAAAATATTTTTAATTTTGTCATTTTTAACCCATTTTAATATTAGTAAATTAAGCTAAAAATCTCATAGAATTCTAAATTTTCTCGAGCGTTCCTGTTCTCTGTAGAGTATTCTAGAGGGACAACTAAAATATATAAAAGCGACTCGTTTCCAGAGTTAATCAGTCAATTCAATCAGTCAGTCAGTCAGTCAGTCAGTTGAGTTAGTTAATTAAGTTTGGGCATTAACATAATTTTGAATTGGCATATGATTTAGTGAGTAATTTTGTCATCGTGATTTAATATAGTTGATTTAATTAGACGTAATTTATATTGTACCTACTCATCCGTGTTTCTAGTTTAATTTCATAGATTGTAAGTACCTATTTCATAATAAGTACCTATTTAAACTAATTTTTGTGTTTATATTCAGATTTTCTTAAATTTATATGAATTAAGGGCTTTAAATACCTTTACAAATTGGCAGAACAATCAAGCAATATGTCATCAAGCACTAGAAAGTTCAAATGCAAAAACAACCCTGATTCCTTCTGTTATATATGTGGAAATTTTACACTTCCACATCAACGAGCAAATATGACTGACTTCGTAAAAAGAGCTTACTTAGCTTATTTTGGCATAAAACTGGGGGACCAAGATAAATCGTGGGCTCCACATAAAGCCTGCACTATATGCATTGAAAGACTGCGACATTGGACGAAGGGTTCGGATTCAAAAATACCTTTTGGAGTTCCGATGGTAAGTTTATGATTTCATAAAACTACGTAATTTAATCACTAGTATACTGTAACTTACCTAAATGTAATTGTAACTTAGGTACATAAACAAAAATTTACAGAAAATGTTTATAAGAATCTCAAATATTGCATAAGGTTGAAACACATAGAAATGTTAAATGTTTGGGTGATAACTTTTGATAAAATTCATAAAAACAAGTCTCTCGTCGCTTTTGTTAACGCTTTACAATTTTTTTTCCATATCAGGTGTGGCAAGAGCCTACTAACCACGAGACCGATTGCTACCTTTGCTTTGTCAAGACTTCGGGCTTCACTAAGAAAAATAAACATTTTATCGAGTACCCAAATTTCGACACCGCGATACGACCTGTGCTACATTCAAATGAGATCCCATTCCAAAATTTAAGGGTCTGCCAACTCAAGAATTAGTTGAAGATGTTCCTGAAAATATTGTTATGCACTTTGAGGAGTCAGACACCGATTTTGACCCCAGCGTATTTGAAAGTCAAAACGATCCGCAAAAGTTTAACCAGGCCGAGTTGAATGATCTTGTAAGGGATCTAAATTTGCCAAAAAAGGCTGCGGAAATTTTAGCTTCAAGACTTAAAGAGAAAAACTTGCTTACTTCAAACACATACATTTCATTTTACAGAAAAGAGAAGAAGAACTTGTTAAATATTTTAGAACAGAGGATAGTTTAGTATATTGCTGCGACATAGTTGGTTTGTTAAAGAAGATGGGGGTTGAGTCTTACGATGCAAATGATTGGCGCTTGTTTTTAGACAGTTCGAAAAGAAGTCTTAAGTGTGTGTTGTTGCATAATGGCAATCTATACGGCTCGATACCGATTGGGCACTCAACAAAATTAAAAGAAAAGTATGAACATATAGAAAAGGTTTTAAATCTTATCAAATATAGGGAGCACGAGTGGATCATATGTGTTGACTTAAAAATGGTTAATTTTCTGCTAGGACAACAAGGAGGGTATACTAAATATCCCTGCTTCCTTTGCTTATGGGACAGCAGAGCCAAGGAAGAACATTATTTCAAACAAATCTGGCCAGCACGAACATCACTTACTGTCGGAGAAAAAAAACGTAATTAATCCACCTTTAGTGAGCAGAGATAAAATCATATTTCCTCTCTGCATATAAAACTAGGCCTCATTAAACAATATGTAAAAGCTTTAGATACGAACGGCGAGTGTTTCAAATACATAACTTCAAAATTTCCAAGTTTAAGTTATGAAAAAATCAAGGCGGGAATTTTCGACGGTCCACAAATAAGAACAATGATTAAAGACAGCAATTTTCCTAATGTCATGAATGAACGCGAAAAAAATGGCTGGTTCTCATTCGTGGACTTGATAGAAAACTTTTTAGGCAATTATAGGGCAGATAACTACGAAGAAATCGTAAAAAAACTTTAAGGGACTACAAAGAGTTAGGTTGCAATATGAGCATTGAGCATAAAAATGCATTTTTGAATAGCCATCTTGACCAATTTCCAAGTAATTTAGGTGATGTAAGTGACGAACAAGGGGAGAGATTCCACCAAGATATAAAAATTATGGAGGAACGGTACCATTGTCGCTGGGATTCCCACATGATGGCTGATTACTGCTGGTGCTTGAAAAGAGACCTGCCATCAACAAGCAAATACGCTAGAAAGTCTTACAAAAGAAAATTTTTGCCACAGTGAAAGCTTCATATCTGTTTGTTTTTTTATTTTAAGTCATTTCTATCGTTATAATGTAATTTTACTGTAGTTTGAACAGCTTGTATTCATGAAACTTGAAAAAAAAATTTAACACATGACTTAATTTTTTAGTCCTAATTTGAAAAATCTGGAAAATGGCACATAGGCTGTCGACAAGAATCAGGACCTGATAGAGCCAAACCGAGTTGAAATTCGTATTCAGCGCACCCAAATTACCTAGAATCAAGTGTCAGATATCATTCAATAAAATACGTGTTGCCCATGTTATCATACGCCTTTTACAGTCAATAACATCTTTTCTAAGCGCCATATTTTTATTTGTTTTACAAGAACAGGAAACAAACAGTATCAGCATATTAAAATAGAAGATGTTCTCAGTGTTATATGCATTCACATATCACTTAGTAAAGTACAACTCCAGACCAGAATAAGAGAATTGTCTCAAATGCGCTCATGACCTTGATAATACCTTTAACCCTTTCATGCCGTATGGGCGCAAATGAGACCATCAAATTTTATGAGATTTTAGTCATTCTGGAGATATAACACAAGTGTTTTTTTGTGGCATGAAAAGTAAACGAAAATCAGATATGAAAGGGTTAAGTTATAAATCCTTATGAGGAATATTGAATATCTGTGACGTCATTGTGATAAAAATGCACCTCTGTGTCCCAGTTTTTAAATTAATTAAAATATAGTAAACACCTTATTAAAGAGTGAAAAGTTAATGCATAGCAACACCCCAAAATATTAGAATAGCTTCTCAGGTGTTACAAAACTATAGAATAAATTCATTATGTTTATTGAATATTGCCAATATACAGTATTAAACTTTTATCAAAGACTTTTTAACTCTTTATTACTTCATACTGGAGTCTGCAAAACAGCTGTATGGAGACGAACCATTTATTTTTCAACATGACCTGGCTCCAGCTCATGCGGCTCGTACAACATCTGCGTAGTTTGATGCTCATGAAATTAAAGTACTACCATGGCCAGCTAATTCTCCCGATCTTAATCCGACAGAAAATCTTTGGAATATTGCTAAGCAGAAGGTTCAAAAGCATAAATCAGGAATACTTAATGAACTGAAGAGGTGTTTGATGACAACCTTGCAATCGATAACTACAGAAGAATGCAAGAGGCTTGTCGACTCGATGTCACGTTGATTTGGAGGCCGTAATCAGGGCTAAAGGTGCACCAACTAAATACAAAGATGCAAAGTTAAAAAGTCTTTGATAAAGGCTTAATATATTGGCAATACTCAATAAACATAATGAATTTATTCTATTTTTTTGTAACCTCTGACAAGATATTCTAATATTTTGGTACGTCGCTATGCATTAACTTTTCACTATTTAATAAGGTTTTGGCTGGTTTTTTATTTTTCAAAACTAGCATACAGAGGTGTCTTTATATTATAATGACGTCACAGATATCAGAAAATACAGTATCCAAAATGCGAGTGTTTCTATTATTTTGTCCATCCCTTTTATATATTTATCAATGTAATTATTCACTAAAATATTACTGCCTGTTTCATACTCTAATACCTCATACAAAATGTACATACAGTATACGAACGACGATAGCTCTAAATACCCATATACCATTGGTATTTCCAAACTTTTGAACAGTACTGTATGTGCGTACATGCAGTTTGTTATCATGTATACCCACACAATAATAATGATATCCCAAAGTTACGTATAAGGAATTCTAATGTTATGAATTTCACACATAATTTTCCTTATTAACTGAGACGACGAACAAGCGTCATTTTAGACACTCGCAAAATGTTATTCATTTGTTATGAGAACGCGCGCCACTTTACTCATTGCTTATGTACAGTATATATACACACACACACACACACACAAAGGGTTGACAAAAATAAATAGACACCTTCGGGGGTTTTTTCCATAGTTTTCATTTGATAATATACTAAGTCAATAATAATAACAGACTTATTGAATCCATACAGTTAGAATCGTACTGCTTTCCTCTTTCTGTTATGTAAAGCTGACACACGTTCTGACATTCCATTTATGGGCTTTAGCATTTGATCCTGAGGACAATCATCGTGGTGTCCAGTCACTTTTGTTAACCCTATATATATATATATATATATATATATTATATATGATGAATTTCACAATTAAAGAGGTGAAATGAATGAATGAATGAATGATGTACTCACAAGGAAAAAGAAAAAATTATTTCAAGGTCTTTCGTGTATTCAGTAATACACCTCGTCAGAGAACATTCCCTGACGCGGTGTATTGCTGAATACATGAAAGGCCTTGGAATAATTTTTTTCTTCCTTGTGGGTTTGCATCATATGTATATACAGTATATATTAGGCAGAATGGAGGGGCCAAGGGCGAATGCCGGCAAAAACACCCCTACCGACACGCATAGAAGAAGAGAGTCAAAATCAAGGTCTAAAGTTTTCGAGATGCCTGGATACTCTGCGTTTGAAAGATCGGAGGTCATAGTCAGGGGGAAAGATTGATTGAGAAGATTGTTCCAGAGTTCACCGGTTGAGTAGATAAAGGAAAGATTGAGAATACCGATTAACCCTTGCGTTAGACAGTTGGATAGAAAAGGAGTGAGAATGTGTAGAAAGTTTGGTGCTAAATGCTCTCCTTAAAGGAGGAGTCATGCAGTTAGAGAGTTCAGAAGAGGCGTGTCCGTTAGAACAGCGATAGTAAAGAGAGAGTGAGGCAACATTGTGGCGAAGAGAGAGGGCTTAAAGACAGTCAGTAAGAGGCGGGAATTGATGAGACGAAAAGCCTTTGATTCTACCCGGTCAAGTAGAGCTGTGTGGGTTCAGCCACCACACACATGACAAGCGTACTCCATGCAGGAGCGGACAAGACCCCTATACAGAGACAGCAACTGAGTGAGGATGAAGAAACTACGGACCCGGTACAGCACACCGAACCTCTTAGAAG
>JAJOZX010004409.1:150000-375000 GCA_023014485.1 Bathynomus jamesi | reverse complement strand
GCACTTACAGAGATTGTAAAAAAACGATACAGAAGTAATTGTTAACATTGCTAATCGATTAAATCTTGAAGTTTCTGTAAATGACGTAGAGGAATTGCTTGAAGCACATGATGAAGAGCTCACAAATGAAGACCTCATTGAAATGGAAGAACAGGAAAAACAAGAAGAGGAAGAAACTGCGATTGAAACATCTACGCCCACTTCATTCACTCTTAAAGGACTCGATGAAGGATTTAAGCTTTTAGAAACTGCCATGAAAATTTTTCAGTCACAAGATCCAAATTTCGAGCGAAGTTCATAAGTTGCTGTAAACATTAGAAATGATATTGCTTGTTATCAAGAAATTTATAGAGAGAAAAAAAAGATGTCTTCAAAACAAACAACGCTAGACTCCTTTTTCAAGAAAGAAAATTCCAAGCCTTCTACTTCTCACGTGTCTAGTGCTTCAACACAAGCAAATGTGCTTCCGAACATTGATGTAGAAGACGATGATTTTTCAAACTAGGTAAGTTTTCGTTATTAAATCATTGATTTGCGTTTTATTTAAGATTATTTTTATTTTTAGTTATGTAAAAAAAAATTTACGGTCCATATTTCTTGCTTATAACATTGTGTCTATGGGAAATAATGTTCAGCTTTGCGAGTTCTTGCAATGCGAGCGATCTCCCGGAACCAATTAGCTCGCAAAGAAGGGGTATTCCTGTATATATATATATATATATATATATATATATATATATACATATATATATATATATATATACACCAGTGGCGATTTCTTAATGAATGCAACGCATGCAATGCATGCGTTAAATATGTTCTCTTTTCAGATCTAAGTAAGGATTATAATTGACAAAAATAATTTCAGAAACTAAAAAATAGGCTAAGGCTTCAATCACGCATGTACTGGCTATTGGGCGGTGTAAACAAAATTATGTCTTATTTCATTAGACAATTAAGAACATTTTTCTGTACACAGATCGAAATACTTGTAGCTAAAGCATTCACTAATTCAGTCTGGGTACAGAAAAATGTTCTTAATTGTCTAGTGAAATAAGACATGATTTTGTTTACACCGCCTTGCCTTGGGCAATTTTTTAAGGAGACTTCTCACTATCCATAAGATATTTTTTTAGCCTCATAGCTAAATTCAAAAGGCAATATGTTTTAAAATATGCTTAGAAAATTTACTTAATATTTTTACTAAAAATAATTAAAAAGCTTTTTGTTCTGATTTTTTTTAATTAATGAAAATAATACGGCATGCATGCAGTTTTATAGGTGCATTCACCAAAAAGTAACATCTGGCAATTCTGACAAGGCTTCTTTCCAGTACCACAGCCGCAAGCACCCACTTGTGTTCGGTGTTCCCTTTTGTGCTTTAGTTATTTTGGATAATCAGTTAAATAAATTATAGCATTGTAGTGCCCATAATGACTGACGATGTGTTTAATCAATTGAAGACTAGAAGATTTTACTCACTCTCTTTGATGAGAAAAAGCGCATATTGAATAATGGCAGACCGATTCCACATTTGAATTTAAGCAAAGAAAATAAAGGCTTCACTAGGAAATTTAATCCTAAGCTGTATGATGATGTTCCCGGTTATGTGGAAATATTTCAAATAACAAATTGTACTGTTGGTCGTGTTTCCTATTTTCAAGAGATAACTCTGTGTGGAATTCTGTTAGTCGTGGATACGACGATTTAAACAATTACATACTGCAATTTCTCGCCATGAAAAATCTCTTGCTCACATAAATGCATTTGTTGATCTTAAAACATTTGGAAAGTCAGAAAGAATTGATTTAATACTCGACAAGCAGAAATCAGTTGCCATTTCCAGACATAACGAAGAAGTTAATAAGAATCGAGAAATTTTGAAACGTTTGATTAGGATAACATGTTTTTTAGGTATGCAAGAATTAGCATTTCGCGGTCACAATGAAGAAGAAAACGCTGACAATAGGGGTAACTATATTGAATTGGTATTTTGTATGGGAGAATTCGATGAAAAGCTTCAAAACCATTTAAAAACTGCGACTGTTTTTAAGGGAACATCATCTGCTATTCAGAATGACATAATTCAATCTATTAGTGCAGTTATGTTAGAACAAATAAAACGTGAGCTTATCGACTGCATGTATGTGGCGATTTTATTAGATGAAACATCTGATGTCAGCTGTTTTCTCAACTCTCTACTGTTGTTCGTTATGTTAATAAACATGGAGAGATTTGTGAACGATTTATAAAATTCAATGACGTCAGCAATGATAGAAGTGCAGGAGCGATTTCTGATTTATCTATAAGGCAACTAGGTGAACTGGGCTGTTGAAAAAATTAGTTGCTCAAACCTAAGACGGTGCTGCTGTTATGGGGAGCGATCTTAATGGAGTACAAACAAAGATTAGAGAAACTGTACCAGAGGCTATTTTTCTTCACTGCTACGCCCATAAACTTAACCTTGTTTTATCCCAAGCTGTCGCTGAAATTTCCGAATGTAATAAATTTTTTCAGTATTAGGAAGTTTGTCATCATTTTTCAGCAGTTGAACTAAGCGAACTTCAATGCTTGACAAAGTTGTTGGAAAGCGTTTCCCTAAACTGGCTCCAACGCGGTGGAACTATTCATCTCGTCTAGTTGAAAGAGTTAAGGAAAATAAAGAAGATATAATAGATCTTTTAAAAAGCATTCTTGAAAACCCAAAGAAATTTGATGAAAAAACAAAAAATAGTGCACGCGGATTGCTTGCTGGTATCGATACTTTCGATTTTAATTTTTTATTAGAAGTATTTTCTTCAATTTTTCCTTTTACTGAATATCTATTTAATGTGCTGCAAACAAAATCTATGGATATTGTGTATAGCTCAATCACCGTTGAAAGCACTATGAAAAAAATCAAACAAATAAGGATACAAAATTTGCAGATATGTGGGACTTGATAACAGAAAGATGTGGTGAACCTGTATGTAAAAGGAAACAGAGTCTTTCTCCACAAGAGAAGTATAGTCAACTATTTCATGAAAATTCGATAATATACTTCTTCAAATGAAAGAGCGTTTCAGTTCAATGGAAAAATTGGAATTCATTGAGCTTTTAGATTGCAAAAAATTTGAGTTCTATGATGTTACTTTCCCAGAGAGAGCTTTTGAATCTTTGAAAAGAAGCTACAATTCATTTTTTGAGTTTCCTCGTCTCCGTTCTGAATTGTGTTTTATATTCGCACAAATATTTTGCCAAAAAAAAATGTTGCTGAGCTCCTAAAAATATCTACTGGAAAGCGAAATGCACAAAGGTCTTAAGGAAAATATATAAATTGACGAATTTGATTCTAACTATACCAATATCGACAGCAAGTGTTGAGCGATCATTTTCTGCGCTTAAAAGAATTAAAAGTTATTTACGGAGTTTCCAAAGTGAAGAAAGGCTATCTAATCTTGCCTTAATTTCAATTAAAAAAATTTCCTCAAGAAGCTTATGGAGAATCGAGAGTACTTTTACAATTTGGTCATCGAAGAATTTTGCAGGAAAACTAGGAGAGCAGAATTTCAATTCAAATAATGCTTCACAATTATTTAAGGTAAATTTTAAATTTGTATCTTTTTCTTTAGATCAATTCGGTAACTACTATATATAAATATGTCTAATTTTTTGTTCGCATATTTAAGCCTAACATTAAATGAACTTTCCTTCAAAGAGGTCCCCAAAAGTTTGTAAAACACCTTTAACTTGCTAAGTTCTATGTAAACAATATGCAAAGTTTGGGCAAGAGGGTTAGGCGGATGTTTTTCTTCCATTCCATAACATTGCATGCCTGAACAAAAATGTCACGAGTCGCCACTGATATTATACACAGGGTGTTTCAGGAGGAAAGGTCAATACTTCGGGAGGTGAGAGTATCGGTGAGAAAAAAGTTCATATGAACATGTGTCTAATTCTGAATGGTTACGGAGATAGAGCTGTTTGAATCTGATGCGCGCGCAGCTCTTCCTCCCCTTTCCCTCCCCTATAACCTTGAACCATGTAAGCTGTAATGTAAGCATGTAACATAAGCCAATCGACAGCTGACTGTTGTGAGTGACATTGTTTGGTGTTTGAAGCAGTGTTAAGAATGCCACACATCTTCACACATGCCGAATATGCAGATATGGTGTATGTCTACGGTTTTTCTGATGGAAGTGCAACAGCTGCTGTTGCAGAACACCGTCGACGGTTTCCGAACCACAGAATTCCCGATCGAAGAGTGTTTACCAGGGTTTTCAACACATTGCGTGAGATTGGTACACTTCCCAGCGCTCATGTTTCATCTGAACGTGAAGGTCAACAAAATGTGGATGAAGTGGAAACATTCTTCAGTTGGTAGAGCGTAGTCCTACTACTAGCTCACGAAGAATTTCTACACGTCTCGGTGTACCACACACAAGAGTATGGCGAACATTACGTGAGGAAGGCTTGCATCCATATCATGTACAGCGTGTACAACACCTTCAACCAGGAGACGCTGCCATGCGACTGAAATTTTGTCATTGGGTAAATGCTAATCGCCGATTGCTTCGATTAATACTGTTCACCGATGAAGCTACTTTCACCCGTGACGGTATCAACAACACTCGTAACTCTCATCGGTGGTCAGACGAAGATCCAAATGCTACTGTGGAAACAAATTTTCAACATCGCTTCTCTGCCAATGTGTGGTGCGGTATCATCGATGATCAGCTGATTGGCCCTGTTACTTTAGAGAATCGTCTTACAGGACAAAGTTACCTAGAATTTCTGCAAAATGAATTGCCAGGACTATTGGAGGATGTTCCTTTGGCTACACGCGCTGGTATGTACTTTCAGCATGACGGAGCTCCTCCACATTCTACCCGTCTGGTGATGCAATACCTCAATCAAACTTTCCCTGGTCGATGGATCGGCCGCGGTGGTCCTATTCAATGGCCACCAAGGTCTCCAGACCTCTCTCCGTTAGATTATTGTTTGTGGGGGAGGATGAAAAGTCAAGTTTACAAAAGAAAGTTGGATACATGAGACGAATTGCTCGTGCGCATTTTGGATGCTGCTGCCCGCATAAAGGAACGTCAAGACCAACTCAGACGAACAACACGCGATCTTCGCACACGAGTTGCAAAGTGTATTGAGGTTGACGGTGGGATTTTCGAAAACGTATTGTAAACTGTAACAAATTTGTCATTTCTGTATCTGATACCATTCAAAATGCCAATGTTTAAACATTAAATGTTAGAAACAGTAATTGGTTTCTCTTTCTTGATTACCATCAACAATGCTTTTGTAGTTGTAGATTCAAACATCTCTATCTCCGTAACCATTCAGAATTAGACACATGTTCAGATGAACTTTTTTTCTCAAAATACTGTCACCTCCCAGACCTTTCCTCCTGAAACACCCTATGTATATATATTATATATATTATATATATATATATATATATGCTTATATATCAAAACAAAATTGGAAATAAGAAGCTTCGTATATTATAAGCTTGATAATTTAATAAACCCTTTTTGGTGCAACCTACTGTTCAACCCAAATATGACCTCATGATTCATGAAGTCACACAATCCTTGGATAGGATCATCTCGAAATTATTCACATTCCTTCACCAATTAGACCTTTCTATTTGAAGCTGTCGCCCATTCCTCTTTTTTTTCAGTGTTCTCCCCCCTCTCCCCCACCCCCTTATCATCACCTCCCCTCTCCCCCACCCCCTTCTCATCACCCTCCCTCGTCTCTATTTCCAGTGAATTTTAGAAGAGATTCCAAAAATAATTTTAAAAATGAAACGACGCTATTGCTTCATTCAATCAAATTGGATTACAAATTTTAATTAAAGTTTCCTTCAGAGACTATAAGCAAATATTTCATGCCCCAAACTTATTATGAAGAAGTAATTTTTAAAATAAATTCATGATTTACGAAGGCGGCAGTCAGTCAGTCAGTCGGCCCACGAACGATATCTACCGTACCTATACGACATCTACTCGCAGAGGGAAGAGATAGCAAAGGCTTATTCAGTTTACTATCTGCATTACTTTTCAACACACACGTGCGCACACACACACACACACACACACGTGTGTGTGTGTGTGTGTGTGTGTATATATATATATATATACAAACTCAGAATGGTCCCCTGAGAAACTTATATGTTAAACACAGACCGTGCATGGAACAAGGAACTTTTCTAGGAAATTACATCCACTATAGTTCGAATAAGTAATGATAAGTGACGATTACTATAGTATTTGTCACTTATCATTACTTATTCCAACAGTTTAAAAACTGTTATTAATAACCCCCTCCTACCCACCCCACCCTACCCCCTCAAAAATAAAAATAAAAATATGACCTTATTTTTGGAATTCTTTAAAAAAAAAAAAATTTGATTTTGCAATTTTGGGTGTAGAAATAGGTATAAAAATTAACATCTCTAAAGGCTAAAACAAACTTATATCAAGTTTGCAGTAAAGAAGGGTTTTTAAATACGTCCTTCAATATTCTGGTGTCGTAAGCCAGAAGGATGCAAGTACAAATTTAAAAAAAGTAACATCCAAGAAGCTCATTTCCCCACTATGTGCCGGGGTGAGTGTGCCCGAAGCGTGACCTCAGCCAGACAGAAACGGAGCAATGGCCAACTACAGTGCATCCGATGCCAGAGGTCAGGAGTGAACGAGCGCCACACCGCTCAGAGTCCGTTACCGTAACCACTGAACTATAGGTTACATGAGTATTTTAGGTTGGAAGTAATGCATGAGAATGGAATTCTGATGGCTGATTATTATCTTAGTTTTTAAATTTGAAAAACCTTTCATTGCAAATCTTCATTACATTAATCTCATATAAAACCAACTAGAACTAGAAGAAAAAGAAGTTAAAAGCTTGTGATGTACCGATTCCAAAATTTAGCCGATGCCGATGCGATTCTTTGCCTAGATTTTAAAAATCAATCCCCTTCATAAATTTTACTAATCTATGTTGAAACTTTCAATTTTCATATTTTTGTATTTCAACTTTGTTTAAATGCTTTTCCTTAACTCACTCAACTATATACGTTACCAGAATTTGTTACTCAACAAGTAGAGACCCCGCAAAAACATTTGCGGTCAAATTAGTATCTCTATTGTAACATTACTTCTTTAAATACGGGTTTCCTATTTAGTTTCATCACCAAGACTTTAACTGATCAAACTTCTCATTCTAGAAAAACTACTTACTGTAAAGTATCCATGCGTAAAAACAGGCTTAGGAATATAAATACAAAATATCCGGGTCAAATAGTATCTTTATCAAGGCAGCCCGAGAGCAATGCAACAGAATTGTCAAGACGCCCTGGCATTCGCAAGAAAATTTGGGCCGGATCTATTATTACGTTTACTCGCTATCCAAGATGGATTGAAGTCGCTGAAAGCATTGAAGCTTATCAAAGACCAGGATATAGGCCAGATATTGTTGCAAGAGTTTTTCACAGAAACTAAAAAAGCTGCTTCATGATTAACACTAAAACATATACTCGGAAAGCTAAGTGCATTTTTGTATGCAGTTCATGCACCTTCAAATTTCAGCTGGCGGACCCCCAAAATATGACGGGTTGAAGTTCCCATATGCCCCACACCACCCCACACCTTATACACCACCTCTACACAGCCCACACCACCCTCACACCTTCTACACGACCTCCCACACTCCACACACAACCCCCGCCAAAAAATTTTCATTAAAATTTTAAGGCCCTGGGACCTATTTGAATAAAAAAAAATGGATATACAATTTGGATTTATAAATTATTAAATATTTAAAATAAAGTCAACATAATAGGATGGTTTAATATAAAAGTTTATAACGTACAACTTAATATAGTATGTGAATTATTATAATGTAGCTATAATACAACTATAATATAATATATTGTTATTAATATTTTATAATATTAGAGCTCAGCTAGTAGAGAAAAGGTAAATTTATAGTTAACTTACTATTAAGCTTTGCCTTTTTCGTAAATGTAAAATATTTTCATACGATTACATTTTGAAAATTAGTATTAATTATTATAAATGGTGGGGGTGGGGGGGGAGGTTTGTATGTTCAACTTTTCTTTAAATAAAGATTTTGTTTGTGTAATAAAATTTTTAAAATTTCAAAGAATCGGTAAGAGAATCGGCTAAATTTGACTGATTCCAAAAAATGTGATTCTGCCGATACCGATTCCGATGCCCCCAAAATGGCCGATTCCGCCGATGCCCATAACTGTTACACCACTATATAAAAACTGGCTTAGATTCTTTGCCTTTAAATAACAGTATAGTATGATTCACCTCTTTGAGATTCCTCTCTGCAGATACCGAAAATCTAAAGATAAAGTGATTACTTCACTTTGCGGGTGACTCTGTAGTTACCCCAAAAATTGAGGGTAAACTCGAGTTATCTCCAATTTGGGGATAACTAAGTAGTACCCCGAATTTTGAAGGTAACTACGTAGTTACTCTTAAATTGGGATAACTTCGTAGTTACACTAAATTTTTTGGGTAACCCTCAATTTTGCGGGTGACTAAGTAGTTACCCCCAAAATTTGAGGTAATTACGTAGTTACCTCATTTTGGGGGTAACTACTTAGTCACCGCAAAATGAGGGTTACCCAAAAAATTTAGTGTAACTACGAAGTTATCCCAATATTAAGAGTAACTACGTAGTTACCTTCAAAATTCGGGTAACTACTTAGTTATCCCCAAAATGGAGATAACTCGAGTTACCCTCAATTTTTGGGGTAACTACAGAGCACCCGCAAAGGTGAAGTAATCACTTTATCTTTAGATTTTCTGGTATCTGCAGAGAGAATCTCAAAGAGGTGATCATACTATAACTGTTATTTAAAGGCAAAGAATCTAAGCCAGTTTTTATATAGTGGTGTAACAGTTAATGGGCATCGGCGGAATCGGCCATTTTGGGGGCATCGGAATCGGTATCGGCAGAATCAACATTTTTTGGAATCAGTCAAATTTAGCCGATTCTCTTACCGATTCTTTGAAATTTTAAAAGTTTTATTACAAAACAAAATCTTTATTTAAAGAAAATTGAACATACAAACCTCCCCCCCCCCCCCACCATTTATAATAATTAATACTAATTTCAAAATGTAATCGTATGAAATATATTTTACATTTACGAAAAAGGCAAAGCTTAATAGGTTAAGTTAACTATAAATTTACCTTTTCTCTACTAGCTGAGCTCTAAATATTATAAAATATTAATAACAATATATTATATTATAGTTGTATTATAGCTACATTATAATAATTCTACATACTATATTAAGTTGTACGTTATAACTTTTATATTAAACCATCCTATTATGTTGACTTTATTTTAAATATTTTAATAATTTTATAAATCCAAATTGTATATCCATTTTTTTTATTCAAATAGGTCACCAGGGCCTTAAAATTTTAATGAAAATTTTTTTGGCGGGGAGTGTGTGTGGAGTGTGTGGAGGTCGTGTAGAAGGTGTGAGGGTGGTGTGGGCTGTGTAGAGGTGGTGTAGAAAGGTGTGAGGGTGGTGTGGGCATATGGGAAACTTCAACCCGTCATATTTTGGTGGGTCCCGCCAGCTGAATTTGAAGGTGCATGAACTGCATACAAAAATGCACTTAGCTTTCCGAGTATATGTTTTAGTGTTAAATCATGAAGCAGCTTTTAGTTTTCTGTGAAAAACTCTTGCAACAATATACTGGCCTATATCCTGGTCTTTGATAAGCTTCAATGCTTTCAGCGACTTCAATCCATCTTGGATAGCGAGTAAACGTAATAAATAGATCCGGCTTCCCAAATTTCTTGCGAATGCCAGGGCGTCTTGACAATTCTGTTGCATTGCTCTCGGGCTGCCTTGATAAAGATACTAATTTGACTCGGATATTTTGTATTTATATTCCTAAGCCTGTTTTTACGCATGGATAACTTTACAGTAAGTAGTTTTTCTAGAATGAGAAGTTTTGATTCAGTTAAAGTCTTTGGTGATGAAAGACTAAATAGAAACCCGTATTTAAAGAAGTAATGTTACAATAGAGATACTAATTTGACCGCAAATGTTTTGCGGGGTCTCTACTTGTTTGAGTAACAAATTCTGGTAACGTATATAGTTGAGTGAGTTAAGGAAAAGCATTTAAACAAAGTTGAAATACAAAAATATGAAAATTGAAAGTTTTCAACATAGATTAGTAAAATTTATGAAGGGATTGATTTTTAAAATCTAGGCAAAGAATCGGCATCGGCATCGGCTAAATTTTGGAATCGGTACATCACAAGCTTTAACTTCTTTTCTTCTAGTTCTAGTTGGTTTTATATGAGATTAATGTAATGAAGATTTGCAATGAAAGGTTTTTCAAATTTAAAAACTAAAGATAATAATCAGCCATCAGAATTCCATTCTCATGCATTACTTCCAACCTAAAATACACATGTAACCTATAGTTCAGTGGTTACGGTAACGGACTCTGAGCGGTGGCGCTCGTTCACTCCTGACCTCTGGCATCGGATGCACTGTAGTTGGCCAATTGCTCCGTTTCTGTTCTGGCTGAGGTCACGCTTCGGGCACACTCACCCGGCACATAGTGGGGAAATGAGCTTCTTGGATGTTACTTTTTTAAATTTGTACTTGCATCCTTCTGGCTTACGACACCAGAATATTGAAGGACGTATTTAAAAACCCTTCTTTACTGCAAACTTGATATAAGTTTGTTTTAGCCTTTAGAGATGTTAATTTTTATACCTATTTCTACACCCAAAATTGCAAATCAAATTTTTTTTTTTTAAAGAATTCCAAAATAAGGTCATATTTTTATTTTTATTTTTGAGGGGGTAGGGTGGGTGGGGTAGGAGGGGGTTATTAATAACAGTTTTTAAACTGTTGGAATAAGTAATGATAAGTGACAAATACTATAGTAATCGTCACTTATCATTACTTATTCGAACTATAGTGGATGTAATTTCCTAGAAAGTTCCTTGTTCCATGCACGGTCTGTGTTTAACATATAAGTTTCTCAGGGGACCATTCTGAGTTTGTATATATATATATATATATACACACACACACACACACACACACACGTGTGTGTGTGTGTGTGTGTGTGCGCACGTGTGTGTTGAAAAGTAATGCAGATAGTAAACTGAATAAGCCTTTGCTATCTCTTCCCTCTGCGAGTAGATGTCGTATAGGTACGGTAGATATCGTTCGTGGGCCGACTGACTGACTGACTGCCGCCTTCGTAAATCATGAATTTATTTTAAAAATATACTTCTTCATAATAAGTTTGGGGGCATGAAATATTGCTTATAGTCTCTGAAGGAAACTTTAATTAAAATTTGTAATCCAATTTGATTGAATGAAGCAATAGCGTCGTTTCATTTTTAAAATTATTTTGGAATCTCTTCTAAAATTCACTGGAAATAGAGACGAGGGAGGGTGATGAGAAGGGGGTGGGGGAGAGGGGAGGTGATGATAAGGGGTGGGGGAGAGGGGGGAGAACACTGAAAAAAAAGAGGAATGGGCGACAGCTTCAAATAGAAAGGTCTAATTGGTGAAGGAATGTGAATAATTTCGAGATGAATCCTATCCAAGGATTGTGTGACTTCATGAATCATGAGGTCATATTTGGTTGAACAGTAGGTTGCACCAAAAAGGGTTTATTAAATTATCAAGCTTATAATATACAGAAGCTTCTTATTTCCAATTTTGTTTTGATATATAAGCATATATATATATATATATATATATATATATATATATATATATACATAGGGTGTTCAGGAGGAAAGTCTGGGAGGTGACAGTATTTTGAGAAAAAAAGTTCATCTGAACATGTGTCTAATTCTGAATGGTTACGGAGATAGAGATGTTTGAATCTACAACTACAAAAGCATTGTTGATGGTAATCAAGAAGAGAAACCAATTACTGTTTCTAACATTTAATGTTTAAACATTGGCATTTTGAATGGTATCAGATACAGAAATGACAAATTTGTTACAGTTTACAATACGTTTCGAAAATCCCACCGTCAACCTCAATACACTTTGCAACTCGTGTGCGAAGATCGCGTGTTGTTCGTCTGAGTTGGTCTTGACGTTCCTTTATGCGGGCAGCAGCATCCAAAATGCGCACGAGCAATTCGTCTCATGTATCCAACTTTCTTTTGTAAACTTGACTTTTCATCCTCCCCACAAACAATAATCTAACGGAGAGAGGTCTGGAGACCTTGGTGGCCATTGAATAGGACCACCGCGGCCGATCCATCGACCAGGGAAAGTTTGATGAGGATTGCATCACCAGACGGGTAGAATGTGGAGGAGCTCCGTCATGCTGAAAGTACATACCAGCGCGTGTAGCCAAAGGAACATCCTCCAATAGTCCTGGCAATTCATTTTGCAGAAATTCTAGGTAACTTTGTCCTGTAAGACGATTCTCTAAAGTAACAGGGCCAATCAGCTGATCATCGATGATACCGCACCACACATTGGCAGAGAAGCGATGTTGAAAATTTGTTTCCACAGTAGCATTTGGATCTTCGTCTGACCACCGATGAGAGTTACGAGTGTTGTTGATACCGTCACGGGTGAAAGTAGCTTCATCGGTGAACAGTATTAATCGAAGCAATCGGCGATTAGCATTACCAATGACAAAATTTCAGTCGCATGGCAGCGTCTCCTGGTTGAAGGTGTTGTACACGCTGTACATGATATGGATGCAAGCCTTCCTCACGTAATGTTCGCCATACTCTTGTGTGTGGTACACCGAGACGTGTAGAAATTCTTCGTGAGCTAGTAGTAGGACTACGCTCTACCAACTGAAGAATGTTTTCCACTTCATCCACATTTTGTTGACCTTCACGTTCAGATGAAACATGAGCGCTGGGAAGTGTACCAATCTCACGCAATGTGTTGAAAACCCTGGATAAACACTCTTCGATCGGGAATTCTGTGGTTCGGAAACCGTCGACGGTGTTCTGCAACAGCAGCTGTTGCACTTCCATCAGAAAAACCGTAGACATACACCATATCTGCATATTCGGCATGTGTGAAGATGTGTGGCATTCTTAACACTGCTTCAAACACCAAACAATGTCACTCACAACAGTCAGCTGTCGATTGGCTTATGTTACATGCTTACATTACAGCTTACATGGTTCAAGGTTATAGGGGAGGGAAAGGGGAGGAAGAGCTGCGCGCGCATCAGATTCAAACAGCTCTATCTCCGTAACCATTCAGAATTAGACACATGTTCATATGAACTTTTTTCTCACCGATACTCTCACCTCCCGAAGTATTGACCTTTCCTCCTGAAACACCCTGTGTATAATATCAGTGGCGACTCGTGACATTTTGTTCAGGCATGCAATGTTATGGAATGGAAGAAAAACATCCGCCTAACCCTCTTGCCCAAACTTTGCATATTGTTTACATAGAACTTAGCAAGTTAAAGGTGTTTTACAAACTTTTGGGGACCTCTTTGAAGGAAAGTTCATTTAATGTTAGGCTTAAATATGCGAACAAAAAATTAGACATATTATATATAGTAGTTACCGAATTGATCTAAAGAAAAAGATACAAATTTAAAATTTACCTTAAATAATTGTGAAGCATTATTTGAATTGAAATTCTGCTCTCCTAGTTTTCCTGCAAAATTCTTCGATGACCAAATTGTAAAAGTACTCTCGATTCTCCATAAGCTTCTTGAGGAAATTTTTTCAATTGAAATTAAGGCAAGATTAGATAGCCTTTCTTCACTTTGGAAACTCCGTAAATAACTTTTAATCTTTTAAGCGCAGAAAATGATCGCTCAAACACTTGCTGTCGATATTGGTATAGTTAGAATCAAATTCGTCAATTTATATTTCCTTAAGACCTTTGTGCATTTCGCTTCCAGTAGATATTTTAGGAGCTCAGCAACATTTTTTTGGCAAAATATTTGTGCGAATATAAAACACAATTCAGAACGGGACGAGGAAACTCAAAAAATGAATTGTAGCTTCTTTTCAAAGATTCAAAAGCTCTCTCTGGGAAAGTAACATCAAGAACTCAAATTTTTTGCAATCTAAAAGCTCAATGAATTCCAATTTTTCCATTGAACTGAAACGCTCTTTCATTTGAAGAAGTATATTATCGAATATTCATGAAATAGTTGACTATACTCTCTTGTGGAGAAAGACTCTGTTTCCTTTTACATACAGGTTCACCACATCTTTCTGTTATCAAGTCCCACATATCTGCAAATTTTGTATCCCTTATTTGTTTGATTTTTCATAGTGCTTTCAACGGTGATTGAGCTATACACAATATCCATAGATTTGTTTGCAGCACATTAAATAGATATTCAGTAAAAGGAAAAATGAAGAAAATACTTCTAATAAAAAATTAAAATCGAAAAGTATCGATACCAGCAAGCAATCCGCGTGCACTATTTTTTGTTTTTCATCAAATTTCTTTGGGTTTCAAGAATGCTTTTTAAAAGATCTATTATATCTTCTTTATTTTCCTTAACTCTTTCAACTAGACGAGATGAATAGTTCCACCGCGTTGGAGCCAGTTTAGGGAAAAACGCTTTCCAACAACTTTGTTTTTCAAGCATTGAAGTTCGCTTAGTTCAACTGCTGAAAAAATGATGACAAACTTCCTAATACTGAAAAAATTATACATTCGGAAATTTCAGCGACAGCTTGGGATAAAACAAGGTTAAGTTTATGGGCGTAGCAGTGAAGAAAAATAGCCTCTGGTACAGTTTCTCTAATCTTTGTTTGTACTCCATTAAGATCGCTCCCATAACAGCAGCACCGTCTTAGGTTTGAGCAACTAATTTTTTCAAACAGCCCAGTTCACCTAGTTGCCTATAGATAAATCAGAAATCGCTCCTGCACTTCTATCATTGCTGACGTCATTGAATTTTATAAATCGTTCACAAATCTCTCCATGTTATTAACATAACGAAAACAACAGTAGAGAGTTGAGAAAAAACAGCTGACATCAGATGTTTCATCTAATAAAATCGCCACATACATGCAGTCGATAAGCTCACGTTTTATTTGTTCTAACATAACTGCACTAATAGATTGAATTATGTCATTCTGAATAGCAGATGATGTTCCCTTAAAAACAGTCGCAGTTTTTAAATGGTTTTGAAGCTTTTCATCGAATTCTCCCATACAAAATACCAATTCAATATAGTTACCCTATTGTCAGCGTTTTCTTCTTCACTGTGACCGCGAAATGCTAATTCTTGCATACCTAAAAAACATGTTATCCTAATCAAACGTTTCAAAATTTCTCGATTCTTATTAACTTCTTCGTTATGTCTGGAAATGGCAACTGATTTCTGCTTGTCGAGTATTAAATCAATTCTTTCTGACTTTCCAAATGTTTTAAGATCAACAAATGCATTTATGTGAGCAAGAGATTTTTCATGGCGAGAAATTGCAGTATGTAAATGTTTAAATCGTCGTATCCACGACTAACAGAATTCCACACAGAGTTATCTCTGAAAATAGGAAACACGACCAACAGTACAATTTGTTATTTGAAATATTCCACATAACCAGGGAACATCATCATACAGCTTAGGATTAAATTTCCTAGTGAAGCCTTTATTTTCTTGCTTAAATTCAAAGTGGAATCGGTCTGCCATTATTCAATATGCGCTTTTTCTCATCAAAGAGAGTGAGTAAAATCTTCTAGTCTTCAATGATTAAAACACATCGTCAGTCATTATGGGCACTACAATGCTATAATTTATTTAACTGATTATCCAAAATAACTAAAGCACAAAAGGGAACACCGAACACAAGTGGGTGCTTGCGGCTGTGGTACTGGAAAGAAGCCTTGTCAGAATTGCCAGATGTTACTTTTTGGTGGTGAATGCACCTATAAAACTGCATGCATGCCGTATTATTTTCATTAATTAAAAAAATCAGAACAAAAAGCTTTTTAATTATTTTAGTAAAAAATATTAGTAAATTTTCTAAGCATATTTTAAAAACATATTGCCTTTTGAATTAGCTATGAGGCTAAAAAAAAAATATCTTATGGATAGTGAGAAGTCTCCTTAAAAAATTGCCCAAGGCAAGGCGGTGTAAACAAAATCATTATTTCACTAGACAATTAAGAACATTTTTTCTGTACCCAGACTGAATTAGTGAAGCTTTAGCTACAAGTATTTCGATCTGTGTACAGAAAAATGTTCTTAATTGTCTAATGAAATAAGACATAATTTGTTTACACCGCCCAATAGCCAGTACATGCGTGATTGAAGCCTTAGCCTATTTTTAGTTTCTGAAAATTATTTTTGTCAATTATAATCCTTACTTAGATCTGAAAAGAGAACATTTAACGCATGCATTGCATGCGTTGCATTCATTAAGAAATCGCCACTGGGTATATATATATATATATATATGTATATATATATATATATATATATATATATATATATATATACAGGAATACCCTTCTTTGCGAGCTAATTGGTTCCGGGAGATCGCTCGCATTGCAAGAACTCGCAAAGCTGAACATTATTTCCCCATAGACACAATGTTATAAGCAAGAAATATGGACCGTAAATTTTTTTTTACATAACTAAAAATAAAAATAATCTTAAATAAAACGCAAATCAATGATTTAATAACGAAACTTACCTAGTTTGAAAAATCATCGTCTTTCATCAATGTTCGGAAGCACATTTGCTTGTGTTGAAGCACTAGACACGTGAGAAGTAGAAGGCTTGGAATTTTCTTTCTTGAAAAGGAGTCTAGCGTTGTTTGTTTGAAGACATCTTTTTCTCTCTATAATTTCTTGATAACAAGCAATATCATTTCTAATGTTTACAGCAACTATGAACTTCGCTCGAAATTTGGATCTTGGACTGAAAAATTTCATGGCAGTTTCTAAAGCTTAATCTTCATCGAGTCCTTAAGAGTGAATGAAGTGGGCGTAGATGTTTCAATCGCAGTTTTTCCTCTTCTTGTTTTCCTGTTCTTCCATTTCAATGAGGTCTTCATTTGTGAGCTCTTATCATGTGCTTCAAGCAATTCCTCTACGTCATTTACAGAAAACTTCAAGATTTAATCGATAGCAATGTTAACAATTACTTCTGTATCGTTTTTTACAATCTCTGTAAGTGCGGGAAAACCTTCGAAATCATCAACAAACTGAGGGCAGAGTTTTTCCAAACACCATGCATGTTTTTTTCAGTGATTTTAGTCCATGATTTTTGACGTTTTGACGTTGCTCGCCGTACAGTGCAGTATTTCAATGTTTCTTAGGTTATTTTGAACGTTGAACTCTTGCGTGCAGTAATTCTTTTATTATTTTAAAAATTTTATTCATTGAAAAAAAAACACTCGCAAAGGCGAGTACTCGCATTGCAGGGACTCGCAAAGGGAGATTATTCCTGTATATATATATAAACTTGCCAAAAAAAAAAAAAAGATTCCAAGCGCTTTCGTCTCTTACAAGATCTTCTCAAGGAATGAACAAAAATTGAAAAGTGTGTGTGTGTGTGTGTGTATGTGTTCGTGTGTGTGCATCTTTTTAAAGTAATAGTATGCGATGCTCAATAATGTAAGTGTAATAACTAATGAACCAATAAAACTTAGAATTCTTTACATAACGTAGATCTCCACTATTAGAAGATTGATTATTACCAATTTCTTCAGTTTATACTGTACTGTTCTTTTTATTTTGCTGTT
This sequence comes from Bathynomus jamesi, assembly GCA_023014485.1. Lineage (NCBI taxonomy): Eukaryota > Metazoa > Arthropoda > Malacostraca > Isopoda > Cirolanidae > Bathynomus > Bathynomus jamesi. The sequence goes on along the minus strand of JAJOZX010004409.1, from coordinate 357,258 downwards.
CCACGTTAGTACTCGAGTTTTAGCCATCTTTGAACTTTATATTTTTATAACTGTACTTTTTTACTGCGAGTTTATTACTTTTATACTTTTAACATAAACAAAAAATACGTAGTATTTCCCTTTAAATCCAGTTCTCTATTAATTTTTATTTCTTCCTTTATTTTCAATTAAACTTAGCTTAAATTTGGCTTTTATTTCGCATTATCAACGTATTCTTTCCTTCCTCCGTTTATTTTAATTGATATTTATTACATTTCTTTCATTTCTTATCTTTCGTTCAAGTTTTATATTTAATTTCAACTCCCTTTTTTTTTTTAAGATATTGCTTTTCTTTCTCCGTTCTATTTTCCCCTCTTTATGGTGTGACCGAAACATTTTCCCTCGTTTTGTATCGAATTCGAGAAAGGAAGGAAAATTAATTTGGACTCACTTTCTTCAGTCCGCCGAAACGTCTCAAGCGGGTAAGAAAAGGCGGTTGGGAGCCCTCTTCAATACGATAATCCGCTTACGAGGAAAAGAGGAAATTTGGATATTTATGAGTCGGGCAACTTACTAGATTATACTACCTTGTATACAAAGAGAGGGACGAGGACGCTTCTGTGTCTCTATAACGCCTATAACCTACAGGCAGCACGCTTATATTATTAACTGTATACAGATGAATTCTCTTTTATAATATATATATATATATATATATATATATACACACACAGGTATATATATATATATATATATATATATATATATATATATATATATATATATATATATAGTTATAATATATATATAATATATATATATATATACAAACAACATGTTGATGAAGTTACATTCATCTTACCTAAAGTGACGTGTGTGTGTTCTTCTCTCAGTTTGTTTCCAGTGATCCAAATTTATTCTTTAGGGGTGGGGGGATGAAGAGCCGGTAAGGGAGGGCGATTTTCACTGTGGATGCTTCGAGATGATTTATCTACCTCTCAATGGCTTTAATAGAATTCAATTAGTGTAAGAAGTGTCGCAGTAATTTCTATTTGCACAAGACGTTAAGATGGTCCCAAACAATTTATTTCTCTTTTTTTTTTTTTTGCTTTCTCTCTCTATCTATTTATCTATCTACCTATATATATATATAATATATATATATATATATATATATATATATATATGCTGTTAATAGAAATAGTATTATTCTTCAGTACTACTGTAAACCAACTTTACCGTATAGTGGAAGCTCCAGTTTAATGCGTTATCCGAACTACAAGTCACTACATTATCTGAACGCAGAGGAAGGTCAGCCATCACAGTATTACGATATGGCGACGACGTAGCCCGAATTCAGTAATCTTTACCTAACTTTTCTACATCGTTTCTTTTAACACATTTTCTTTCAGCAGGGGTTAGAACAGTGGTTCCCAACCTTTTTTTAGGCCAACGCCCCCTTATGTCCATCAATATTTGCTGGAGCCCCGTCATGAAGATAATAATATAACAGGATAAGTGATTTATTAATAGAAGGTAACAATTTAACAGTTTCCTAGCGACCCCCCCCCGAGATTCTCAAACGCCCACTGACTGGGAGGCGGTGACGCCCATGTTGGGAACCACTGGGCTGGAGGAGAGAGGCCCGGAACCTTACCAGTTCCTGCCTTACATTTTCGGTTTCTCTAACTGCTTACAGTTTGATTAAGTGTATCTCTCTCTCTCTCTCTCTCTCTCTCTCTCTCTCTCTCTCTCTCTTATATTAATAATATATATATATATGTGTGTGTGTGTGTGTGTGTGTGTGTGTTGTGTGTGCGTGCGCGCGCGCGTGCGTATGTGCAAAAACGCATATATTTATCACTCCCATTGTGTAACCCACAAAATAGGTCACTTTCAGTGTGGCTAAAAATATCTTTGAGGAACCTTCGAATATATTACATTAAATCGAACCTTTAATACAATAATATAATTTATTTACATTAAGTATTATTACGATGTTTTTTTAAGGGAGAGGTTTAAAGGAGGGAAGGGATTGGTGGGGAGGAGAGAAAGAGGGGAATTGTAATTGCGGTTTAAAAATGGGGGAAAGCTTAAGTGGAAATTGAATGCAACCAGTGAATCCAAAGAGTATTCAGAGGCCAAATTGAGTTAGTTTCGTTGAACAATAACTGTTTCGCCTAGAAAATGTTTTCACCCTTATCCACACACACACACACACACAAACACACACACACACACACACACACACACACGTCGATAGACTTGGATGCGATCCAACCTAACTTAACGTAACCTATTCTAGCCCTTAACTAACGTAATTTTAAAAAATGGTATTGTTTGTTTTATCTTCTTCAACGTTCATATATATATATATATATATATATATATATATATATATATATATATATATATATATATATACAGGGTGTCCCGTAAGTCTGGAACCATAGGGCGAAATGATAAAAACGGCAATAAAAACGCCGAAGAGACTTCTGGGGACTGTTTGTGAAATGAGCGAGGATGGTAGCGGCTGTGTCATCGTCGGTGGATGTCCTCGGAAGTCCACTGCGTGGTTTATCTCCTATGGATCCCGTTTCCCTGAACTTTGCTACAAGTTTGCCGACACAGCTGTGTGTTATCGGCGCGCGGTCCGGATGCAATCTGTTAAATTCCTCAGCGACCTCCCTCTGACTCCGATTTCCTACGAGCAGAATTACCTGGAGCATGCGTTCTTCCTTACTCAAGACATCATGGGCACTTGCATAAACGGAAAAACATGAATTACTTATTTTCCCTATGGTTCCAGACTTACAGGACACCCTGTGTGTATATATATATATATATATATATACATACACTGTATGTTAACCCTTCCGTCTATGGCCTTCGTCGGTTCGAGGTTGAGGGGGTTCTGGGTTTAGGTGGCAGCAACGGATTTGTTACCTTGGAGTAGCTGGTACCTTGTAGGGAATCGCAGTAGTTTCTCATATTACTCTCCGATTCTTTCTTGTAGTGGATCGGAGGATTCTGTGAGGCTTACTAAATTCTCTAAGGGTTCCCCGATTCTTCTTGTAGCGTATCGGGAAATTATTTTTCTCTATTTTAAGACTAAGTTCTCTGAAGAAAGCAAGGTTCGAAGGAGAAGACAAAGATATTCTCTTACTGTAGTTTACTGCTAAAATGTTACAAGTAATGCTCAGCCTCTAAGTCAGATCACACAGAATCAGAATGATAATTTGAAAAATTGTTTGACTTTATATACTGAATTTTGGTGACATCATTATTATTTAATGTTGACCTGTTGTTTTTTATTCGTAATAGGCTGAATTATTTTGCAAAATGTTTGAAGATAAGGTAAATATTTTAGCTGTAGCAATGTCTAGAGAGATAAGCAAGATATTTGAAGATGAAGCCATCTTTTAATTTTAAACCGCATATTGACAGATACACGATTTAAAATAACTCTGCCAAGTTAACTAAAAGGGGAAATTGAAATATGCATTTTATTATGGATTAAAATTAAACATGCATGTGAGCCAAAATTAAATGCTTAAAATTTAAGATTAGGTGTTAAGCAAGACATGACTTCATCTTTTACAACAGAGAGAATGTATAAAGAAACTGAACATTGCAGAATTTAACAAGATTACATTATTAAGCTAAATCTAAAAAAATCATTAAGTAATTTAAAAAGAAATAATTCATCAATTATTCAGCAAAAGTAAAATAGAAAGAAAATAATAAAATTATCCGAACTTGCGTCAGCGTTATACGAGTTTGGACTTTATATGCAAAAATTAATATAAGAATATAAGAATATATGAATATAAGAATTATTCATTGTTCATTTTACACATAAATATGTGTGTGTGTGTGTGTGTGTGTGTGTGTGTGTGAGGAGGAGATTGTAGACACCAATCGACGAGGGAAGTACTCCAGGGGTACGTTAGGTAGAAGACAAGGAGTGCTGGAACATAAGTCTTTAATTTCGAAACTGCCTTCCTTCGGTTTCTTCTCCTAAAGGTATCAACAGTTGCCCTCAGGGTTCTGTCCTGTCACCCACTCTTTTCTTTTTATTTGTCAATGATCTATTAAGTCGCACTTCCTGTCCTATCCATTCCTATACCAATGATTCCACACTTCATTTCTCCACCCGCTTCACAAAGTATCCCTCTCAACAGTCACTCCATGCTTCGCGTAGGATGACTATGGTGTACCTGACCTCTGATCTTTCTGCTATATCTGATTGGGGTAGGAAAACCTTGTGGTTTTCAATGCCTCTAAAACTCAGTTTCTTCATCTGTCTACTTGTCTTTACACACTATTATCCCTTTACCTTCAAGCATATACAACTCAATCCTTCTTCTCTTAACATTCTTGGCGCTTCCTTTTCTTGTGATCTTTCCTGGAAAGCTCACATATACTCTCTTTCCAAAACAGCTTCTAAGAGGTTCGGTGTGCTGTACCGGGTCCGTAGTTTCTTTCATCCTCACTCAGTTGCTGTCTCTGTATAGGGGTCTTGTCCGCTCCTGCATGGAGTACGCTTGTCATGTGTGTGGTGGCTGAACCCACACAGCTCTACTTGACCGGGTAGAATCAAAGGCTTTTCGTCTCATCAATTCCCCGCCTCTTACTGACTGTCTTTAAGCCCTCTCTCTTCGCCACAATGTTGCCTCACTCTCTCTTTACTATCGCTGTTCTAACGGACACGCCTCTTCTGAACTCTCTAACTGCATGACTCCTCCTTTAAGGAGAGCATTTAGCACCAAACTTTCTACACATTCTCACTCCTTTTCTATCCAACTGTCTAACGCAAGGGTTAATCGGTATTCTCAATCTTTCCTTTATCTACTCAACCGGTGAACTCTGGAACAATCTTCCTCAATCAATCTTTCCCCCTGACTATGACCTCCGATCTTTCAAACGCAGAGTATCCAGGCATCTCGAAAACTTTAGACCTTGATTTTGACTCTCTTCTTCTATGCGTGTCGGTAGGGGTGTTTTTTGCCGGCATTCGCCCTTGGCCCCTCCATTCTGCCTAATATATACTGTATATACATATGATGCAAACCCACAAGGAAGAAAAAAATTATTCCAAGGCCTTTCATGTATTCAGCAATACACCGCGTCAGGGAATGTTCTCTGACGAGGTGTATTACTGAATACACGAAAGACCTTGAAATAATTTTTCTTTTCCTTGTGAGTACATCATTCATTCATTCATTCATTTCACCTCTTTAATTGTGAAATTCATCATATATATATATATATATATATATATATATATAGGGTTAACAAAAGTGACTGGACACCACGATGATTGTCCTCAGGATCAAATGCTAAAGCCCATAAATGGAATGTCAGAACGTGTGTCAGCTTTACATAACAGAAAGAGGAAAGCAGTACGATTCTAACTGTATGGATTCAATAAGTCTGTTATTATTTATTGACTTAGTATATTATCAAATGAAAACTATGGAAAAAACCCCGAAGGTGTCTATTTATTTTTGTCAACCCTTTGTGTGTGTGTGTGTGTGTATATATACTGTACATAAGCAATGAGTAAAGTGGCGCGCGTTCTCATAACAAATGAATAACATTTTGCGAGTGTCTAAAATGACGCTTGTTCGTCGTCTCAGTTAATAAGGAAAATTATGTGTGAAATTCATAACATTAGAATTCCTTATACGTAACTTTGGGATATCATTATTATTGTGTGGGTATACATGATAACAAACTGCATGTACGCACATACAGTACTGTTCAAAAGTTTGGAAATACCAATGGTATATGGGTATTTAGAGCTATCGTCGTTCGTATACTGTATGTACATTTTGTATGAGGTATTAGAGTATGAAACAGGCAGTAATATTTTAGTGAATAATTACATTGATAAAGATATATAAAAGGGATGGACAAAATAATAGAAACACTCGCATTTTGGATACTGTATTTTCTGATATCTGTGACGTCATTATAAATAAAGACACCTCTGTATGCTAGTTTTGAAAAATAAAAAACCAGCCAAAACCTTATTAAATAGTGAAAAGTTAATGCATAGCGACGTACCAAAATATTAGAATATCTTGTCAGAGGTTACAAAAAAATAGAATAAATTCATTATGTTTATTGAGTATTGCCAATATATTAAGCCTTTATCAAAGACTTTTTAACTTTGCATCTTTGTATTTAGTTGGTGCACCTTTAGCCCTGATTACGGCCTCCAAATCAACGTGACATCGAGTCGACAAGCCTCTTGCATTCTTCTGTAGTTATCGATTGCAAGGTTGTCATCAAACACCTCTTCAGTTCATTAAGTATTCCTGATTTATGCTTTTGAACCTTCTGCTTAGCAATATTCCAAAGATTTTCTGTCGGATTAAGATCGGGAGAATTAGCTGGCCATGGTAGTACTTTAATTTCATGAGCATCAAACTACGCAGATGTTGTACGAGCCGCATGAGCTGGAGCCAGGTCATGTTGAAAATAAATGGTTCGTCTCCATACAGCTGTTTTGCAGACTCCAGTATGAAGTAATAAAGAGTTAAAAAGTCTTTGATAAAAGTTTAATACTGTATATTGGCAATATTCAATAAACATAATGAATTTATTCTATAGTTTTGTAACACCTGAGAAGCTATTCTAAATTTTGGGGTGTTGCTATGCATTAACTTTTCACTCTTTAATAAGGTGTTTACTATATTTTAATTAATTTAAAAACTGGGACACAGAGGTGCATTTTTATCACAATGACGTCACAGATATTCAATATTCCTCATAAGGATTTATAACTTAACCCTTTCATATCTGATTTTCGTTTACTTTCATGCCACAAAAAACACTTGTGTTATATCTCCAGAATGACTAAAATCTCATAAAATTTGATGGTCTCATTTGCGCCCATACGGCATGAAAGGGTTAAAGGTATTATCAAGGTCATGAGCGCATTTGAGACAATTCTCTTATTCTGGTCGTTGGAGTTGTACTTTACTAAGTGATATGTGAATGCATATAACACTGAGAACATCTTCTATTTTAATATGCTGATACTGTTTGTTTCCTGTTCTTGTAAAACAAATAAAAATATGGCGCTTAGAAAAGATGTTATTGACTGTAAAAGGCGTATGATAACATGGGCAACACGTATTTTATTGAATGATATCTGACACTTGATTCTAGGTAATTTGGGTGCGCTGAATACGAATTTCAACTCGGTTTGGCTCTATCAGGTCCTGATTCTTGTCGACAGCCTATGTGCCATTTTCCAGATTTTTCAAATTAGGACTAAAAAATTAAGTCATGTGTTAAATTTTTTTTTCAAGTTTCATGAATACAAGCTGTTCAAACTACAGTAAAATTACATTATAACGATAGAAATGACTTAAAATAAAAAAACAAACAGATATGAAGCTTTCACTGTGGCAAAAATTTTCTTTTGTAAGACTTTCTAGCGTATTTGCTTGTTGATGGCAGGTCTCTTTTCAAGCACCAGCAGTAATCAGCCATCATGTGGGAATCCCAGCGACAATGGTACCGTTCCTCCATAATTTTTATATCTTGGTGGAATCTCTCCCCTTGTTCGTCACTTACATCACCTAAATTACTTGGAAATTGGTCAAGATGGCTATTCAAAAAATGCATTTTTATGCTCAATGCTCATATTGCAACCTAACTCTTTGTAGTCCCTTAAAAGTTTTTTTACGATTTCTTCGTAGTTATCTGCCCTATAATTGCCTAAAAAGTTTTCTATCAAGTCCACGAATGAGAACCAGCCATTTTTTTCGCGTTCATTCATGACATTAGGAAAATTGCTGTCTTTAATCATTGTTCTTATTTGTGGACCGTCGAAAATTCCCGCCTTGATTTTTTCATAACTTAAACTTGGAAATTTTGAAGTTATGTATTTGAAACACTCGCCGTTCGTATCTAAAGCTTTTACATATTGTTTAATGAGGCCTAGTTTTATATGCAGAGGAGGAAATATGATTTTATCTCTGCTCACTAAAGGTGGATTAATTACGTTTTTTTCTCCGACAGTAAGTGATGTTCGTGCTGGCCAGATTTGTTTGAAATAATGTTCTTCCTTGGCTCTGCTGTCCCATAAGCAAAGGAAGCAGGGATATTTAGTATACCCTCCTTGTTGTCCTAGCAGAAAATTAACCATTTTTAAGTCAACACATATGATCCACTCGTGCTCCCTATATTTGATAAGATTTAAAACCTTTTCTATATGTTCATACTTTCTTTTAATTTTGTTGAGTGCCCAATCGGTATCGAGCCGTATAGATTGCCATTATGCAACAACACACACTTAAGACTTCTTTTCGAACTGTCTAAAAACAAGCGCCAATCATTTGCATCGTAAGACTCAACCCCCATCTTCTTTAACAAACCAACTATGTCGCAGCAATATACTAAACTATCCTCTGTTCTAAAATATTTAACAAGTTCTTCTTCTCTTTTTCTGTAAAATGAAATGTATGTGTTTGAAGTAAGCAAGTTTTTCTCTTTAAGTCTTGAAGCTAAAATTTCCGCAGCCTTTTTTGGCAAATTTAGATCCCTTACAAGATCATTCAACTCGGCCTGGTTAAACTTTTGCGGATCGTTTTGACTTTCAAATACGCTGGGGTCAAAATCGGTGTCTGACTCCTCAAAGTGCATAACAATATTTTCAGGAACATCTTCAACTAATTCTTGAGTTGGCAGACCCTTAAATTTTGGAATGGGGATCTCATTTGAATGTAGCACAGGTCGTATCGCGGTGTCGAAATTTGGGTACTCGATAAAATGTTTATTTTTCTTAGTGAAGCCCGAAGTCTTGACAAAGCAAAGGTAGCAATCGGTCTCGTGGTTAGTAGGCTCTTGCCACACCTGATATGGAAAAAAAATTGTAAAGCGTTAACAAAAGCGACGAGAGACTTGTTTTTATGAATTTTATCAAAAGTTATCACCCAAACATTTAACATTTCTATGTGTTTCAACCTTATGCAATATTTGAGATTCTTATAAACATTTTCTGTAAATTTTTGTTTATGTACCTAAGTTACAATTACATTTAGGTAAGTTACAGTATACTAGTGATTAAATTACGTAGTTTTATGAAATCATAAACTTACCATCGGAACTCCAAAAGGTATTTTTGAATCCGAACCCTTCGTCCAATGTCGCAGTCTTTCAATGCATATAGTGCAGGCTTTATGTGGAGCCCACGATTTATCTTGGTCCCCCAGTTTTATGCCAAAATAAGCTAAGTAAGCTCTTTTTACGAAGTCAGTCATATTTGCTCGTTGATGTGGAAGTGTAAAATTTCCACATATATAACAGAAGGAATCAGGGTTGTTTTTGCATTTGAACTTTCTAGTGCTTGATGACATATTGCTTGATTGTTCTGCCAATTTGTAAAGGTATTTAAAGCCCTTAATTCATATAAATTTAAGAAAATCTGAAATATAAACACAAAAATTAGTTTAAATAGGTACTTATTATGAAATAGGTACTTACAATCTATGAAATTAAACTAGAAACACGGATGAGTAGGTACAATATAAATTACGTCTAATTAAATCAACTATATTAAATCACGATGACAAAATTACTCACTAAATCATATGCCAATTCAAAATTATGTTAATGCCCAAACTTAATTAACTAACTCAACTGACTGACTGACTGACTGACTGATTGAATTGACTGATTAACTCTGGAAACGAGTCGCTTTTATATATTTTAGTTGTCCCTCTAGAATACTCTACAGAGAACAGGAACGCTCGAGAAAATTTTAGAATTCTATGAGATTTTTAGCTTAATTTACTAATATTAAAATGGGTTAAAAATGACAAAATTAAAAATATTTTAGGGTGTTACATATAAAAATATACATAATACAACAATACCATAACAATAGGTACAAATACCTAGATAAAAACCTAGTTGCATAATGTGTAACTGCAAAAAGACTTAGCGAGTATTGAGAAAAAAACCTTTTTATGAATACGACGAAAGAGGAGGGGTGTTGAGCAAAATCAGGACCTGATAGAGCAAAACCGAGTAAAGATTCGTGCTCAGCGCACCCAAATTACCTTACCTAGAACTAACTGTCAAATCTAATTCAATAGACAAAAATTTGAAATTTGTTCCCCAGTGTAATAGGAGACCGTTTGGTTGCTGTCTCAGTATTAAAAGTCGCGTAATTGCCCCTGTATCTCGAGGAACAGTCCTCAAGGTTATGAATACATGAAAGGAAATAAAGAACTACATTAAATAAGCAATATAGTGGGAGTAAAACAAAACTGACGGAATGTGATGGGAGAACCTTATTACGAGCTGTAAAGCACGTACTAAAGATTTCGGCATCTTAACTTTCTTCAGAACTTAAGAATATTCTGCAAAGACCAGTATCAGTCAGAACGATGTTTTGAGAACTGTATTAAAGCCCCTCATAATACCAACCAGTACAAAAGCTCGAATGGAGTTGGAGTTGGAGAGAATAATGGAGACACTATTATGCTTACGTGGTGTAGGTTTTCCATTTTTTCCATGTATTCAGAACCTTGAAGAGTGTTCCTCGAGATGTAGGAACAATTTTGTGGCTTTTAATATGAGACACCAACTAAACGGGCTCCTACTATTATGGCCCTTTCACAGTCAGTAACATCTTTTCTAAGCGCCATATTTTCATTTATTCTACAAGAAAGAGGAAAAACCAGTATCAACATATTAAAATAGAAGATGTTCTCAATATTATATGCATTTACATGTCAACTTAGTAAAGTATTTAACGCCATTAATGATATCAGAAAATACACCATCGAAGTGCGAGTGTTTTCATTATTCTCTCCTCCCCTGTATATATGTCAATACGTAATGTGTTCCTCTTTTGCCCTTATAACAGTTTGGATTCTTAATAATGCTGTCAGTGTTTTTCTTTACCAGTGATGTCGGAATGTTCATCCAAATATTCTGCAGATCTTTACAAAGTTGTTCAATATCAGATGGCTTCAGTTTATCCTTCTCAGCGTCTACATAGTTCCATATAACCTCAGTTGGGTTCATGTTGGAGTTTTGTGATGGTCATTCCAAAAACTTTTTAGTTCTCTAGGGTCCTTCCTCCAAATATGTTTTTGCCGTGTGTTGGGGTCGTTATCTTGTTGGAAGGTGAACCCTTGTCCAGTCAAAAGCTTTCTATCTGTCACAGCATGCAGATGAAGAGTTCGCTTGTATTTCTCTTTACTTAGAGTACTACCGATTTTCACAACGGAGCCAACTCTAGATGAACTTATGGAATCCCAAACACTGAAAGGTCCCCCACCATGCTTTCCTGTTGGTTGTAAGCACATATTATTATATCTCTCACCTTGTCACCGTCGTATGTACTGTCTTCCTTTAGACCAGTGGTGCACAAACTTTTTTGATGTGAGGGCCAAGCGAAGAAAATAACTAAATGTATTAGCCTACTTTCCATCTAAGTCATAAATTGGGTCACTTTTATATTCTAACTTTTTCATTGAATTGAAAAGACCCGTGGGGCCACTGAAAGGTTTGTGCATCACTGCTTTAGACGCAAAAATTTCAAATCTTGATTCATCTGTCCAGGGAACCTTTGTCCAATCAGTCGACGTCCAGTGGACATGATCTCGTGCATATTTTACCCTTTATACTCGTTTCCTGGTCTCAGGTACGGTGTTTTGGCAGCAATTCTTCCGTGCAACCCTGCCTCTTGCAATAGACGTCGTATTGTTACGGCCGAAACGTTAGTTATGCGAATATTTTCTGGTATCTGTCGTACTGGAGGCATTGTATATGAAAAAATCAGTTGAATTCATCTGTAAAAGCGTTGAAGGCACTCATTATTTCGATACATGATATAGAAAACTAGAATGTTTATAAAACACATTATCTACTATTCTACTTTAGTTAAGCAAAGAATGAAAATGTCAGAGTCTAAAATGTTTTCAGATAGTCAACCGATAACCCTGTAAGTTACTGTTCATATTGAGCATGCGTAATGTGGACAAGTAAAATTATACTATTTAGGAATATTTCTTGGCAATTTTTTTTATTTAAACTGGAATACGGAGCAATTTTGATCAATTTTATTGGCGTTTTGAAACTTTTGAACAGTACTGTATATTTGAGAGCACACACTGTTCTTTTCCTTTTATTAGACGAGTAAGCCCTCCTTTGTCTGCTTTATGAAGATCGCTACTTTCTCTCCGCTCTTATTTATTTCGCGGTCTCGTTTTATCAACTTAAGAGATGTAAATTTAATACATTTCAATGTATGATTGGATGTAATCATGTTTTACATTCATTAATCGACGCTTCTCCTCCTATTATTCATTTATTTTCATAAAATTCGTTCTGTTTCCTTGTCTGGTGTTCCGTTTAATATTAAAAATTGAGATTTAGTTGTGGGGCTTGTCATTGTACGAGTGTGGGATAGAATCGTTATTTCAATTTCGTTATTTCAGCAAACACACAAGCACAGAGGTTTAAGGGAGACAAAGACTCCACCACTCTGCCCAAGTGAAGATCCGCATGGATGCAATACACGTTTGAGTCCATCCATAGGCGAGTTTGGAGTCATTATTATTGTTTTTTAATCTCCTTCTTTCATAAACAAAATTTAGATTCAATTAGAAGTGAAATAATAAGCGGCTTTTATTTTTCTCCGCTTCGGAAATTCTCACTCGTTCATATTTTGCTCTTATGGAAGCCGTATCGCCCCTTTTTCACTTGATTTTTTCGTCCGTCCTTTTTTACTCGCATCCCTCACTTTCTCGAAACTGAAACCCCTCACTTTCCGTCTTAATTTCAGATCCCCTTTTCCCTCTTCATGCTTTACCATCTTGCTATTTCTCTTCATCTCTTTTTATCTCGTTTCAAAAGTATTTTATATTTATTTCCTCAGTTCTTTATTAAACCTCTTATATTTTCCCTTATTCCCATTTTCTCTCCCCTCTCTCTCTCTCTCTGTCTCTCCCCTTCCCTTTCCCTGTCTCTGTGCCCGTAATACGGCCCTTTTTAGCGCCTCCTTCTGCGGTGCGCGTTCCAAGGCATCTGTAAAGCGATCTAAGCCTGCGTCAGTCTTCATCAGCTTCCATTTGAATGTCCCTCGAGATACAATTAAATTGAATGTCAGCCCAATGTAACGCCTTCCTACCTAACCTCTCTAAACCACACTCTCTAACATAACATACATACATACATACATATACAGAGAGAGAGAGAGAGAGAGAGAGAGAGAGAACCAATTTGCTGTGAATATTTCGTAAATTATTTTTCACCCAACGTTTCGAGAATCAAGTTCTTATCGTCAATTGCCATGAAATTTAAAATGAAAACGTTCAAAATTAATTAAGGAACAATTAAATTCTTCCCTTAATTAAAATGTGCACATCGATTTGCACCAACATTACACCCTCGAAAACACACGTAAAATAAACATAGGGAGCGGGGGAGAAGGGGGAAAAATTAATATATATGTGTGTGTGTGTATATATATACAGGGCCGGATCTAGAAATTGCGAGGCCCTAGGCAGATCTAGAAATTGCGAGCCCTAGGCCTATATATATGAAAATATGGACTTAATTATCGGTACTATACCAGCAATATTAGAATCCCGCATAGACAGACCTATGCCAGCACTTAAAAATTAAACCAAACCAAAATAATCACGCATGGAAATTGTATAAGAAATATAAATAAACCATACAAATAAGTATAAATTATAATATGAATCAAGATTTGTATCGAAAATATAAGACAATGATTTCTAAGATTTATATAATATTATAGGTAATGACTTTCCATAGTATACAAACGTTTTTCATATGTGATGTAACACACCGGACAAAAAATTAGTCACCCCTAATAACACCGATAGTAGGAAGTTCAAGGTCACACAGAGGGCGCTGATGTAGCATTGGTAAGTGACAAGTAGCGGTGACGTAGCACACAGGATCAGATCTGTTTCGTGAGGTGGTGAAGAACAAAGTGTGTGTTGGATATAGTCTGCAAAATGGGTCGTGAGGCAGACGTTACTCAGTGGCAAAAAGGAGCCATCGTGTTTGGCAGAGCCCACGGACACAAAATGTCTGAAGTAGCCCAATTTGTTGGTGTGTCAACGCGTACTGTCCAGCGAGTTTACAAAGAGTGGTGTAGTTCGCAATCAACTGACAATCGACGGCGTAACTGTGGCCGGAAAACAATTCTCGACAATAGGGGCCGCCGCCATGTTTCTCGTCTAGTAACTGCAAATCGTTTTCAAACCAGAGAACAATTGCTCCAAGAAACCAATGAGGTTCTCCAGCGACCAATTTCCGAACGGACATTGCGACGAGAACTGCATGCGATGGACATCTGGAGCAGGGTACCACGGAAGAGGCCGCTGTTAACAGCAAGTCACAAATTGGCACGTTATAAATGGGCTCAGAGGCACAAAAACTGGACTGCGGCAGATTGGAAACGTGTAATTTGGTCCGATGAGTCCCGTTTTTGTTTGTTCTCCAATGATGGGAGGCGACGAGTACATCGCAGGTCCAATGAAGCCTTTAATCCTGAATGCGTCGAAGGTGTTGTTCAGGCTGGAAACAGAAAGTGAAGCGCAGGAATAGACACCCACGGACTCTGGCGGAACTTCGGGACCGGCTGATGAACGAGTGGCAGCAAATCGATGTTCAGTACATGCACAACCTCGTAGAGTCTCTGCCTCGCCGGATTCGTGCGGTTATCAAGGCCAGAGGCGCCGTCACACGTTATTAGGTACATTCTGAGAGGGGTGACTAATTTTTTGTCCGGTGTGCTTATAAGAGATGTTGACATTTCATTTTTTATAATAGTGAGCGATCGACTTATCAGGCTAAATATTAATGCTTTAATATTTGGTTCAGATGCTCCTTGAATATTACAGCAATGCTTTTCTACTTTTCTTCGAGCTAAACTCTTCAATTAATTGAGAATAATCTAATGAATTTGTTATATCGTTTTCTATTGATAACATAGCTAATGATTGCAATCTCGCTTGAGACATGGTGGAACGCAAATATGTTTTAATAAGTTTGAGACGCGAGAAACTTCTTTCAGCCGAAGCAACAGTAACTGGGATGGTTAATACTATTCGAAGTGCAACATAAACATTAGGATAAATCTCACTTAGTTGTTTTTGCACTATATAAACAAGGGCATTTCCGAGATGTTTTCTCAAGTATAAACCTGCAAAGTACTTTAAGTTCTTCATAGAGTTCTAAATCATTAATATCACGAACAGAACGCGCAAAACGGCTTGAGCGAGGCCCCCTTTGGCGCGAGGCCCTAGGCGATCGCCTAGTTCGCCTATAGCTAAATCCAGGCCTGTATATATATATATATATATATATATATATATATATATATATATATGTTTTTTTTTTAAATTAGGTTATTAAAACAAATACGAAGAAACATTATATAACTCGCAACTCCCGTCATGCATCAGGCAAAAATGGGAAATTAACATCACGATCACCATAATTTCGTGTACGTTCGCATTTCATGTTTTAAGTTACGTTCATCAGTTAAATATTGTTGTTGAAAATTTTAAATGAATCTTTTTGATATGCAAAAGAAACTGTATCCACTTGAACTGTACCCATTTGAACTGTATCCATTTTAACTATGAACGTAACATTATAATATGCAAAGTTTGGGCATTAGAAACTGTATATATATATATATATATTATATATATATATATATTGTGTGTGTGTGTGTGTGTGTGTGTGTATGTGTGTCGTACAAAACTTAACCCATTTCAAATCTTTATAACCTTTCTTATTTTTCTTCTGATGATCCTGAAACAAAATTTATTAAAAATTGCAACTCCAAAAGTTTTTTTTTTTTAATCCTTTCAAATTGTGTGTTCGATGCGTTCTCGCGTTCGTTTAAAGTTCGTTCAGTGCATTGCCGAATTCTCAAACCAAAGTTCACAATGCATCGCTGCATTGTCTGTACTGACACATTGTTGATAACGCTTTGTTCTTCACTAAGATGCGTCATTTTGACATTTAAACAACTCCTGATAAAAAGTGAAAAGTGATAATAAAAGTTTTGAGTAGCACTTTTAATGAACTTTCTCCCAAAATCATCCAAAGAAAAGTAAAAAAGTTTTAAGGATTTGAAATGGTTTAAGTTTTTGTACGTCACTATATATATATATTATATATATATATTATATATATATATATATATATATATATATATATATATATATATATATATAATATATACACACACACATACAGTCGGTGACAAAAGTTTTGTCTTTCTGAATATTATAAAATTGTTTACTGCTTTCACAATGTGCTCAGTTCCCATGGCAACTGGAAAACACTTGAAGCAAATAGGTGTTTTTTTTTTTCTTTTTGTTATGTCATAAGGTGGTGAATTTAGCATTTGTGTATGACGTATAAAGCAATAGTACCAGTCTTAAACCTAGAATTCAGTAATATGAAGTAGAGGGTGTCCCATGTGTCAGGACACACAGGGGAAATTGATTTATGTTAATACCGTTTGTTTTCTCTGTTCCGGGTGAGATATGGATGGGAAATTAACAAAAGATGACAGAGTGAAGTCAGTTTTCACGTACGCGAGAGAAGGAAGTACGGGCCGAAATGTCGCTCATAAATTTAACCAGAAAATACAAGATGGAAAAACACTGGTTTCTCAGCTGTCAGAAAAGTGATTGCGCGATTTAAAGCAACCGGGAGTGTTATTGACCGACCACGTACTATTCGGCTAAGATCCTCCACTGATAATGTGACTGCGACACTACTATTGGGTAATGTGTTTAACAGCCCGAAGAAGTCAACGCGAAGGTTATCCAGAGAGACGGGCGTGTTTGAAGGCAAATCACTTCCACCCCTACAAGATATGCCTGACACAAGAACTGCATGGCGAGGATACAGACCGCCGCCAAGAGCCCTGAGTGGGTGGCATTATAATAACGATATTAAAGAGAGAATGAGGCAACATTGCGGCGAAGAGAGGGGGATTGAAGACAGTCAGTAAGAGGCGGGGACTTTATGAGACGAAAAGCCCTAGATTCTACCCGGTCAAGTAGGCTGTGTGGGTTGAGTCACTGCGTTTTAGAGGCATTAAAAGTCACAAGGTTTTCTCTGCCCCAGTTAGAAATAGTAGAAAAATCAGAGGTCAGGTGTATCATAGCCGTCCCACGCGAAGCATGAATGACTGTCGAGAAGGACGCTTTGTGAAGTGGATGGAGAAGTGAAAGGTTGAATCATCAGCATAGGAGTGGATAGAACAGGAAGTGCGACATAATAAATCATTGATAAATAAAAGGAAAAGAGTATTGCCCAACCCACACAGCTCTATTGACCGGGTGGAATCAAAGGCTTTTCGTCTCATCATTTCCCCGCCTCTTACTGACTGCTTTCAATCCCTCTCTCTTCGCCACAGAGTTGCCTCACTCTCTCGTCGCCGCAATGTTGTCTCACTTTCTCTTTACGATCGCTGTTATAACGGACAATGCTCTTCTGAACTCTCTAATTGCATGCCTCCTCCTTTAAGGGGTGTATTTAGCACCAGATTTGGACACATTCTCATACCTTTTCTGTCCAACTCTTTAACACGCTATAGATAACTACAGTAACAAGTGCATCGTATTCTGACATGCTTCGGAATGAGTGAAAGCAAGCAATTCGCACAAAACAGAGAGGGAGATTGTCGGAAGGTGTTATTCTGTTACACGACAATGCGCGCCCTCATACCGCTGCACAGACTAGAAAATGCCTTCAAGAACTTAAATTTGAAGTTCTCGACCATCTAGCCTACAATCCAGACCTGGTACCTTCGGATTTTTACCTGTTTGGACCACTAAAAGACGCTTTGAGAGGTCAGCGATTCCAAGGCGATGATGACCTGAAGGAGGCGGTGCATGACTGGCTACGTACACAGCCAAAAACATTCTTTTGTGATGGCATTAGGAAGCTTGTAGATCGCTGGACTAAGAGTATTGAGAAACAGGGAGACTATGTTGGGAAGTGATGTGTTTATAAATAATCTATCAGACGTGAAAATAAAATTGTGAAAGTAAAAAGTGCGGATACTTATTGAATTACCCTCGTATATATCGTCGGTCAATGGCGGTCTATGCCAATTCGGCGAGAACTTCGCTTGGGCCCCACGAATACCGGACCGCCCACTACACGATATACACGGAATCCGAACTTTGTACTCCTTACCTTACCTTACAACCTTACAAAGGTTTCGCGCGATGATTTCTCATTTCGCGAAGGTCAAGCTTGTCGCCCCTCCTCTCGAGTTGGCCTGGTGAAGTAGTGAGTTGGATGATTGTGCTCTCCACCTCACATAGCCAGGTACGCCCGGCTCATCGGGGAATGTTCTGAGCCAGGCGTCTAGTCTTCTTTTGAAGATGTTCACTGCAACTCCCTTCGTGTTTCTTAGGTCTTTGGGCAACTAATTAAACAGTTTTGGTCCTCTCACTACAAAACTGTTTTCTTTCAGGGTTAAGGATGTTCCCTGTCTCGCCTTCAATTTGGGAATACGACACAGTCTACCGTTTCTACCTTCCACCGCTGTTTGTGGAGTTATAGGGTTCAGAGTAAGATTAGGGACTAGTTTTTCCATTATTTTCCAAGTGTAAATAATGGTGTATCTCTCTCTTCTCCTTTCCAGTGAATATAGGTCTAGTTCGCGTAACCTTTCCCAGTAATTTAGTTCTTTGCACCTATTGATCTTGGCTGTGAAGCTTCTCTGGATCCCTTCCAGCTGTCTAATGTCTTTTTTTTATATGGGGATGTTAGGACCGAGCAGTATTCCAATTTGGGTATGATCAGGGTTTTCAGTAGAGGAATCATTACATTCCTATCCCTTCGTTTAAAGGTTCTCAATATCTGTCCCGTTATTCTCTTTGCTCTGTTTACTGCTATCTTATTTTGTGTTTCAAATTTCGCATCATCTGTCATTACAACCCCTAAATCTTTTGCTCTGGAATTTCTCTGAATTTCCTGTCCATTTGGGGTATAATATTCCATGGATTTTAGGTCTTCTTTTTTCCGTACCGTAATAGCTGAAATTTCTCGGTGTTAAACTTCATATTGTTGTCTTCCGTCCACTTGTAGATTCTGTTTATGTCGGTTTGTAGAGATCCTATGTCTTCTGGGTTTCTTATTTTTCTACTGATCTTTGTGTCATCCGCAAAGGATGTTACTGTGCTGTCTCTGGTAACGTCCTCATCTATGTCAGTTAGCATGATTATGAAGAGTAGTGGAGCTAATACTGTTCCTTGTGGTACTGAGCTGAGGACCTCTGATTCTGATGAAGATACTCCTTGTACTGTAACGACTTGCCGCCGCTCACTAAGGAAATTATATATCCATTTCCCTACTTTTCCTGTTATTCCCATATATTTCAGTTTATGTATTATGATTCCGTGGTCACACTTGTCGAACGCTTTAGCAAAGTCTGTGTATAGTACATCATAGTTTTCATTACTTTCAAGTGAATCAATAATGTTGTTGTAGTGTTCCATTAGTTGTGATAGGCATGATCTGCCTGACCGAAACCCGTGTTGGTTATCATTGAATTTTTTCTGAGTTTCCAAAAAGTCATAGATTTTCTGTCTAACTATTCTTTCAAATATTTTAGTGAGATGAGATGTAAGCGACACTGGCCTATAGTTTTTGGCCTCGGATCGATCTCCTCCTTTATATATTGGGACTATTTGCGCTCTTCAGGATGCCCGGTATTTCTCCCGTGTCTAGTGATCGTCTCCATATCCAGTATAGGGGCTCAGCGATTGCATTCTTGCAGTTTTTGATCAGTGTGGCATTCCATTTATCCGGTCCTGCCGCTGAGTGTGTTTTTAGTTTCCCTATGGCTTGTGTAATATCATCCGTCGTAAAGTCGAAATCCGTTATACTTTCCCCTTGTGGTTCTTCTTCAAAGAACGCGTTTCTATCGCATATCAATTTGTCAGTTTTTGGGATACTGAAAGATGATTCGTACTGAGCTCTTAATATTTCAGATACTTCTGTTAGATCATCAGATAAAGCACTGTTCTCATTTTTTAAAGGTCCGATAGTCGCATGGTTTTTCGACTTTCTTTTTGCGAAATTATAGAAGTACTTTGAGTTAGCCTTTATCGCTTCTATAGCGTCGTCTTCTTCTTTTTCTGTATGCTTCTCGATTAGTTCCTGTATGACGACATCGATACTTTGCAGTTTATCATTTAATATTTTTCTGATGTTATCTTTACAATTACTTAATTTTGCAGTCACTCTTTTTCTCTTTCGAAACAATGCCCTCTTTTGTCTCGAACCTGCTTCTCTTCCTCTTTGTTGTATCTTTGGGACATGTTTTTCCACAATTTCTAACGTCTTCTCCTCTAACGTCATTAGCATCTCCTCCGTTGTCTTGGCCTCGAAAATGGTTTTCCAATCTATTACTTCCATGCTGGATGTCACATCTTCCCAGTTTATAGCTTTGGAGTGAAAATTAAAAATTTCGAATTTGCTTCTTTCTGTTGTGCGTGTTCTTTCCTTTCCTGTTGCCTTTATATTAGTTGTTATTTCAATGATGTTGTGGTCCGATATCATAGTTGGGGATATTTCTACATTATCAATTAGATTACTGTTGTTTGTGAATACCAAATCTAGGCAGTTGTTTTTTCTTGTGTTTTCTGTTATTTCTTGCGTTAACATAAATTCATCAGCTAGAGCTAGTAGCATTTTTACCTGCTCCTGGTCTTCTCGTGTGCCCCCTTGTCCTGGTGTATACATATATTTTTTCCTATCCTTTTATATTTCATGAATGGGAAATTAAAATCACCACAGAGAAAAATATTTGGGGTTGGAGAGTGTAGATCTTTTACCAAGTTTCTTACCTCTGTAATGGAATCTGAAAATTTTGAGGTTGGCGTGTTTGGGGGTCTGTACATTACAATTAGTACCATATTTAATTTTTCAATTTTTGCTGCTACACATTCTACGTAGTTGTTTGAGGTACTTATAGCCATTTCTGCTATGTGCCTTTCGCGTGTGTAAATAGCACATCCTCCTTTACGTCTCACTGTTCTGTCGGCTCGGAGGATGTTATAGTTGTCAATTTGTATTTCTTTTTTGTCAATACAGGACTCACAATTTTCACAGTTCGCCTGGCAGTCCTTTAGATGAGTTTCCGTGAGGCATGCAAAGTCTGCTCCGGCTTCTTGCATGAGTCCTTTCAGGTATACAACTTTGTTGTGGAATGGTTTGATTTAAGGCCCTGTATGTTGGCTAGGATTATTTTTATTTTTTCTCTTTCGTTTTCGCATACAGGTGGTTCCGATTTGTTTTCCAATGGGGGTGCCGGTTTCGTTGCCTTGTGGTCCTCCGAAACGCATGAATGCTTTGTTCGTACCTTCTGTCCGGCTCTCGGATTCCTATATTTGTCAGCTGGTTTTGTAATTGCTGGATAGTATTTAGCAGCTGAAATGTGTTGGCTGCGTCTAAAAAATTGGCACTCTTCTTTGATGTTCGTTTTTTCTGTTCCTCGTTGCGTTCCTTTGAGGGTGGTGGTATCGGCATTTTTTTCGTATTTGCAACTCCCATATCTTGCATAAGTGTTGCAGACCGTAAGATGGTGGAACATGCATTTCTTATCAAATTTGCAGTATCCACTTGTGTAATGCGTTTTGCATAATGTGGGATGTGCATATATGCATTGCCCATCCCGATATCTGCAGTTCCCTTTCGCGTAGTATTTACATACGATATTTTCTACGCTTCTACTTCTTTTCTTATTATTTTCAAAGTTCTTAATTTTGGCATTATCATTATTTTTTTGGCTGTTTATTTTCTACGTTTTTAGTTATATCTTTTTATCATTTCGCTCGTTGGACCGTTTGACTACTTCGCAACTTTTACTTATTTCTTTTCTTTCATCTATGTCTTCCTTCCGTATTATATTGTTTATATGTTATTCGTTATTAAATTGTTGTTCGTTATTATGCTGTTATTCGTTATTTCGTCTTCTCTCTCATCCACCCGGTTTTTCGTTGGGACCATTCCGGACCCATGTGTCCCCATTATTTCATTCTTTTTTGTAACTTTCGAGTCTGCTATCTCCATTTCTTTAAAGACCGCGAAAGAATTTACGGTCTGTGTACATGCGCCACATAGAAATTTGATCCCCACGACGTGTTTCGCGTTCGAGACAAGAGTTATTTCCCTATCATTCCAATTCATGCAGATAAAGTCATTCAGTCGTTGACAGAAATCACATCTAATCGCCAAGTTTTCCGTTGTTACCAGATTGCACAAATTACAGATTAAGTGAGAATTTGGACCCATAGCCATGCTATTCCTTAATTAGCGTAAAAGAAATACCCACACAAATTCTTTATTTATTTATTTTTATTTCTATTTCTTTCCTTTCGATGGTCGAGGGTATTTCGAGGGTTTTCTGACCTTTGCGTTTTATGACCTTTTTCCTGCCTTGTTTCAAACTTTCTCGAATGCCAACCGTATTTCGTTTTGAATATATACGTTAAAACTGGTGATAAATTATGTAAACTGTATTGCACTTTCTTAATTTTAATGAATTTCACTTTATAATTTATATGCACGGATTCACTGATACTTTATACACTTTCGGGTGCAAACAGAATAAACCGCCGAGTAGATTATTCCCTTCTAATTTGGGTGTTAAATAGAGAGAGCAAAACAGCACGTCCATTCACCACAGGGTACAAGCAACTATATATATATATATATATAATTGCCTAACCTAAATAAATACTAGGCATATATAAGTTCTCAGGTCATTTCCTCTCATAGTTTTGATACTATAAGCCGTTGAAATACACAATAAGCAAATTCCAACTTTTCAACAAGAAATTTTCTGAATCTTAATTCTTGATATATTTTCAATTTCAGGTTTCTCGAAGTCTCAAAAATGATTTCTAAGCATGAAAAAGAAATTTTAATAATTATTTTATTTTTAATAATTAAATTCTTTTAATAATAATTCTTTTAATTATTAAGTTCTTTTAAATATAATTAATTCTTTATTAAATTTATTTTTATTTTGATATTGTTTGAAAGTAGATGAAAGTACTTTACGATGATATCAAATTTGCTCAGGAAAAGTTACTTTATAGTTAAAGAATAGTCGTTTAAAGTTGAAGTTAAGCGTTTGTGAGAACGATAGTTTTTGGTAGGGATGCAACAGGTAGCCCTTTACCGGGTAATCGGGTACGGGTACCCGAAGTGTAATGCCCAATCGGGTACGGATACCCGATCGGGTATTGAAGACTTCCAAAATTTGTTGGTTTAGTATCGCGACTTATTAACTGTATACAGTTCAAGCACTTGGCTTTACTATTATCTAATTTAGCAATGACAAAATAGTCCAAACCATACTACGATTTGCCATTTTGAATGTTTTGTTAAAAAATATTATACAAAAAATATATCAAGAAAACCTGCAAAACAATAAAATTAAAATTAAATTAGAATTTGGTTTTTACTACCCGTACCCAATTTTTTAGCAATTACCCGATCGGGTCGGGTATCATCGAGTAGTACATTACCCGATCAGGTCGGGTACCCGTGACATCCCTAGTTTTTGGACGATCGATATTCAGTAGTAAGCAACCATTTTACTTCTATTATTATAGTTATATTATGAATATGTAAGTAAATAATTCTTTGACTGTAAACTGAGAAAACTTTTTTTTTTTTGAGTGAGCTAAGCGTCGAAAAGGACCCTTAAAAATAGATTTTTTACTGCGATTTCTAGGCGGATATGGGTCTTTTAGGGTCGCTGGAGTTGATTCTGAGATTATTTAGAATTTTTTTATTTTCGTCCCTGTTGCACCACCCGGAACAGCCTGGAACAGCCCGGACCGCCGTCTAATTCAGCAGCCATTTTGGTCATGGAGAGACTAAGGAAAACGGACAGTCGTTGACCGACTACGAGTATATACTG
Organism: Bathynomus jamesi; assembly: GCA_023014485.1. Classification (NCBI taxonomy): domain Eukaryota; kingdom Metazoa; phylum Arthropoda; class Malacostraca; order Isopoda; family Cirolanidae; genus Bathynomus; species Bathynomus jamesi. Next base: position 333,287 of record JAJOZX010004409.1, on the reverse strand, counting down.
TATATATAAGGTGGTTACAAAGTCCTTGTGCAACTTCAAACTTTAATAGCTTTTTATGTACACATGATAGAAACAAACTGTAAACGGCGTATGAAAGCATAATTATTATAGCTTTTAACACACTACATTACAAATTTCTAACCTCAACATAACCGCCATCTTACTCGATACATCGCTCAATGTGTTTTCGATGAGTACACAACACTTTTAACATGACCTCATAAAAAGTAGTCCAGTGGAGACAGTTCAGGTGAACGAGGTGGCCAAGAGATTGGTCCACCTCTAAACTTCATTCAAGAACTGCGCACATTCAAAGCATAGTAGTTGGGAGCACCGTCTTGCTGAAAGGAGGTGCATCTGAAAGATTTAATCATCTTAGTTCAGGGCTAAAGAAATTCTGCAACATTGCAAGGTAACGTTCACAACTGACTGCTGGTTCTTAAAAAAAAGAAAGGACCATTGATGTGTGACTTTCTGAGACTGCACTAGACATTGATTTTTGGTGAATCTCTTTCATATTGCCAGACTTCATAAGGTTTCTCTGTCCTCCAAATGCGGCAACTGTGGCGGTTGACTTTGTCACTAATGTGGAATGTGGCCTCATCAGAAAATGTCAACTCGTCCAGAAACCCAAGGGAATTCTTGATTTTTGAATGGAACTAATCACAGAAATCTGACCTTGTATGGTAGTCATTTTTCAATAACATTTGAATCAGCCGAATCTTGTACGCGTGTTCGTGCAATTTCACCTTGAGAATTTTGAGTACTGTTGATTGCGGGATGTTCAGTTCACCGGATGCACGTCGCAAAGATTTCCGTGGACACCTTTCAAATTGTTTCTTGGACGACGGCCACATTCTCCTCACTGAGTTGAGGCCTCCCGATCGAGTTCTGTCATTCACTGACCCAATTTCTTTAAACTTTTTAATTTAATTTAATCGGATTCCGATGTGGTGCATCTTTCTAGTAATGAGCAATGAACCTTCTTCTTAAAGCTATTATGGACTTTAGTTCTGTTAGCCATAAAATACAGTTCATCCTTTCTTCCACTGTCGCTGATTTCAATCAGTTTCACCGTCAACGCCTCATATGATCTGACCTGCTATAAATTAAAACAACTTTAATAATTATGCATTTATACGCAGTTTACAGTTTGTTTCTATCATGTGTATATCAAAAGTTATTAAAATTTAAAGTTGCACAAAGGCTTTGCAATCACCATATATATATATATATATATGTTACAGTCAAAGTGTGTAACCAGCCATTTCGCGTAATGGCTGAAACTTTTAGTCATTTCGCGAAATGGCTGTTTCACTTGGTCATTTCGCGAAATGACTAAAAGTTTCAGCCATTACGCGAAATGGCTGAAATTCCACCTTGGTCATTTCGTACAAGATCATTTGCCCGGTTAGGTCAACTGTGCCCTTGACAATTGGTTAGGTTAAGTTGTGTTATTTTCGTTAGTTTTAACGAAAATAACACGACTTAACCTAACCAATTGTCAAGGGCATACAGTTGACCTAACCGGACCTTCAATGGCGGACATCGGAATAATATTGAAGGCCCGGTTAGTATTTGAAAACCTCTATATTGAAAATTCAAATTCAAATGTGTTCATATGTGTATTTGAAGAGTGTTTCTCACTCATTTGAACAGACCTGTGGATGTATATAATTATGTTTTAACAGATTTAGTTAGTTAAATAAAGGTTTCCAATTTTATTGTGATGTTTGTTATTTCTATGAATTCATGACAAAAGTCATTTTAGCCATTTCACGAAATGACCAAGGTGGAATTTCAGCCATTTCGCGTAATGGCTGAAGATTTTAGTCATTTCGCGGAATGACCAAGTGAAACAGATATTTCGCGAAATGACTAAAAGTTTCAGCCATTAGCGAAATGTCTGGTTACACACTTTGACTGTAACATATATATATATATATATATATATATATATATATATATGCAGGGGTGCAGCCAAAATTTCTTTTCGGGAGGGGCTAATATATATATATATATATATATATATATATATATATATATATATATATGATACAAACCCACAAGAAAAAAGAAAAATGATTCCAAGGCTTTCGTGTATTCAGAAGTACACCTCGTCAGGGAATGTACTTCTGAATACACGAAAGGCCTTGGAATAATTTTTTCCTTGTGGGTGTATATATAATATGTTAAAGTGTGTAAATGAGTTAAACACATTCCTAAATGCATTACAATAATTAAACTTGTGCTGAAAGTACTTGGCATGGCGTACTTACTCATAAGTAATGCATAGAAATATCAAACCTATTATTTTATTTCGGGAGCGGCTGAAGCCACCGTAGCCCCCCCCCCTGTCTACGTCCCTGTATATATATATATATATATATATATATATATATATATATGCACACATCGTAACCTCGTAGCAGTTCCGTGCGTTGGTCTCTTTTTACATGAAGGTGAAGCTGGTGGCCCCTCCTCTATGCCTGGCTTGGTGGAGTAGCGAATTGCTCTCTTGTACTCCCCATTGCACATAGCCAGGTACAACTGGATCATGTGGTACCATCCGGAGCCAGGCATCTGGTCTTTTATATATATGAAAATTATTTCACGAAGGTAACACGTGAAAAATATTTATGATGAATAAAACCACGAAGGAAAGGAAACATCCTGAGGATGTCATTAGACGAAAGCGCTTGAGCACCATTTTGTGTTTCCTTTCCTTCGTGGTTTTATTCATATATATATATATATATATATATATATATATATATATATATATATATATATATATATGTGTGTGTGTGTGGTGTGTGTTGTGTGTATATATATATACACACACATACACTGATTGTCTTCAGTCTCTCTCTCTTCGCCGCAATATTGCCTCACTCTCTCTTTACTATCGCTATTATAACGGACACTGCTCTTCTGAACTCTCTAACTGCATGCCTCTTCCTTTAAGGAGAGCACGCAGTACCACACTTTCTACACTTTCTCATTCCTTTTCTGTCCAACTATCTAACGCAAGGGTTAATCGATATTTTCAACCTTTCATCTACCCAACCGGTCAACTCTGGAACAATCTTCCTCAATCCATCTTTCCTCCTGTTTATGACCTCTAATCTTTCAAACGCAGTGTCTAAGCATCTCGAAAACCGCAGACCTTGATTTTGGCTCTCTTCTTTTCGGGAGAGGCGCTTTTGCGGGCATTTGCCCTTGGCCCCTCCTACATGCATAATATATATATATATATATATATGAATAGAAACGACATAAGTATTAAGGAACGTTTCTGCACACGAGGAGGAGAGATAACGAAATAATGAAAAATGAGGCGAACCGCCTGGGACCGCCAGGCGGTTCGCCTCATTTTTCATTATTTCGTTATCTCTCCTCTCGTGTGCAGAAACGTTCCTTAATACTTATGTCGTTTCTATTCATTTATATACTGCGCGGTCATTGCAGTTATTTGCATATATATATATATATATATATATATATATATACAGGGTGTCCCATAAGTCCGGCATCATAGGAGAAATTCATATTTTTCTATTTCTACAAACCATAATTCATATTTTTCTATTTCTATAAACCATAATTCATATTTTTCTCTTTCTACAGGCCATAATGTCTGTGAGCAAGGAAGAACGAATCCAGATAATTCTACTCATAGGAAATCGGAGTCAAAGAGAGGCCGCTGCTGATTTAACAGACTGCATCCAGACCGCGAGCCAATAACACAGAGTTGTGTTAACAGACTTGTTGCAAAGTTTAAGGAAACAGGATCCATAGAAGATAAACCACGCAGTGGACCTTCAAGGAGGTCCACTGACGATGATACAGCGACTGCTATCCTGGAACGAAGAAGGAAATTTCCCAACATGGTTCCAGCAAGACGGCGCTCCTGCACATTACAGCACCCAAGTAAGGGAATACCTGTACCAACAATTCCCTGGTCATTGGATAGGACGTCGAGGGTCTGTGGAATGGTCAGCTAGAAGCCCGGATCTCACGCCATTAGATTTTTATCTCTGGGGCCACTTGAAAGCGCTGGTATACGCAGAGAAAATTAGGAGTGTTGAACATTTGCGGCAGCGCATTATTGGGGCATGTAACACCATTACTCCTGACATCATTCACCGTGTGCTTGCTGACTGGGTATCACGTCTGAATTTGTGTATTGAAAACAATGGTGGACATATTGAGCACGTTCTGTAAATAAAAGCTTTTGTTTTGCCTTTTTTTATTATTTTTCCTATGATGCCGGACTTATGGGACACCCTGTATATCGACAGTTCATTTTCTGCGTTTTATAAAATTTATAATTATACAATTTATAATTATTACGCATTCAAAACCAGGTGTTTTTTTTTATATATATAATTTTAAAAAATTTGTTACTAGGCATGTCCTTTAATTAAAACGAAGTACATTTCAATTTTTCCATTTTTAAATGGCAGAATTATCAATGTAAATTTATTATATTTATTTTAAAAGCACGTTTTATAAATTCGTATGTTAAAAAAGGTGCGAAACATCTAAACTACTTTTTTTTTTGGACTTTGGAAAATTTGAATTTAAAAAGTTTTGAAAAGCTTCTTTGTTAATTACAACTTTGATTGATTATTCTAAGTTTTATTGAAGCATTTGTAATATAAAAAAAATTTTAAAAATGGTTTTGTTGCGATTATTGAGCGTTTTACTTCTCGAAACTTACAATTTATTTTAGTTTGGTGATTTTATTGCAGTTTATTATTTCAGGCGGTACTGATGAGAGAGAGAGGGAGAGAGAGAGAGAGAGAGAGAGAGAGAGAGAGAGAAAAATGTTCAAATTAACATCTAACTTAATGTATTCATGAGTTCTTGGCTATTAGGTCTCTAGACAAGAGTTAGGCTTTACTTTAAAGCATACCCTTTGTATACCCCTTTCGAGTGGTATACAAGACATTTCATACATTTTGATATCTCTCATTTTAGCTCATAATCGCGATAAGAACGTGATAAAAAATGTGTGAAAAGCCATAGTTTGTAAGATAAAAAGGTTGCTAGCGACCGGGTTTCCAGGGGTGGTCGCGAAATGTTTGTGCCGAGACCAACAGAAAAGTGACTCGAAAAACTAAGTGCATTTCGAATACTGTTAAGCCTCTATACTTCGTGAGTTTGTTTACCCCTGTAGGGATGATAAAGGGTCGCGTCGACCTAAGACCCTGACAAGGGGTCGTGGGGCAAATGCGGCTGAAAAACACTGGTGTATACTGTATGCGATTTTACGACGAAGAATCATCAAACCTTTTCTCTTTGATGAGACAGTAAACGCTAAATACTATCAAGACCTAATCCGTCAGTTTCACACGTGCAACGCCAAACGTTTGCTTTGTTCCCACGGCGTAGCAGGGAACAAAGCTTTCTAGCAGCGACTCGCCCCATCAAACCCACCTATGCTTTTCAATTTTACTTAGTTCATATGACAACTGAAAACCAACGTAAGATGTATACCCTTCACAAAAAATTTCTCAATCCCATAATGTGAAATGGTATTCAGAATGCAGATAGTTTAATGCAGCAGTTCTTGCCCTTTTTGTACCCCTTGAACTCTTTCAAGGGATTTTCTGGATTTTCGAGAGAAAGAGAGAGAGAGAGAGAGAGAGAGAGAGAGAGAGAGAGGAGAGAGAGAGAGAGAGGATTTTTACTTTCTTTATGACCGTGTGACTTGTGGTCGTTTATTAATCATATATAAAATTAAAAGGGTTATATGTTCAGGACCCCGTCGCGTACCCCCAAGATTCCCTCGCGTACCCCTGGGGGTACGCGTAACCCAGGTTGAGAACCACTGGTTTAATGTAACAAGTATAGGATTTCTTTATCTTTATGGTTTTCCAACACTTTCGATGTATAGCGTCGCTAAATGTCCATTTCTATATTAATTCTATATTATATCATAACATTTGGAAATAAAGATTAAAAAAGTATGTGACGTCATTGTGACGTCAGAAAAAAAATCTCTGTCTTTTTTTTTTCTTTTCATGGACACGTTATTTGGCTATATAATTGCAGCAAAACAATTGTAAAATTATGAAAATATGTTGTAAATTCTTTGCTTTGTTGATGCGACAATTATATTTTAAAATAAAACCAAAATCACACACTTATTTACTCGAGTTTAAATACGTTTGGAAATTTTTTCGAGATTATCACTCAAAAGAGTGAATTTAATTTATTTTCATAAACTCTCAACATGGAGAGACAAAGTGTTTATCATGAAACAAATACAAGGTATGAGAAAGGCTGGATAGAGGCTAGGTGGAGACTGAATAAAGGCTAGATAGAGGCTGGATAGTGCGCATAGATGGTACGAGACTTTCAAAATAATTTGGAGTTCTTCGCAGACTCGCCCCTACATCAATAATGTGCCTTAAAACATTTTCAAATAGGCTTAACCCTCTAACGCCGACTGGGTCGAATACGTACCGTTTAAAATACACGCATTTAGACCTAACCCTACAAAAATGTTTGGCGTTAAAGGGTTAGGATCAAGTAAAGATAAGCACCCCAAGCCTTCTTTAATTAGCCTTATAAGGCTAACTAACGAAAATATCACGACCTAAACTAACCACTCGTCAAGGGCGTACAGTTGACTTAACGATTGGTTATGTTAGGTCGTGATATTTTCGTTAGTTAGCCTTATAAGGCTAATTAAAGAAGGCTGGGGGTGCTTATCTTTACTTGATCCAAGGGTTAAGTACAGAGAGTTTGCAGGCCAATCAATTGTAATGTCATCGCTGTTATCAATCCATTGACGCACTACGAAAGATGTATGTATGGCACTTTTTCATGTATTAAATAAAACAGTTCTCCTTTAGAAATAAAATAGACCGAACATTCCGTATAGCAGGACATCACTTAATATATCAAAATACTACCCTCCTGTCAATTACACTTCAATCTTTGTAATTTCACCAATTCCAACTACAGGCATCCATCCCCATACCCCCGCATTAATTTGTCTGTTCTATTCTGTTCATTGAGTTTTAGCCTCACGATATGTAATACTGCGCGTACTTGCTGCATGACATTCGGAAGAGAACGTCCTTTCATCTCAAAATACAGCTCCCCGCCAAATATCCTCTTCAAGATCAAAATGTTTACGAGCAAAGTTCAGTTTAACAAGCTTTCATTGCTCTGTCAACAAAGGCTTTTTTTTCGGCAAGAATATGGTAGGAAATATCGTTTCCCACCAAACGACCGCTACAAGGTAGAGCCAGTTTACAAACAATGTCCTTCGAAGTTGTAAATGGATGTCTATGAAAGTGATCTGAAAAAAAAGTAACTTTATTTCATATTACATGTACAGGGTGATTCACTCGCTGGTAGCCCCAAAGTATCGTATTGCGATACTCTGGGGCTACCAGCGAGTAAACCACCCTGTATATTCATTTCAAACTAAGAAAACATTTACCCCAACAATTTTATACATAAAGTCTATCTAACATTGAATAATATTATAGGGTAATAATATCACCAATGATAGTCTAATAACAATAAACACTAATAATAATATTATTATTATTATTATCATAATTAGCATAGACGTTAATGTATTATAATGTACCTTCACTATAACAACAAAATAACTTTAGAAAATTAAGACATATTAAAAATACAATATAATAATAAGAAAAATAACAATGTAAATAATAATAATAATAATAATAATAATAATAGCAACAACAATACTTAGCTTATAAGTTTATAGTTTACAGTTTCACTTACATTTACTGAGCGACTGTATTTACAATTTTATTGATATTCATTCATAAATTTTCATATAGTAGGTGAAACATGTACGCATATGAAGGTTATACAGAACAACACCCACCATTATTCATGTTTTTCACTGTTTCGTCACGATACCGCTGCGTATTACCTGCTACAGCCGCATCCTGAGAAGTTCTAAGAGGTCGACCTGATCTTGGTCTGGTAGAAATGTTGGAACTATTGAAGAATAGAGACCCCAGCCTTCTTTAGTTAGCTTTATAAGGCTAACTAACGAAAACATCATGACCTAACCTAACCAATCGTCAAGGGCGAACAGTTAACCTAATGATTGGTTAAGTTAGGTCGTGATATTTTCGTTAGTTAGCCTTATAAGCCTAACTAAAGAAGCCTGGGGGCCCTATTCTTCAATAGCTCCGAAATGTTTCCTTCAGTATGGTAACGTGCAACCCATTGTTGTAGTTATTTTGTTTTATGAACATCGAAACGTTCAGCAATTTCATTAATGGATAATCCAGCCTCTATCCAGCCTCTATCTAGCCTTTATCCAGTCTCTATCTAGCCTCTATCCAGTAGGGTAGGTTGATTTTGGAACTGTGATCTTGGACTAGTCTAGATAGAAAGGTATTAATGTATAATAAACGTTGCACCAACTCATATTTGTGAAAATGATTGTATTTTTTGAGGATTGTTATTTATTTTTAAGTTGTAAAATTGCCGAATTTTACGCGTAAAATCGCGCACGCGGCATTCGCGCAATGTAAACAAACAAAATATCGGACCTTATTTCATCAAAATAATCAATTAAAATTCGGCTTTTTTAACAAAACGATGCTTCAAACTTATTGTAAATGCATTATAGATGTTTATTAGTGTATTATTTTGTATTTTTTAATGATATTTACCTATAAAATGTGTATTAAATTAAGTTATTTTATGATGCGTTCATTTAATTGTGTTTATTTCATATATTTCATAAAAATGGGTAAAAAACGGAAGTCTGCAGTGTTAACTCGAAGTGATAGTGCCAAAAAATTCAGTGGCCAGCCTTCCCCTTTGGATAAAACAGAGCCTCCTACCCTCCGCCAAGTTATTCAGTACAGTTATTTCCTCCAAAACAGCCACCCGGACTTGAAACTATGATATTGCTAAAATGATAGCAAAGGATGTGATTGAGATCTGGCAGGCAGTGAACCCGCGGCTGCCCCTGTATGAGGAATATTATGTAGTGAAATTGGTGGATAAAGTGTGCTTCAAGAAAGCAAAAGAGATAAACAGGAAATCTGTTTCTACAGTCCAGGAGCAGAATCTGGAGGAAAAGCTGGATAAACTTTTTGACATTTCTGCTCTGGTCCGCTGGGAAAACTCTGTGAAATTGACTACCAAGATCTGCCACAAGTGGAATTCACCAAACTCAGTGGCCCCCTAGATGACATGGAATTTCCTGAAGAGACACTGAATGATCTCAGTAGCGACCAGAGGCTTCTTTTGGAGTATGTGCTTGGAATTTCCAGGGGCAAAGTCAACCCAAGATTTGCTGCCTGGAAAATTGGACCATTAAACCATGCAAGATGGTTGACTTTGGCAATTAGATTGATGTGTCTGTGGACCAGAGGTGCTTACCCTCCAGAACTAGAGGATAAGCTTTACCAGGCCATCAAGTTCATTGTGGAAGTGTATGCAGTCAGTTGGTTTGAGATCAAAAGGGACAGCAAGTTCCACAATCAGCAGCTGTACATCTTCAACATGATCCAGAGGATCAAGCAGCAGTCTGAAGAAATCCAGGGTGTTGCTTTCAAGAACCTGAAGTACAATGCTTTTGTCTTGCTGCCCGAGAATGTGCTGTACTCCATGATGAAGTCTGATGACTTGGAAGTGAGAGAAGCTGCTCTCAAGAAAATTCTGTCCATCAGGTAAGCATTTATTAATTTTAAAAAATGTGAAAAAAAATTTGATTATGGGGATTTATTTAATAAAAAAAAAGGCCCGAGTTCTATAAATCCCCATAATCGAATTTTTTTTTCACATTTTCTTATCCCAATTCCCCCTTCCCCTCTGATAATGGAAATAATCTTACCGTCTTTCTGAAAAAAAATTCGATTATGGGGATTTATAGAACGGGTTTTTTTTTGGTTTTTTTAATTTAAGTTTAATTTAAATCAGCAATTCTGAGACTAATAGGGATTAAATCTTAAACTGGAATAAAAAATAAATTAATTATTATTCTTTCAGAAGTGGGAAGCCAGCCAAGAAGAGGCTGAAGAAGATCACAGCCATCAGCATTGAAGCTACCCACTGGTCAGAACTAATCAACCTTTCTCAAAGTGGCATCTGTGAACCTGCTCTCACAGAAGACTTTTCTGACCAGGAGCTTCAAGAAGCATTGCTGAATGGCACCAAGCTGGAGCTGCCTGATCTGCCTTCACATTCTCAGTGTTGAAAGGGCCGTGAAGCTGACATCTGAAGCTTCCCATACTGTTTATGGACTCGAATGAAGGCACAAACACATTCTGGCCAAAGCCCTAAGCCGCCAGATGAGGCCTTCCTTTGCTTCTAAGGGCTCTTACAGTGAAAATTATGATGATCTTGGGATCTAAATGTATCTATTTGACTCTGTACATGTTTTTTTTACTTTTTTTCAATAAAATTGTAACTTTTTTCAGGATTTTTTTATGAAAATAGCATGTTTTTTTCGGCCGAAAATTGTGAAAATGCGATATTTTTCGGTACGATTTTTTGACGATTTTTGAAACGGTTTCCTCAAAAAACGGTTAAAGTTAGGGCTCTGAAATCTTTTGTCAGTTATTATCATATTAAGCCCTGACTATCTCGACTAGTCCAAAGTCGATATCTAGAAAAATGCGGAAAATCAACCTACCTTAATGCGCAGACGTCTCACTGATGTCATAGAAGCAGATTGGGGATATACAGTGGTTAGCATAGCTGACAACGAATCTATCGGCCCCGGGAACGAGACCCGCTGACGGCAGCCGGCACGCAGCAAAACCCAACTGTTCATCCTTCCACACGATAAAGAAAGTGGTTGGTAGCTAAATGGGTACCCTGGGTGGCCTAGTGGTTAAGACGCTGGGCTGCTGGTGGGGCGTGGTTCGGATTACACGTTAAACTGTAGGTCTAAGGTGGAGTGAAAAGCTTGACCTTCGTCAGAATGAACAATTCGGGCGGAAGTTAACCAAAGGTTAACCAAAGGTATTACATAGCAGTTCATTTGTTTCATTCCATTTTTGATGAGCACATTCTAAAACATGTGATAGACCGTTATTTCACGAAGCGTTTTTTTAAATAACAGAAATCCATTGCATGATAATGTAATGGTATATTTTAAATTGAGAAGCATAAATGGCTTATCCACACCTTCAAATCAGTTCTAGTGAGATCAACTAAGTGAAGCGACAATGGGTCTGGTACGTGATTGAATGAGAGACAAATGTACTGTACTCTTTTTCGATTCTGCAGCCATCCGTGGTTCTGAATCCATATTCAATTGTAGGTCCCTCCTATCAATACGACCTTTGACGTTGCAACGGATAAAAAATAATAACTAACATAGATTATCTCATCTTACTATTTCACTGCACGTGTAAGTTTCTTAACATAATAATAATTAAAATGATATTATATTAAACTGAAGAGAGAGTGTCTGAAAAAAAGTATTATATCTTAAATAAATAACACAGCAAGAAATAAAAGGTACGGAAAATATTCTTTTCGGTAATTTTCTTGTAGACGTAATTCCCATCTTTTTCTTCTAAAACGTCTGCAATATAAATATTCATGAATTCTGTTTAAACTACGCTTTTTCTACAAATTCATAATAGTTGTAAATATTCGTATTTTTTATTATAATTTAATATTTTCCTCACTTTATACATTACGTTATAGATATTTATAAATTGTAACAGCTAAAATACCTCATATTACTGAATTCTAGATTTAAGGTTGGTACTACTGCTTTACAGATCGTACACAAATGCCAAACTCACCACTGTATCGCAAAAGAAAAGGAATAAAGGCGAAAAACAAGTATTTCGTTTGCAAATGGTTTACAGTTCCAGTGAAAAAATGGGGTTTGTATATGTTATAATATTCGGAGGGACAAAACTTCTGTCACCGACCATATATATATATATATATATATATATATATATATATAGGAGAGAGGATGAGAGAGAGATACACCATTATTTACACTTGGAAAATAATGGAGAAACTAGTCCCTAATCTTACTCTGAACCCTGTAACTCGCCAAACAACGGTGGAAAGTAGGGATCAAGTAAAGATAAGCACTCCCAGCCTTCTTTAATTAGCCTTATAAGGCTAACTAACGAAAATATCACGACCTAACCTAACCAATCGTTAAGTCAACTGTACGCCCTTGACGATTGGTTAGGTTAGGTCGTGATACTTTCGTTAGTTAGCCTTATAAGGCTAATTAAAGAAGGCTGGGGGTGCTTATCTTTACTTGATCCGAAAGTAGAAAAGGAAGACTGTGTCGTGTTCCCAAATTAAAAGCTAGACAGGGAGCATCCTTAACCCTGAAAGAAAATAGTTTTTGTTGTGAGAGACCAAAACTGTTTAATCAGCTGCCCAAAGACCTAAGGAACACGAGTGGGGTTACAGTGGACAACTTCAAAAGAAGACTAGACACCTGGCTCAGAACAATCCCCGATGAGTCGGGCGAACCTGGCTATGTGGGGTGGAGAGTCCAAGAAACCAGCTCACTACTTCACCAGGCCAACTCGAGTGGAGGGGCGACAAGCTTGACCTTCGTGAAATGAGGAATCATCGCGCGGAACAATTGAAAAGTTGAAAGGAAAGGCATATACTGTCGTAATATATATATATATATATATATATATATATATATATTATATATATACTGTCGTAATATATATATATATATATATATATTGTCGTGATGCAACATCCACAAGCCCGACGCCCATTTTGCCGGGCATTTTGCACTTTCCATAATGGAATTCTTAACTAGGTACATTATACTGGTTGCTCAACCACCGTATTCGCGGATTTGGTACCCTATGACTTTTGCCTGTTCCCCAAGCTGAAAAACACCCTCAAGGTAAAAAGATTTCAGGAAGTAGCAGAGATCGAACAAAATGCGACGCGAGAATTGAAGAACATTCCGAAAGAAGAGTATAACAGGTGCTTCAATAAGTGTCTGGACCGCTGGAATCATTGTTTACAATCAGAAGGAGACTACTTTGAAAGAGACAAATTTAATTAGGTATGTGACATTTAGTTTTGCAATAAATATATCTGTCCCGGAACTTTTTGATCAGCCATCGTCAGGGGCGGACTGACAGCAACCTGGGGCCTCGGGCAGAATGAGGTCCTGGGCCCCTTGAAATCCGATTTTTTTCAGATTATATATCGATTAGACACTTGACCCAATTGAGAACACTCTCACTGTTTTATGATGACTGCGGGCCGGGGCCGCCGGGCCCCCTAATGGTCCGGGCTCTCGGTCCATGCCCGATTGCCTGACCGCTCAGTCCGCCCCTGGCCCTCGTAGAGTAAGTCCCCGATAACCCGACCCTCTGGTATTGCGACGCTCCCCTATTCCTACTTTAGACTGCTCTATTTCTTTTAGAAAAGAAATTAGTGTGTATATATATATATATATATATATATATACACACAGTATGATAATTAAGATAATTAATTAATTAATTAATAATTAAGAGCTTTGCAAGATCGACTGCACGGATAATCTAGTGCAGTGGTTCCCAAACCGGGTGTCGTGGATGTGTTCAATGGGTGCCTTGGGTGCCGCTAGAAAAGGTTGGTGCGAGTGATGTTGGGTGGGTCTGTAAGAAGCAAGGGATATCAGTAAAAGTATGGCCGCCACGCATGATGTTAATTGTTGCTAAATACTACTAATCTTTTTTATACCAGTCTTTACTCTAAATTTTGTTTCTGGAAGTGCATGGTAACAACTAGAAACTAGAAATTAGCAATTCATGTTTAAATGTTTAATTAAAATATATTTGAATCGTTCACAATCATATCTATTCAAAATCTTTCTCGATGAAAAATATTCTGTTTGATATAGCTGTCCATTCACGTTGCATGAGGAGGGGTGCCGGGAAAACAAAGACACACCCACACACACACACACACACGCACAGAGTTCTGTGTTTTAAAAGGTAACGTCGAAAGAGATATAAATTGATATGATGAAAAAATTGAGAAATTAAACTTCAAAGTATATATATATATGTATGTATATATATTTTGTTTAAGTTGAATTTTTAAAGCAATATAAAAGGTACAATACTTGAAAGTACAATATATATATATATATATATATATATGTATATATATATATATATATATATATATATATATATATATATATATATATATATGGTCCCCTGAGGTTTTTTCATGATACACACAGAACGTGCATGGAACAAGGAACCCTTCTGGAGAAATTAAATCCACTATAGTCCGAATAAGTAATGGTAAATGACAAACACTATAGTTTTTTCTGTTTCATGATGTTAGCTCGACGTGGGCAACGGGTCACTCGCAAAGAGGCCCCAAAAATATAGCTTCCCTCACCAGCTATCTGCAAAGCAGATAGTAGGATCCAGCTTTGGGACAGGATCTAGGGGTTACAGCTACACCTAGCCTACTATATCTAGAACCTCAATATAAGCAAAGGACTCGTTGCATTCGCGTCGGATTGAATACATCAAAGAAAAAGGAGTAACTATTGTATTTTTAGCCAAAAACTAAACCTCAACTGGCAAAATTGAGCGTCCACTTTTCAAGGGATCCTATCTGCTTTGCAGATAGCTGGTAAGGGAAGCTATATTTCTGGGGGCCTCTTTGCGAGTGACCGTTGCCCACGTCGGGCTAACATCATGAAAAAGAAAAAAAACTATAGTGTTTGTCATTTACCATTACTTATTCGGACTATAGTGGATTTAATTCTCCCAGAAGAGTTCCTTGTTCCATGCACGGTCTGTGTGTATCATATGTATATTATCTTCTTTGAAAATAAAACTATATTATTTTAGAAAACTGAGTTTTTAAAACAAAATAAAACGGTGAAACCATCAAACGTTGGAGTTGAGCAGTTGTTGGATGGTTGACAGTTCCTTGAGTGCACGTGTTTTAGCGAACATTGGTTCAGATTCCACATAAGTCTGTAGGTCGTCACCGTTACCGTCACCTCCCGCTTTACCGTTACCGTTACAATAATAACAAAATAATAATAATAATAATAATAATAATAATAATAATAATAATAAGGTAAAGCATTATATTTTCCATAAATGATGTTAAACTAATTTTAATTGCGTCTATTTACTCCAGTATCTTACTTTGTAAGTCAAGTAAAGACACGAAGGAATGGAATGTGGAATTTGGTCCATCTATGATATAAAGCGATAGCGATTTTGTATACTTTGTAACTTTGCAGCCTTGTAGATGTTCCGTATGTCGGTCTCTCTTTACACGGTGGTCAAGCTAGTGACCCCAACTCTAGACCTTGCTTGATGGGGGGAGAGATTTGCTGGGTAGAGCTCTTTATCTCAAATAGCCAGGCACACCCGGCTCGTCCCGGACCGTCCTGAGCCAGGCGTCTAGTCTTCTTTTGAAGACTACTGTTGTGATATCATTAGTGTTTCTTTGGGTAGGTGGTTAAACAGTCTTGACCCTCTGACAACCAAACTATTTTCCTTCAGAGTTAAGGATGTCCCTTGTCTGACATTTTATTTATTTTGGGAATACTACACATTCACCTTCCCTATTTTCCAGTGTTGTTTGAGTGGTTATAGTGTAGAGGTTGAGGTGAGGCACTAGTTTCCCTATTAGTTTCCATACATATATTATGGTGTACCTCTCTCTTCTTCTTTCAAGAGGTTTAAGAGGTAGTCTTTCCCTGTAATTGTACTTTTTGCAGCCATCGATCTTGGCTGTGAAATTTCTTTGATTTTCTTCTTGTTTATTACTTTTTTCTCTTTTATATGGCGACGTCAAGACTGAACAGTATTCAAGTTCTGGTACGATCGGTGGTTTCAGCGGAGGAATCATTACTTTTTGTCTCTTCTATTAAATGTTATCAGTGGTTGTTCCGTAATTATTTTTGCTTTGATTATCGCTATCTTATTTTGTGTCTCAAATTTCGCATTATCAGGCATTATACAGTAACTCCTGAATCTTTTGCTTTGAATTTTCTACCAGCTGGGGCATAATATTCTCTTTTAGTTTCTAATTTTTTCCATATTCACAAGAGCTGAAAAGGTTCGGTGTTAAATTTCATGTTGTTGTCTTTTGACCATGTGGATATTCTGTTTGTGCCCCTCTGTAGGGCTTCCACCCCTTCTGTATTTCTAATATTCCTGCTGATTTTTGTATCATCAGCAAAGAATGTTACTATACTGTTGTTGGTTACTTCATTGTTTATGTTTATTAGCTTAGCGTGATAATGAATAGGAGTGGGGCTAATACTGTTCCTTGTGGTACTGAGCTGTGTATTTCCGATTCTGATGATGATATACTTTGGATTTTTACAACTTGCTGAAGTTCTATGAGAACATTATAGATCCATTCCCCCAATTTGCCCATTATTCCCATGCGTTTCATTTTATGTGCTATTATACCATGCTCACACTTGTCAAATGCTTTAGCAAAACCCGTATATAGTGCATCGTAGTTTTCATTGTTTTCAAGCGCATCTATGATGTTATAATGCCCTATTAGTCGTGAAAGACAATTCTTCCTATTCGGAATTAGTATATTTCTTGTACTTACTATTAAAATAAAAAGACAGTAACTTCTTTATATTTTCTGTTAAAGGACTGAATAAACTTTGATACAGGATTTACATATTTATTGGTTAAATTAAAATGCTAAAATGAAAAAAAAGAGGAAGCGAAAGGAGGGAAATGGGAGAGAGATTGGTCACGGAGAATTTTAATGTGAAATAACGTTCAAAACATTGTTCTCAAGGACAAAAATTATTTTTATCAAGGCGTATGTCTTCAGAAGCGCAAAGAACATTTTTTTACAATGGTGACACATCTCTGTAGAGTTGTCACTACGGAATAAAACAACTAAACCTCCGAAGGAAATTGAGAGATGTTACGGCAAAAGTGCGCCGTTACTTGCTAGGAAGTCATGACAAAAAGGCACAGCAGATAACAAGAAGATTCATTGTGAGAGAAACAGGCAAATGTCCCAGCAATTTCGTTGGAGATCTGCTGAGACATTTTTAGTGTACTAGGTGTCCCATGCCGTTTGGTATCTTTGTTTATTGTTGGCAGTACGAGTAAAACACCAACGCCTTTGGGTAGCTCTCTATTTTTGGACTTCTTTATATGGAACAATGAGTTTCAGTCTCTTCTCAAATGATACTTCTCTTACAGACATAGAAAAAAGGTTTTGAAACTAGAATGCTTTTTTATACTTATCCTATAATTCCTATAATTCTTATAATTCTATTCTCGGGAACAAAATTATTTCTATTCCTATACCTGTACCGTTAATATCAAAATAAATTTATTCCTGTAACTATACTTATTTTTTATATTCCTGACTTTGTCTATGATATTATAATACTTGTTTAACTGTTAAACGTTTTGTACGTAAAGGTTAATTAATCAAAAGAAGAGCTTTTAAGTATTTTATTACCAAGAATTACTTAACAAAAAATAAAAAAATAAGAATTTTTAAAATTAAAACATTTTGAGGTTTGAGCGCTATTTCCTTCCAAGTCACATTTGCCGAAAAAGAATAAAACTCCTTTCAAAATAAATTCAGTAATTCTCAAGCTTTAACATTTAATAAATTTGTAAACATAAAAGGTTAACGTCATCCTTTTATTTTAAAGTATTTCTTGTATCTTATTAGAAATTAGTTTCGTAAACATGAACGAATGTCATACGTTTTACAGTTTCTTCACTCATTTCTTTAAAGGATTAAACGTAGCCTAGTCCACAAAAGAATCTTTATGCCACATTTTTTTTTTAAATCTCGGAAGAGGTACTCTCTCGCCACCATTGTCCCACATTCCAACTTGTGATTACTTCACTGCCCTTTTCCTCATAAATTCTAAGTTCAGACATTATTTTTTCCAATTCGATTCTTGCTGATGAGTCTTCCTGTAACTTTTCTGAAATTTGAAGCAGAAAAATGGAACTAAAAAAATAAATTGAAAATCGAAACCAATAAGTTTTCTTTGTTGATTTTATTGTAATAATATTGTATAGTAATAGGAAATTACATGGTGCTGGTTAAGTATGCGGTCTACCATCTGAGTTTTGACAGAATATAAACTAACGAAAATATCACGACTTAACCTAACCAATTATCAAGGGCGTACAGTTGATCTATTATATTAATTATAACATTGTTTGTTTCTGGAATAGTATTTACTATTTACTAATAGATCAACTGTACGCCCTTGATAATTGGTTAGGTTAAGTCGTGATATTTTCGTTAGTTTATATTCTGTCAAAACTCAGATGGTAGACCGCATACTTAACCAGAACTCAGATGGTAGACCGCATACTTAACCACCACCAATTACATTTTATTTTCGTATTTAAATTATAGTTATTGTAGGATCATGCATGCAATAATTATGTAGCCTATTTTCATGATGGTAACAAATTTTTTAATATTTATAATTTTAAAGGTGGTCTTTCAAACTTCATTTTCGCTGCTTCTTTACCTATAGAAACTACTTTCTGAAGCTCTTTATCTACGGTTCTTTCTTCACTGGAACTTTCCGATTCCGATTCCATTTTTTCCAAAGATGCGTGTGCAGGAGGACTCTGCCAGTGTCACTTAATTCTGAACTTTTATTTGTAAGCTAAACGTGGTACAGAGATTGCACAATAACTGGCTCGTTCAGTCTGTATAAGAACCGAGAGGGAATTATTTTCCTAAAAGCTGTATCATGTTCATATATTTATTTCTAATTCTAACATTTTAACTATCATTTAGCAGCTACAGCAGATATTGGTCATGAAACGGAGTTAGGAAACGAAAACGGATAGCCAATTAAACTGTAGCCCTCTAAAAGAAAATTAATATAGTGTTTTAGTGAAGTAAATTCATTTCTTACCTTGTCATCTTCCAGTAGGTTAAAATACCGAAGATCAATATAAACTGATGCTAAAAAAAAAAGAGATTATTACGAAGCGCGAAACTTCTCTCTTCTGTACAAAACGAAGTTAAAGACTTTGACATTCATTTCTGAAGATGCATTGTGTCCGAGCTTCATCGCCATTTTTATCCAAGTTGCAAAGAAGTCCCCTGTAAGTGGTAATAACACGAAATAAAATAATAATATAAATAATAAAATGATAATAGTTTAGGTTTGTTTAACCTCCTTCGTAAGTAATAAATAAGCTTTAATAGATTAAATCTGAAAGTAACACAATGACATAATTGCATTGGTTTATTACATATCGATTGGGCAAAACTTGACCATGATAATACGAATGGCTTTATTTAAGTTAAATGATGAGTTTGAGTTACCAAATTTTCTACAGGACTACTTTAGAGTGTCAATAAATTTATTTGAACAATTGTTGACTTCCATCTTGCTAAATACATGTGGTCAAACGTGGACGCCACTCATCAATGCCCTTGTCAGTATACCGCTGTGACACATTGTTCCAATCTTCCATAACTCGTTCACACAATTCGTTCACATTTCGAATTCTTTCACCAGGAATATAAACTTTTTACTTCAATGCCTCCCGAATACAACACTCTAAAGGCGAAAGATCTGGACTGTTGTCTGGCCACATGTTTAGCTCAATGAAGTCTGGGGTTTCTTTCTGTATGTTTGTTGTGCGCAGGAGCACCATCTTACTGGAAGTGTAATTGTTGCCACTAATTTGTCGAATATCTCTCAGATATTGTGGTAACACTTGCCTGCAGTAATATTCGGCATTGATTTTGGTTTGGGGTTCAATTATAACGATGTTGGTTTCCCCCAACTTTGAAACACGGGCGCCTAACATGATGCTAGGTGAGAAGTTTGAAACTTCCTTCACTAAACGCTCTGGTGTTATATCTCGTTTTCTTGCAACATTCCCATGCACACGATCGTTCTGGTGATTAATTGGTAGTACAAGATGAAGTGTTTTCTCGTAAAAAAAACCATATTCTTCTAATTGATTGTTCCTCAAATCTGTCGAGCAAATTCTGAGCACAAGTTAGGCGTTTGGCCTGTTTGTACCTGTTAGTAATTGAACAAATTGCCGTCTATAAGAACGCAGCTCCAAATAATTTTTTGCAATATTCCTAACGGTGCCACGGGAAATACGTTTCTTTTTTGATTTCCCTTGAAGAGAGATGAGTTCCGGGCTGATCTTCTTGACTTAAGATGTAATTTTCAACCAAGTCGATGTTGTCCTCTGTTCTCGCACTCCGAGTTCGGCCACTTCCTTCTAGTCCAGTGGTTCTCAAACTGGGGTACGCGAGGGAATCTTAAGGGGTGCGCGAAGAGGTCTTAAAAATATAACCCTTTTAATTTTATATACGATTAACAAACGGCCACAAGTTACACGGTCGTAAAGAAAGTAAAAATCCTCTATCTCTCTCGAAAATCCAGAAAATCCCGTGAAAGAATTCAAGGGGTACAGAAGAAGAAAAAGTTTGAGAACCGTTGTTCTAGTCTATCAACACCACCAGTCTCGTCAACTTTGCGTATTATGTATTTCACACCTGATTCTGCCCAAAGTTTGTCTGGAAATTCATTCAACATACGCTGTGCACCCTATCCCTTCGCGATTCTCAAGTTTTTTATTAGTAATTTATCCTCTTCACTGTACGAGGGCTACTGAACACTTTACAATGCACTTATTCTTTTCTAATTCATAAAATCTGAAAAAGAAAAACATGAAAATTAATATAATGAATGTTTATACATGTATAAAGATTTCAATCAGATTCGTTCAATGTTAGGGTATCAAATACTGAGAACATTAGTGTGGTGAGTTCTTTTTCCTACCTGGAATATATACTGTACTAAATTTAAAATTAAATCTTGTAACTTACAATAAGTTTAAATTGAATACCTAATCGACGTTTGGGACTAATCATAAATTGTAAGTTATAACAACGTGACCCTTACCTCCCACCAAATCTTCTTTCTGAAGTACTTCTGTTGCTTTGTAAGTAGGTACTAAAATATTTAACAAGTGGGCCATTGCATCCAACTTACTTTCGCTGAAAGTTATATCTGCAACAATCTCAGCTACTGTAGTTCTTGCACGAGTGATCTTAACAGTATTACTGATGTTAGCGTCAAATATATATGGATCTCCATCGAGTGTTACCTTCAAGAGAGGGTACTTTCAGGCAATGTGTTTTTAAAATGATTCTCCTATTCAGAGTTCGGGGCTCTTTTGCAGTATGTTTTGCATATACAATTGTACTATAAGGGGTCGGTTCTTTCAGGAAGTCATAGACAGCTAATTGAAGAGTATAGAAATTGCAATTGGTTGATTGTCTCCGCCATTTGTACTGAACATTAAACTAGAAACTTCATCTTGTGAACTGTCTTAAAACTCAACTGCCTCTGGATCCCCATCGGTATCAGTATCAGTTTCCATCCTAGTCTCTTCAGTCTTTCATTTCTTGATGTACATCCTCGTCATCATTATGAAATAACTGGATGGCTTTTATCATATTCGTACCATTATCTGTTGTTACGTTTTTATATTATATATTTGGGTTTTATTGATATTAAAATTTTCTAATTCGTCTCGTATTGTACAAACTGTTTGTTGATCTTCCATTTCCGTTACACACAAACAACGTGTCTGAAGAATTCTCTTAGAGAAATACTGGATATTGATTCCCCAAAATCGTCTTTCCTTTCTCGTGGCTGATCTATCTTTACGCAAATCAGTTTCCCTTCTACGTCTTTAATAAACCTTTCCCTCAAGCCAGCATAACAGCCTTTTACTAATTCTTTGACATTTCTCCTATTCATGGTTATTCCAAGCACCTTTTGGAGAGGATCTGTGGCCTTTCCAAATCCAGAATTGTCTACATTTGAAAAAGGGTATCCATTTACTGTAACCAGCTCCAAACAGCATTCTTTAAAATCCTTTGCTTATGTTCCGGAAAAGATCTTGTTTGATGATCCATAGTAGGAATGTATTAATTCTTTACTGTAACTTTCTTCTTTTGATGTTGAAAGAATTTGCAGGTGTTGCGCTTGAATACATTTTTTGCTTCACATCCGATCTCGATGCGAGCTTTTTACGTGCATTTTCTTCCTTTTGATATTTTTCATAAATATCTTTACGTAACTTCAAATGCTTTGCCATATTTCCACTATAAAATCCAACAAATTTTGCGTTACAAATATTATTACCTGCCGATTTGTCATCTACTGTACTGTTTATTGTGAAAAATACTTAAAATCAGGTGTTTGCTTTAGGGCGTACCATTATCTCTGCGGCAGTCTCTTACAAAATTTTTTTTTTGTGTTGGATTTTTGGTTTATGTGTTATAATGAGTTAATATAATAGGCTAATTTAAATATACCAAAAAACAATCAACCGAATGTAGGTTATATAAAAAACAACACAAAACTAATGATAAAACCTGAAAAGTTAAAACCTAAAATTGTTGGGTTGGTCATATGAAACTATACAGTACATATTCACCTTCATACCATGCCTATCTATAATTCCTGCATTTCTTAACTATCCCCTCCTTGAAAGATGCAATTTACGAGTGTGTGTGTATATATATATGAAAATTATTTTACGAAAGTAACACGTGAATAATATTTATGATGAAAATAACCAAGAAGGAAAAAGAAACACGGAATTGGTGCTCAAGCGCTTTCGTCTAATGTTCCTGAGGATGTCATTAGACGAAAGCGCTTGAGCACCATTCCGTGTTTCTTTTTTCTTCGTGGTTATTTTCATCATATGTATATATATATATATACAGGGTGTCCCATAAGTCCGGCATCATAGGAGAAATTCATATTTTCCTATTTCTACAAACCATAATTCATATTTTCCTCTTTCTACAGGCCATAATGTCCGTGAGCAAGAAAGAACGAATCCAGATAATTCTACTCATAGGAAATCGGAGTCAAAGAGAGGTCGCTGCTGAATTTAACAGACTGCATCCAGACCGCGAGCCAATAACACAGAGTTGTGTTAGCAGACTTGTTGCAAAGTCTCTTTGACTCCGATTTCCTATGAGTAGAATTATCTGGATTCGTTCTTCCTTGCTCACAGACATTATGGCTTGTAGAAATAGAAAAATATGAATCATGGTTTGTAGAAATAGAAAAATACGAATTTCTCCTATGATGCCGGACTTATGGGACACCCTGTATATATATATATATATATATATATATATAAAAAATTCATTATGCCTTTTCCGAAGCACATGGGGCTGTACGCATGCATTTCATGTCATAAAAATAAATGATATATTAACATGAAAATACTGTACGTAAACACTATCACTTCCTCAGTATAGGCCAATTTTGTGTATACGTTTATAGTGGCCTTTAAATAAAGGCTTGGAAAATGAATAAAGGGTACTACTTTACTTAAGGTTTTGCTCAGTGCAAATCACAATTTTACAAACCCCAAGTCTAATTTTCGAATATTTTGTTGTATACCTTCTCGGATTTTGGATATAAGAATTCTTAGATTTTGGTATTGAAATAAACCAGTCTAGGTACACCGACACTGGTTCGAAAGTGTCAAACAAAATCATTACCGTTACCCCTGTAAAACTGACGCGACCCGTATGAGGTAAGGTGTTAAAAGATTTTGCGTTATATGAAGTTCTTAGCAGATATTTTGCTGCTCCGATTTAAAATTATATTTCACATTACCATCTTCCCTCATCAGTAATATTAGTTTTCTGGAACTATCTCATTCAGGGTTTACCGGAGCAGAAATACTCCTTCGAGTTTGAAATATCTGAAGATAGAACACAATGCCACACTCGTATTTCTTATAAAATAAATAGCAACTCTTTACCAGACAAAAACTGAATGAAGCTCTAATTTTGACCGCCACTGTATTCATTAGAGAGAGAGAGAGAGAGAGAGAGAGAGAGAGAATTTCCACCTCATTAATGATTACTAATTAGAATAACAACAAGAAACCTCGTTTAAAACTAGCATCTAATACACAAACTAATCATTTAATATTACAAACGAACGAACTCCAATATAATTCTATTTATTAAACATCAAAGTAATAATAATAATAATAATGAAAACTTTACACATTTTTCAATGTACATATAATTATTCAGTCGAATGTAAATCATAATTTAATTAAGTTATATACGAAGCTCATTAAGCGTAAAATTAAAATAAAGGAATAACTATTGATACTGAATAGGCGGAAAATTAAAAATTTGATATGCCGTTTATATCCAGTTTAAATTAATGTTTAAAGGTGGACGCAAACCATTCTCTCTTGCCCCCTCTCCACACTATTTCTCTTTATCCCTTTCGAAATGGAGTATGCAGAGCACAAGGTAGGTTGTTGAGGTATTTTTTATTTGCCAAATTCACACACACACACACACACACACACACACACGTGTGTGCGTATGTCCGCACAAGCGAGGTACCAATTTTTTTACTGTAATTTAATATAATAAAAATAATTAATTTTTTTGTTTTTTCTTTCTTCTAATATAGTAATTACTTTCACAAATTTTAAAGCGTGTGTTACTGTCCTGGAAGCGAGTGTGCTACCATACTATTACTGTCTCTTATTTCCATAAACATGAAAAGATAGAAGAAAAGGCAGTTCTAAATTTCTTCTGATTCACTTAATTACGATTCCACACGACAGATATTCTGTGTTACTTTGAAACCTGAATTTGCATATAAGTAAGTCGGAGGTTTAATGACATCTATTAAAAGTACGCAGATGTTAAAGCTGAAGCGAATATAAACTGCAAGAAAGTTTGTTTGTTGGTTTGGTTAGATGTTACATGTAGGAAACTTGAAGAATAGTCTTTTTTGGAGAATTTATTTTAGAAATTTCAGTAATAGAAATATGGAAATATTAATGTAATCTTTGTTTTTTGTTTTTCTTTAGAATTTTATGGGCTTTATTTACAGTTATTTATTAATGATGGAAAAGTTTAAAATAGTTATAAACATTCGGGTATAAAATAAAAAGAAAATACATATTTTTTTAGCGATTTACAAACGGTAATAGACTTATAATTTGGATTATTTTTATAATTAAAAAGACCTGCAGGTCGCATTTTCGGTCTGCCCTTTCAGATAAATTCAGCCATCCGATGCTGACCTAAGCCGAACAGAAATAACCGTGAACTCTCCATAACAGTTCCGTTTATGTTGCAGAGAGATAAATTGGGACTCCAGCTAGTCTAGCCTTATGCGCTGCCTTAACCTGATAAAGCGCCGTGACGTTTCTTAATCAAATGAAAGCAGGTAGCGAAAGTGCAATCATTTTAAAAGCTTTCATACGACTAGCGCGTTTCGTTACACAGAGCTGAACTTCAAGTAAATAGTTCTTAAAATATTAAGACGTGTTCGCTTAAACCCTATACTACGTTCAAAATAAACTTTTTGTTGTTTTTGTTGTCGATTTCAGCATTAAAGGAAATCACGATAGATGTCCTAACTAGATATTTCTTTAGCTTTTTAACTCTGTAAGACCCAACTTGTCACTTTACTATTTTGTTTTAGTTAACACCAAACAATCGTATCTAAT
Source organism: Bathynomus jamesi (assembly GCA_023014485.1). NCBI lineage: Eukaryota > Metazoa > Arthropoda > Malacostraca > Isopoda > Cirolanidae > Bathynomus > Bathynomus jamesi. The sequence goes on along the minus strand of JAJOZX010004409.1, from coordinate 307,740 downwards.
CTTATATAGAAGGCCCCTGCATGGAAATGAAAAGGTTAATATACGAAACCAATTTCTTTTAAGTTATTTATGTTTAACATATACTGTACATTATCAGTATGTCGTATGAATTACCAAAGGATAATCATAGTTGGTATTCCAAAACAATATATATATATATATATATATATATATATATATATATATATATATATATATATATATATATAGCTAGCAGCTAGGCTGCTTTAAACCCTAGATCCATGTCCCAAAGCTGGATCCTGTCTGCTTTGCAGATATCTGGTGAGGGAAGCTAATTTATGGGACCTCTTTGCGAGAGACCCGTTGCCCACGTCGGGCTTGCATCATGAAAAAGAAAAACTATGGTATTTGTCATTTACCATTACTTATTCGGACTATAGTGGATTTAATTTTCCCAGAAGAGTTCCTTTTTCCATGCACGGTCTGTGTGTATCATAAAAAACTCAGGGAACCATTCTGAGTTCATTCCCATCATGAAACGGACATGTTATGTGCCTTGAAAAGTGGACGCTCAATTCTGCCAGTTGAGGTTTAAGTTTTGGTTTTGGTTAAAAATATATTAGTTACCCCTTTTTCTTTGATTTATTCAATCCGACGTGAATGCAACGATATTGAGGTTCTAAATGTAGTGGGGCTAGGCTGCTTTAAACCCTAGATCCATGTCCCAAAGCTGGATCCTGTCTGCTTTGCAGATAGCTGGTGAGGGAAGCTATATTTATGGGACCTCTTTGCGAGAGACCCGTTGCCCACGTCGGGCTTGCATCATGAAAAAGAAAAACTATGGTATTTGTCATTTACCATTACTTATTCGGACTATAGCGGATTTAATTTTCCCAGAAGAGTTCCTTGTTCCATGCACGGTCTGTATGTATCATATATATATATATATATATATATTATATATATATATATATATATATATATATATAGGGTGGGCGGAGAGTAGCTCCCTATTTTGGATTGGTAAAAAAATACGTATATTATCCATTTATTTCAGAAGAAATAATATGAAAAGGTAGGCATACATGGTAGGTTTTCTCTAAAATTCAATGTGGGCTCCAACTCTTTCCACCAGCTTCTGGAGCCGCCCAGGAATGGCGTCCACTGACTTTAGCAGGAACTCCGGCGGGATGGAGGACATGACTTCCCGAATTCGGTCCTCCAGTTCTTCCAATGTCCTCGGTTTGGTGCGGTAGACTTCTTCCTTTACCCACCCCCAAAGAAGAAGTCGCACGGTGTCAATCGGGGCTCCTGGCTGGCCATTGATGTGGACCACGACGACCCATCCAACGCCAAGGGAAGTGGGCATCCAGCCACTCACGGACAACAAGAGCGAAGTGCGGAGGGGCGCCATCTTGCATAAATATCAGATCGTCGATGTTCTCCCATGTGCTGACAACCGGCCAGACCTCGTTTCGCAACATAGCAAGGTACCGCTCAGCATTCATGGTGTTGCGCAGAAGGAACGGGCCCACAACCTGATCTGAGGTCATACCACACCATACCGTTACACTGAACCGATTCTGCCGTTTTTCAGCGGTAACCATGGGATCCTCTCCTGCCCAGTAGTGGCAATTGTGGCGGTTGACAAAGCCTCCGACGTGGAACACCGCCTCGTCGCTCCAGAGGATGTTGCGGAAGAGATGGGGCCAGTCTTCATGCCAAGCCAGCATGATTTCCCCGAACTCCATGCGAATGTCGCAGTCCTCGTCCGAGAGAGATTGGCAGTAATGCGGCTTTCCACGCACGCCAGTTCAGCTCCTTCTTCAGCACAGTTCGCACTGAGTAGCGGGAGAGTCCACTTTCCCGAGCTGCCTGGCGAGTTGACTTTCGTGGACTCCGTGCGAACATTTCCTGAACTGCCTGCACCGTCTCCTGGGCCCTGGATGTCGAAGGGCGACCACATCTTCGAACATCTGCCACAGACCCCGTGGTCATGAGCTTCGAGTGGCAGTTCTTGATTGTTTTCGGGTCCACTTGGGCACGTGGTCCGTGAATGGCCCGCCACCATCTTTGAACTCGAACGACAGATTGCCAAACTTCGTACCGTGCCGCCAACTGGGCACGCTCCTGCAGTGTTAAACGCTCGGCCATGTTACCCTTCAATCTGAAATGAAAAAAAAAAAAAAATGAACGTTACAATTGTACCACTTTAGAGAACACAAAGAGAACACTTTAGAGAAAAAAAGATTACCGTTACAATTGTACCACTTTAGAGAACACACCCTAACAATATAACAATACAATCACAATTTATACATAATTTATATGTAATTTAAATTAGGGAGCTACTTTCCGCCCACCCCTACAGTATATATAATACAGTGGTTTGGTCTTGGGAATCTTGGTTTAATTATAGGATGAGACTCAAGACCAGTAAATAATTTTTAGTTTTCCCTCTTCTGAATTTAGTTATTTTCAGACGTTTCGAAACACCTTCCAATTTTCAGTGTTTGTTACAATTAAATTAATTTTACTTAGTTTCGAATCTATTCTTTTTCTCTACACTTTCATATGCAAATTACACTACAAAATTGTTTAACTTGCGATTGCCCAGATAAAGGTGGAGGTATAGGTATGGTATAGAAAAAATCGGATCACCTGAAGATCGGGGTTCCCAGCCTTATAAGGCTAACTAACGAAAATATCACGACCTAACCTAACCAATCGTTAAGTCAACTGTACGCCCTTGACGATTGGTTAGGTTAGGTCGTGATATTTTCGTTAGTTAGCCTTATAAAGCTAACTATAGAAGGCTGGGGGCCCTGATCTTCAGGTGATCCAAAAATCTTAAGGTATACAGTAGTAATTTTTTTAGTTTTTTTATGGAAGTAGGGACCAAGGGCGAATGCCCGAGAACCCCCCCCCCCCCCCCCCACCATATAGAAAGAGAAGAAAAGAGCCAGAAACAAAAAGTGTTACGCTTAATTTTTTTTTTAAATTTTGGGGAGATTGTGTAGTGTGTAAGATGCATGTATATGTAGTGAGGAATAAAGGGAGAAGTGTGTGTGTTTGAGAGCATGCTGGACTGCTCACAGGAATAGATGAGACACGGGAAAAAGATCAGCTAAGAAGGACAGTGACAGCAAAAGGGAGTTTCAGCACTCCCTGTCTCCTGCCTAACGTCCCCTCGACGAGTACTTCCCTGGTCGACTGGTGTCTATAATCTCCTCCTAGTATAGAAACAAAGGAAGGTATAAGTGCGGAAATAAATTTCAAAGAGGTATAGGAATATAAAAAATAAATATTCGAAGAGCTCTGGGTATCGGTATGGGTATGGGTATAGAAATGTTATTTTTATACTTTCTTATACTTTTTAAATATATACTATCTACGTAACAATAACTAATTAAGAACAGGTTATTTCTATGAAGAAGTTCACAATTTACCTCGATTTAAACAAGGATAAAGGCATTATAAATGGAAAGTGGCAACTTTTCAGGAAATGTTGATAGATTCACAAGGTTTTGAAAATAACATTTGTTGTTGTAAACTTGTAACTCGTTCTTCAGTGTCGTAGCTAATTGGTTCTAATATTTAACCCTTTTAAAATTGTATGGCCCTAAAAGCTAATTCATTTTTCATAATCCATTTTGTTGTTATCATCTTGGATTGTGTTATTTCGCCATAAATTTTAAAATCATTTAAACTTAATGGCGAAATAACACAAGCCAAGAAGATGATAACAATAGCAAAATGAATTATAAAAAATGAGTTTATTACAAATAAAGGGGTCAAATGTAGAATTCGGACCCCAGCCTTTTTTAGTTAGCTTTATAAGGCTAACTAACGAAAATATCATGACCTAACCTAACCAATTGTCAAGGGCGTACAGTTAACCTAACGATTGGTTAGGTTAGGTCGTGATATTTTCGTTAGTTAGCCTTATAAAGCTAACTAAAAAGGCTGGGGTCCGAATTCTACATTTGATCCAAATAAAGATTCTATTAGTTAGGAAATCTTCAAGAGATGGGGTACGTCGTGGTCACGTTGTAACAACGCTTCCCGTTAGATCACTGAAGTGAAGCGACATTGGATCTGTTCAGTACTTGGATGGGTGACCCAACTTTGCGTTCAGATGATGTACGACCCGTGGTTGGTCCCACACAAAGCTTTAGGTTCACTGCGTCATTTGGTTTTTGTCGTTACGAAGAAAGTTAAACAACCCCAAACATTATTATTATTATTATTATTACTAGTACAGTTCCCGCCGCTTCGCTGACGGTTAGACAGGCTAAACTACAAAAAAAGAACCCAGCCGTGAAAATTTTGAGCTTCACATTGTGTCAACATTTCTGAATCTGGTATCTCCCAAAACCTCTTCACCCCCATTCATACAACTTGGGGGCTAACCCCCTCCCCCATTACCCCACCCCTCCCCATTACCCCACCCATCCCCCATTACCCCCACCCCACCCTTCCCCCATTGCTAAACTACAGAAAAGAACACAGTCATGAAAATCTTGAGCTTCACATTGCCGCCCGTAATACAATTTCTGAATTATTTTCTCACAATTTTTTCTCACAATTTCTGAAAGTGTGACGGACAGACGGACAGACAGACAGACAGACAGACGGACAGCTCTCTTATTATAATATATAGATAGATTATTATCACTAGCACTTCGCGGACTGCTCTTCTGAAGGTTATAAACATTTTTCAGAAGGACTGAAAAGGACCACACGCACTTTATACGCACTTTATACCAAAAGACAGAAGACATCGTCGCGAATAATTTGATGTAAACATCAAACAAATTCGTTCAATACAAAAAAGTTTAGAGCAACGTTTATGTGGTCAAAATGTTGTTCAGCTGAGTAAGATTTCTGTCTGAGTCACGCTTATTTGTCCGTATGACGCGTGACGCTTATTCGTCGATCGAACTTGAGTGAAAATAACAAAGGTATTCTGTTTGGAATTAATAGTGAAAAGAATAATAACTATATTAATGAAGGAAATAATAATAATAATAATAATAATAATAATAATAATAACTAGGCTGACCATACGTACCGTTTTGAACGGGACAGTACCGTTTGTTTTATATTTCCTGGCCGTCCCGTCGTTTTAATAAAAATGTCAATTTTGTCCCGGTTTATGTACTTACTTTTTCATGAATACAGAATATTACATAACCCCGTCCCTTTTTTGCCATCCCAATGTCCCGTTTTTGTCTCAAGGAAATATGGTCAGCCTAGTAATAACACGAATAGTGATAGGGAAAAAACTCGATGGTACTTTTAGTAATAAGGACGCGAAAAGTAAAATGGATTATAAAAAGGTACTCTGCAGAATATTGGAATCATAAATACAAAATAAGGAAAAAGGTAAGGTGTGAGAGGTTTTCTGAATTTTATTCGAGGTTTTTTTTTTGGAAGGTTATTCTACCTTCAGACGTCTTTAAATTCTATTTGGTTTGAGTTTACAAACACATTGTTTTTCCGTGTTAAGTCTACACACACACACACACACACACACGTCGTCGTCTTTAAATTCTATTTGGTTTGAGTTTACAAATACATTGTTTTTCCATGTTAAGTCTACACACACACACACACACACACACACACACACACACACACGTCGTCGTCTTTAAATTCTATTTGGTTTGAGTTTACAAATACATTGTTTTTCCATGTTAAGTCTACACACACACACACACACACACACACACACACACACACACACGTCGTCGTCTTTAAATTCTATTTGTTTGAGTTTACAAATACATTGTTTTCCCGTGTTAAGTCTACACACCACACACACACACACACACACACACACACACATATATATATATGTACATTGAGTACAAATCGCGCGATATTATAGTTCCACTTTATAAATCATTAGTTAGACCCCATTTGGAGTACGCGGTCCAATTTTGGAATCCGTATATGCGCAAAGATATAGACAAAATCGAAAGAGTTCAAAGACGAGCAACTAAGATGATTCCGTCGCTTAGGTCAAAGTCGTACGAGGATAGGCTTAAGGAGTTAAAATTGACAACACTCGAGACCAGGAGGTTAAGGGGTGATCTAATCCAGGTTTTCAAAATTATGAATGGGTTCGATAACGTAGATAGAGATAGCTTTTTCGAAATATCTCAATATAATAGGACTAGAAATAACGGGTGTAAGTTGACAAGTAGAAGGTTCGAGACAGCAGTTGCGAAAAACTTTTTTACGCATAGAATAGTAAATAGCTGGAATAGTTTGCCGGTAGAAGTAATTAGTAGCACGTCTATAAACATGTTTAAAAATCGATTAGACGCATATGTTGATAGAAAGGGTATAGTTTAAGGTAGTAAAATTAAGGCTTTCTGGGGATAGATCCCACAGCTCAACACAAGTGTTGTGGGATATAGGGAGGCAGCGTCTTGGGTTAGGGGATACTCTCTGTCCTTACACACCCCATTTAAAGAGATTCCTCTGCCGAGCGGTGCCCCCCATAGTACTGTGAGGTATTGAAAAACTCATGATCTTCACTTGCCCTACAAACACCTTTAAATGGGAGACCCAAAATGGGTGCACACACATTTCTACATTACTGTACAGTCTTTACAGCCACACCTACTCTTTTTCTCGTAAGTGTATATATTGTAATGTATATGATTGTAAATTTTGACTTGGTCCGCTGTCGATATGGACCGTGACTTGATGGATACCGTAATGAAATTGACTGGATTCTTTGGATCCGATATATTTGCATGTCCTTTATATATAGATATAGAGTGTAACATATTTGTGGATAGTAGTCTATTATGACTTGATCCTCTGGATCAGAGATTCTATCTTTAATTTTAAATCGATAATTAATTAGTTTTAAATTGATAATTATTTAGTTTCGTAAAAATTGGTCGTTGCCAATTTACCGGCAGTTTTTACATAAATTTCTTATGTTCTTGTGGTTCGGAACCCACGTAAAATTGTAGGTCCCCTCCGCCACCACGGAGGACATACACAATACACGAACACAGTTAGGTAGACCAGCCATGAGTGGATCCTAGGGTCTTTGTTGGTATGAAACATTATAACATTATAACCAGTGGCGACTGGCGTATAGGAGCGATGGAGCGGTCGCTCCCCCTTGCTTGAAACGATAAATATTAATTTAACAGATAAAAAATATATTAATTTTAAGATATTAAACTAAATATTCTTGAAATATATTTTAAAATTCATGTGGCATATCATGATTCATGAGGCATTTTGAGTAAGCCTTCATACAGTACATAATATTCTAAACTTATAGCATAGCTCCAAACAGCGTACTGCTGTTTGAATACAAAATAATATTGCAGCCAAATGGAGCGATAGATTTTTCGCTCAAGTAAATATAAATTATATTTTACTGTTGTAATGAAAATATAAGTCCAATCGCGAATTTTTTTTATAATAACTTTATTTTTACTAATAGTTACCTCAGTAATAATGATATAAACCATTTATATGTATTTTATTGAAATTATTACTTATTTGTAATTAACTAGAATTGTACGTCTGGCATAGCCGCATATGTTAATACAAGTACTCTTGTGAGCGGCAGTTGGATTCGCGCTAGCCTATTGTGAGTCCGTGTTGTCGTACAATTTTATGAAATCGCACCCCCATACATTTATACCACGAGTCGCCACTGATTATAACATAAGTTATATGCGTGTGTGTGTGTGTGTGTGTGTGTGTGTGTATATCTATACAAAATATTATTCTAAACTAAATACAAGCCTATATATGAACAGTTCGCGATTGCGGATACTTGCCGTTTTGATCCAGTTTGTGGTGAGAGCAAGCCTGATGTAGTATGAGTATTACTGTGATTGATAGAAGTAAATTTGTGCTGCCTTAGGGAGGAAACACAAACTTGCGGTGCATCTTGCTCCTGAAGAATCATACATCAGGACTGATAATAACTGAGGGAGTCTGCAATACAAACTAACGAAAATTGCAATAAAATGAATAGGGATATACAGGAATACCTCGAAATTCGTCGTTAATTCGTTCCGGAATAACACGACGAAATACTAAACGACGAAATTCGAGGTAGATTATAACATGTTTCAATGAGAAAACATTTTACTCTATTATATTATTAAACAGATTAATTAATTAATCAAATTCTACTCGTTTTTCGGCAAAATATAATAATATATTGCGTTGGTAAACAGTTGAATTTCGTCAATTTCGATCGGTTTTTTTCACATTTTTTCAAAAAACGACGAATCTGCGAATATGGACGACGGATTACGAAACTATAGGTAGTAAAAGATTGACGACGAATCTGCGAAACGACGAAATTCGAAACGACAAATTTTGAGGTATTCCTGTACATGTTCTTTTGACTATAGATTAACACAGAGCAGTCTTAATTTCAGTGGCGATGAACCACGTACGAAAGCATCATCAGTATTGTGACCCCCAATTCGCTTGGCAATGTTGCTGCGAGTTGCTCGTACCCTGAAATGGGCGTTATGGGTGGAATGATGCTCCATGTGAAAAGATATTTAACTCTCATGCTCATGCTGCCACTTATATATATTATATATAACACTGTGTATATATATATATATATATATATACATATATATATATAACACACCCTATATATATATATATATATATATATATATATATATATAATATATATATAATGAATAAAACCACGAAGGAAAGGAAACAGAATGGTGCTCAAGCGCTTTCGGCTAATGACATCCTCAGAAAACACTGAAGTAAATAAAGAGTCGAGATTATATATAGGTCACAAAAAAATATATAATAATAAATATAGAAATAAAAATTGTGGGAGGAACATACAAATTTGTAAGGAAAACTACCAATTTTAGCACTTTGCCCTTCTTGTCTAAATCCGTTCTGAACGAATTCAACACAAGATCAAATGGATTGTTTACAACCAATTTTATAGATAATGCCTGAATGATATATAGGTCACGTGTTACTTTCGTGAAATAATTTTCACATATATATATACAGGGTGTCCCCAAAAAAACTATATACTCTTTATAGCATCATATATTTTATAATTAAAAAAAAACCCAAACAATATATTGTTATAGCAATTGCCAATGAAAGGTAAATTAGTAATCTAAGTGATCAAAATGTTGTAGCGAGTTGTTTGCATATAAAATTTAATTAACTACTCCAAGTGCTCAAAATGTTCTCCAACGGCATGAATGCACTTTTGAATGCGTCGACTAACTGATTCGCAGACATGGACTAATGTGGATGCTGTGATGGTCCCGCACTTTTCCCTAATTGCATCCTTAAGGTGTTCGAGTGTTGCAGGTCTTGTACCATAACTGCATCCTTCAGGTAGCCCCACAAGTAAAAATCAAGTGGAGTCAAGTCCGGTGAACGTGGAGGATACTCAACGCTTCCTCTTCGTCCTATCCAACGGTTAGGCAACGTTTCATCGAGGTACCTTCTGACATCACAATGATAATGAGGAGGGGGCTCCATCTTGTTGAAAGTAAAAAGTCGTCGTTTCCAAACAACTTCCGAACTGCAGTATAATTTCTGTCCGCAGCATGTCGAGATATGCGGCACCGGTAACTGTCCCATTAAAGAAAAATGGTTTAACCAAACTTCTGGATGATAAACCACACCATGCTGATAATCCTGGTAAATTAACATGTTTATCCACATAAACGTGTGGATTATCAAGTGACCAGTACCTGCAGTTGTGTCGATTTACTGTGCCATTCAGCTTGAAGGTAGCTTCATCAGACCACACGATTTGTTGTATTGAAAGTGCATTCATGCTGCCGGAGAACATTTTGAGCACTTGGCTTAGTTAATTAAATTTTATATGCAAACAACTCGCTATAACATTTTGATCACTTAGATTACTAATTTACCTTTCATTGGCAATTGCTATAACAATTATTTTTGGTTTTTTTTAAATTATAAAATATATGATGCTATAAAGAGTATATAGTTTTTTTTTGGGACACCCTATATATATATATATATATATATATATATATATATATATATATAAATCATTAGTTAGACCCCATTTGGAGTACGCGGTCCAATTTTGGAATCCGTATATGCGCAAAGATATAGACAAAATCGAAAGAGTTCAAAGACGAGCAACTAAGATGATTCCGTCGCTTAGGTCAAAGTCGTACGAGGATAGGCTTAAGGAGTTAAATTGATAACACTCGAGACCAGGAGGTTAAGGGGTGATCTAATCCAGGTTTTCAAAATTATGAATGGGTTCGATAACGTAGATAGAGATAGCTTTTTCGAAATATCTCAATATAATAGGACTAGAAATAACGGGTGTAAGTTGACAAGTAGAAGGTTCGAGACAGCAGTTGCGAAAAACTTTTTTACGCATAGAATAGTAAATAGCTGGAATAGTTTGCCGGTAGAAGTAATTAGTAGCACGTCTATAAACATGTTTAAAAATCGATTAGACGCATATGTTGATAGAAAGGGTATAGTTTAAGGTAGTAAAATTAAGGCTTTCTGGGGATAGATCCCACAGCTCAACACAAGTGTTGTGAGATATAGGGAGGCAGCGTCTTGGGTTAGGGGATACTCTCTGTCCTTACACACCCCATTTAAAGAGATTCCTCTGCCGAGCGATGCCCCCCATAGTACTGTGAGGTATCGAAAAACTCATGATCTTCACTTGCCCCACAAACACCTTTAAATGGGAGACCCAAAATGGGTGCATACACATTTCTACATTACTGTACAGTCTTTACAGCCACACCTACTCTTTTTCTCGTAAGTGTATATTGTAATGTATATGATTGTAAATTTTGACTTGGTCCGCTATCGATATGGACCGTGACTTGATGGATACCGTAATGAAATTGACTGGATTCTTTGGATCCGATATATTTGCATGTCCTTTATAAATAGATATAGAGTGTAACATATTTGTGGATAGTAGTCTATTATGACTGGATCCTCTGGATCAGAGATTCTATCTTTAGTTTTAAATCGATAATTAATTAGTTTTAAATTGATAATTATTTAGTTTCGTAAAAATTGGTCGTTGCCAATTTACCGGCAGTTTTTACATAAATTTCTTATGTTCTTGTGGTTCGGAACCCACGTAAAATTGTAGGTCCCCTCCGCCACCACGGAGGACATACACAATACACGAACACAGTTAGGTAGACCAGCCATGAGTGGATCCTAGGGTCTTTGTTGGTCTGAAACATTATAACATTATAACATTATTATATATTTATATATATATATATATATATAATATATATATATATATATAGTGGGGGGAAATAAGTATTCGTACACCTGCAAATTTGTTTTTCAATAAACTTCAATCAATGAATTACTTCAAAGTTGAACAAAAGATGGCTATTGGCATACAATTAATATGTATTAAACGAACGAACCAAAATTACGAATAAATAACTCGACAAAAAATTTACGAAATTAGGTGGGGAAAAAAGTATTCGTACAAATTAATTTTCATGACTTAATATTTAGTTGCGTAACCATTGTTGGCAATAACTGCTTGTAGACGTTTTCCGTAGGTTCCTACTAGTGCTTTGCAACTCTGTCGGAATTTTAGCCCACTCTTCTTTGCAAATAACCTTCAAATCGGCGACGTTCCTCGGGTTCCTCAAATGAATCTGCTTTTTTAATATTCGCCACAAGTTCTCAATCGGATTCAAATCAGGCGACTGGCTAGGCCACTGCAGCACCCTCACATTGTTCTGAACGAACCACTCCCGAGTAAGTTTGGCAGTATGCTTCGGATCGTTATCTTGTTGGAAGCACCATTCATCTCCAAGCTCCAACTGTTGGACAGAGGCGAACAAATATTCTTCTAAAATATCGCGATACAGTGCTCCATTCATTGTTCCCTCTATGACGTGAATTGCTCCAGTACCATTAGATGAAAAGCACCCCCATACCATGATGCTTCCGCCTCCGAACTTTACAGTAGGGATGGTGTTCTTTGGATCAAGAGCGCATCCATCTTTCCTCCACACATGACAAGCCGTGTTCCTTCCAAATAACTCTATTTTCGTTTCATCTGACCAAAGTACGGTATTCCAGAACTCTTTAGGCTTTTCTAAATGCTCACGGGCAAACTTCAAACGAGCATCTCTATGCATTTTCTTTAGTAGGGGTGTTTTTCTTGGACGGCGAGACTTCAGGTTAATCCTGTGTAGTTCATTACTGATAGTCCGCTTAGTGACCGAAGTTCCTGCAGCCATTAATTCTTCTTGAATCTCCTTGCGAGTCGTCATAGGGTTTTCTTTAACTTTTCTTGCCATCCTTCTCCCAGCTCGGGGAGAAATGTTTCGAGGAGCACCAGTTCGAGGAAGGTTGAGTAGTACCCGTCTTCTTCCATTTCAAAATAACGGAGCCTATTGTACTGAATGGGATACTTAACCTCTTTGAAATGTCTCTGTAGCTCAACCCTTCATTGTGGAGCCTGATTATCTCATTTTTCTGTTCAACAGTGAGTTCCTTCGTCTTCGCCATGGCGACAACCTTCATGCATTAAGACTGAACAATGATGAGAGCTGCAGGAAATGACGTCATCAAACGTGTCGCAAACAGTGTTGGAACATTCCAGAAGACTCATGTAGATGCTAGAGACCTCTATTTGTCCTCTAGAGACCTCTATTTGTAACTTTTCCTAAGTGTACGAATACTTTTTTCCCCACCTAATTTCGTAAATTTAATTTGTCGAGTTATTTATTCGTAATTTTGGTTCGTTCGTTTAATACATATTAATTGTATGCCAATAGCCATCTTTTGTTCAACTTTGAAGTAATTCGTTTGATTGTAAGTTTATTGAAAAACAATTTTGCAGCTGTACGAATACTTATTTCCCCCCACTGTATATATATATATATATATATATATATATATATATATATATATATATATATATGGCTGATATTCACTTAAAACGCGTGAACTTCTTCATTCTGAAATAACCTACCTGAAAAGTGAAACATCCTCTCCGAGTACTTTCGAGTTTATTTCAGCTCCATTTCATGGAAACTGAACAAGTTTCCTTGAAAAGGGTGGGCGGAAAGTAGCTCCCTATTTTGGATTGGTAAAAAAATACGTATATTATCCATTTATTTCAGAAGAAATAATATGAAAAGGTAGGCATACATGGTAGGTTTTCTCTGAAATTCAATGTGGGCTCCAACTCTTTCCACCAGCTTCTGGAGCCGCCCAGGAATGGCGTCCACTGACTTTAGCAGGAACTCCGGCGGGATGGAGGACATGACTTCCCGAATTCGGTCCTCCAGTTCTTCCAATGTCCTCGGTTGGTGCGGTAGACTCTTCCTTTACCCACCCCCAAAGAAAGAAGTCGCACGGTGTCAAGTCGGGGCTCCTGGCTGGCCATTGATGTGGACCACGACGACCCATCCAACGCCCAGGGAAGTGGGCATCCAGCCACTCACGGACAACAAGAGCGAAGTGCGGAGGGGCGCCATCTTGCATAAATATCAGATCGTCGATGTTCTCCCATGTGCTGACAACCGGCCAGACCTCGTTTCGCAACATAGCAAGGTACCGCTCAGCATTCATGGTGTTGCGCAGAAGGAACGGGCCCACAACCTGATCTGAGATCATACCACACCACACCGTTACACTGAACCGATTCTGCCATTTTTCAGCGGTAACCGTGCGACTTCTTTCTTTGGGGGTGGGTAAAGGAAGAAGTCTACCGCACCAAACGAGGACATTGGAAGAACTGGAGGACCGAATTCGGGAAGTCATGTCCTCCATCCCGCCGGAGTTCCTGCTAAAGTCAGTGGACGCCATTCCTGGGCGGCTCCAGAAGCTGGTGGAAAGAGTTGGAGCCCACATTGAATTTTAGAGAAAACCTACCATGTATGCCTACCTTTTCATATTATTTCTTCTGAAATAAATGGATAATATACGTATTTTTTTACCAATCCAAAATAGGGAGCTACTTTCCGCCCACCCTGTATATATATATATTGTATATCGTCCACAAATTCGTTCATTACGAAAATGTGTAGAACAAAGTTTATGTGGCCAAAATGTTGGTCAGCTGAGTAAAGTGCCTTGTTTGTCCGGGTGAGGCTGGGCGGAGTTTATTGGTCGAGAACTTTAAGCTCCTGGAGCCCAAAAGAGCTATTTTACAATTTGTGTTGTTTGTGATAAAATATAATAAATAATTTTGCGCGTCTAATCAGACCACGATTGCACAAAATTTTTATACTCTTGTGAAATCGAGGAAAAGCAAGTCAGTTCATAAATTTACAAAAAACACTACAGCCATAAAAATTTTGAACTTCGCATCCAGAGCCAGTGAAAACAAATTTGTGAAGCTGCACTCAAAATGTATGTGGTTCTTGAGCTTAAAGTAAATGTTACGTTCTCAATGGCTTAAAAATAAAGAATATATATACTGTTCAACCTTTCAAATGTTCCATGTGATGATTCCTCATTTCACGAAGGTCAAGCTTGTCGCCCCTCCTCTCATAAATAAATAAATAAATGAATAAATAAATAAATAAATAAATAAATATATATATATATATATAAACAGTATACATATTAAAATATACATAGTGAAACCAATGCGAAAGAGCATACATACGAATCTCTCGCAATGCATCTTGAAGTTTCATGGCCGAGTGAGTAACGTGGTGGGATGTAAAATTCGAATCTTCAGTGTCGCTTGTTCGAATCTCACCTTGGTAAGGTAAATTTATTTCTAATGTATTTAATCTTAAAACAAAAAGTTTGATGAAAATACTGTTATCACTTGAAAACACTTGTTCAATGAAAGAATTTCCCACATCTTGGTGAAAATTCTTGTCCCTGTATACATGTTAAAAGCTGCCGCTAAATATTTATTTTTTAATCTTGAATTTTTAACGCCAAATGAATTATTTCTTATGTTATTTTTGTTCTGTTCGTTTTTCAGTTACTATTATGCACACACTAAAAATTTATTTGTCTTTTCGCAGGATGCATCGTTCAGACTAGTAAATATTTGATAATAAATGACTGCGAATTCTTAAACAAAAAGCTCGATTTTTTTTTTTTTTTTTTTATTTCTGATTAATTTTATTGTTAATTTCAATTTCATGAGACTTTTTCTTTAATTCACCCTGCCCGAGTTTCTGCATGTATTTAGACTTACTTAGACTTAGACTTAGTTCCCATCTGGAGGTCTCCAGGTTGGATCCCGTGCGATGCGTCTCCCCCGTCGGTAAACTCACCACTGCGCCCCGTCTCTGACCAGATCTGTTCTCTGGCGCCAGGTTAAACCCGGATTCTCTCTTTCTACCGTCTTGAGCCACGTCGTCTTTGGGCGTCCCCGGGGCCTCGATCCCACTATTCTTCCGTACATCAGCCTTCTCGGAAGTCGGTCCTCCCCCATCCTCTGCACATGGCCGTACCATCTCCTCTGCGCATCAACCACCCTGTTCACTATGGTGAATTTAACGTCGAAGTTGACTGCATCATAGGGCTTCAATGGCGAAATAGGGCAGCCGGCTCGCCACTCCTCTGCTATCCGTACTCAATAATAACTTACTTCGTACGTTATTATTGTAAATTTCTTTTCAAGGTTTCTTATTATTCATACAAAAAAGATATGCCTTATTTCAGAACGCATTTTTCAGACTACTGAAAATTAGTTCTACTGTGTGATTATTACTTAAAGAAAATAAAGATAAAGATAAAGATGCGTGCAAGGAAACGGTACTTAAGAAAATAAATTCTCTGAGGACGAATTTCAGGAAAGAAATGAAAAAAGTGAATTCATCGAAAAATCTGGAGCAGTTGCTGATGATGTATACATACATAGTCTGTGGTATTTTAAGAATCTTTGCTTTCTCGAAAACCAGGAAATACCAAGAGAAAGTACCTCAAATATTAATGTCAATGTCAAATATGTGAAAGAAGAGTAAACTTTTAGAAGATACAAAATAACATGAACGTTATTTTCATTTCATGACATAAATAATTGTGAATTGTGTATGTATTTAGGCATATTAATTCAAATTTAAAATTTCGCATGTATTTGTTATTTCAGACTTGATCTGTTCGCCTCTATTTTAACAGAAGAAAATATTTTAGACCTTAACTAAGTGCAATGCGAACAATTTCAATTTTAATATGAGGTAAGGCCGCGATCCGCGCTGCGGACAGCTAATTTGCGCCACCAATCAGCGCCGCCGTTACCCTGAGCTACATTACTTTGTCCTGCTCGTGTTGTAAGCATCTTTGCACCAATGCACCAACATTTCTACTCCTTCCACTGCCAAGATGTCGTCATCTAATCGTCGCAGCACGCCTTTTGCCCGATGTCGTTCACACCTTTTGTATTATTTAACGTGTTTTGACACTTTATTCATGTTAGAATTGATTAAAATGTTTATTTTATTTATTCTATTCTATTAATTTTAGTTTTGTGGGCATTTTATACTTAATTTTTGATTGGCCTTGAACGCAACCTATTTTTTTCCATAAGGTTCTTAACAAAATGCAACATAAGCCATTTTAATGAGAACTCCTTTGGAAGGTAACCTCGCGCTTCGTTGGGTGTTCCAGGTTAAACTGGATGTGCTCGGTTGGGAAACGTCCTCACTATAGTTTTGAGGATCCGAACCTCGGGGTCTACAAACAAGGTTGCCGTTTTGAGGAATTTCGTCTGCTAGTGCGAAAAACAATTGCGCATCATGAACGGACGTGGAACTGGTGGACTTCATTCCACGTCAATGCGGAATAATTCTTCACTTTTTAAATATGACAATTTTAATATGAAAAACGTAATAAATGTTAACGGAAATTATATATAAGGTGTTTTTATTCAATTAATTTTTTTTAGTTAAAATATATTTTATAATGGATTATAGAAAGTAGCCATATGGGTAAGCAATGACAAGCAAAAAGTGCATCGACGGACATCTGTTCTGTTCTGTTCCATATGTATTTTGTGTAAATATGGTAAGGGATGATATATTTTTATCTATTTTGTAAATATGAAATCTGTAATAAAACATGAAAATGAACAAAGTTGGTATTAATTCACACCAAAAAATGTAAATTATATATATATATATATATATATATATATAAAGGGTGATCCAGAGAAATGGGACACAAAAGAAACCCCTGTAACTCTTAAAGTATAAGTATAAGTCCTTTTATAAAATCATACGCATCATTCGAAAGAGGATAGTTACAAGTTTGTACAGGATTGTATAGGTTTTGACAATACAAGACAAGATAAGATACAAAACAAAATAAAAGTGTTAGTTAAAACTAACCCTTCAAGATGACTGCATGGACTGTGGAACAGCTGCGTTTCATAACTGAGCAATATTATGAGCATGGAAGAAGTGTAGTTTCAGCTGAAAGATCTTTCAAGACAAATTTTCAGATGTCAAAATCACCTTCTAAGAAAGTAATCCGTCGGTGTGTCAGAAATTTTTCCCTAACTGGCAGCATTGGAAAAAGAAAACCAACTGATCCAACAGAAGGTAAATGACACCACCAATTTTCTAGCAACTTTGATTATGTCAGACGAAGCCCATTTTCACTTGAATGGAACTGTAAACAAACAAAATTGTCGTTTCTGGGCAACAGAAAATCTATTGAATATTACCGAAATCCCGTTGCATAGTCAGCGTGTAACTGTTTGGTGTAGTCTTACTGCATCTCAGATCATAGGGCCGTACTTTTTCGAGGATTCCACCAGAAACACGGTCACTGTAAATGGTGATCGCTACGAAAAAATGTTGACCGATTTCCTTATTCCTAAATTACGAGATCTTTGTCTAGAAAACCACTGGTTCCAACAAGACGGAGCTACCTGCCATACCACGAGGAACTGCATGGCAGTTTTGCGTCAAACGTTTCCAGGCGAGTTAATCTCAAGATTTGGAGACGTTGAATGGCCCGCAAGGTCTCCGGATTTTTCTCCCTTAGATTATTATCTCTGGGGATATTTAAAGAGTAGGGTCTACAGAAATAACCCAACGACCTTGCAAGAATTGAAGGCCGCCATCACAAATGAGATACAGGCCATACCACCGCACACTCTTTCAAAAGTGATGCAGAACTTACAAGCGAGAACACTGGAATGCTTGGCAACTAATGGAGCACATTTGAAAGGAGTCATTTTTAAAAAATAAATATTTCATAATAAACTTGTAACTCTACTCTTTCGAATGATATATAGTTTTTATGAAAGAAATTAAATATTAATATTTGGCTTTTTTTTATGGGTCCCATTTATCTGGATCACCCAGTATATATATATATATATATATATATATATATATATATATATATATATATATCATACAACAAGGCATCTGATGGATGTTAAAATATTCAAACTAATAATAAATCTGATTGCTGACAGACACTTTAATATTCTCCCTGAAATACAGGGTGATATATATTTCAATTTGTAGAACCTGTATGAATAACAGAATAACTTAAATCAAATTACGAGGGCCACTCAATATATTATGTCCCACCTTTTTTTTCTTTTCAAGTTTCCTTGTAAGTTCCAGAAATTTTGTACACAAGTAGTTACATACCTTTTTTACAAGTTTTTATTTTTCCATATAGTCTCCATCCTTTTCTACGGCTTTCCTCCACCTCAAAACAAGGGCCTTTATTCCTTGCTGGTAAAAGTCCGCTGGGTTCTGCTGGAGCCACCTCTTAACCTCCTCAACAACCTCATCGTCACTTTGAAACTTTCTTCCACGAATAGCATCCTTCATTGGCCCAAACAAATGAAAGTCTGAAGGTACCAGATCCGGCTGTATGGAGGGTGGGGTAACACAGTGAAGCGCAATTTTGTGATGGCCTCTCTTGTTTGCAAACTGTTGTGTGGTCTTGCGTTATCGTGCAAAAGAAGGATGTCTTCCAGTTTTCTCTCATGTCGAACTCGCTTTATACGTCTCTGGAGTCTCTGTAGGGTAGCAATATATGCCTCTGAGTTGATTGTTTGTCCTTTCTTCATAATGTCCACCAGAATCACTCCTTTCATATCCCAGAAGATGGTGGCCATAACGTTTCCTGCAGAGGGAGCCATTTTGAACTTTTTCTTGCGTGGGGAATCTGCGTGATGTCACTCCATGGATTGGCGTTTTGTTTCAGGTTCAAAGTGGTGTACCCGAACCCGAGTCTCATCCCCAGTCACAATTTGTGAAAGGAATTCATCCCCTTCTGTCTTGTATCGAACCAACAACTCAGGAGCAATTTCTTTTCTTTGAGCTTTGTGATCTTTAGTCATTGGCGAGGAACAAACCGTGAACACACTTTTGAGTATCCCAGTTGCTGAATTATCGTATTCACACTTCCTTCACTAATTCCTAGCTCCAGTGATAGCTCCTTGTATGTGACGCGCCGATTTGATCGAATGATGCTCTTAGCACGTTGCACAGTATGAGATGTGACAGCCGATGCCTGGCGACCGCTGCGTGGCTCATCATCGAGGGTGACTCTCCCGCTCTCTGATGAGCTCACACGTTTAGATCAGCGTCCAACTGTGCTTCGATCAACAACAGCATCTCCGTATGTGCACTGGCGAAAATAGGAATTTTCTGATCCATACGAGATCATTTTAAATAACTCGTCTATAATTCCTAAAACCTGTCAAAATTGCAAACTATTTGAAAACTTTTAGAAGGAATAGGGGATTATTATATCAAACATAATAACTGATAACTTGCCTCACACTAGCACGTGAAACTATTATTTGGTTACATTTGTACTATATATTTTTTATAATAGAAGGGTAACTAAAATATTTATATATTTTATATATACATTTGATCAGATTACTTTTGTAAAATACGTAAAAGTAATCAGATACACGTTATTTCCTTAAACAAGTAAGATGGTCAGATAATATGTCAGTAAATCTTAGTTACTAGTTAATGCACTATTACTATTATTCGTGTGAAGTGTGAGAGTAGTTAAATATACTACTTTTCATTAAGAAGTAGGGTAGTCAGATGAGATACTAGTAAATGTTAGTTACTACCAGTGGCGACTGGTAGACAGGGAGAGTAGGGAGGCCCAAAATTGTCTATAATATATGCTATATAAATAAAATAGACTACAAATTGTTAGATGCTCTACTTTCTGCATGTCACGATCGTATAGAATTAATACTATCACTAAAATCCTCTTTCATAGTTTTTAGTGATAAAAAGAGAGGAGGCCCGGCCTCCCATGCCTCCTCCGAAAAGCCGTCACTGGTTACCACTCAAATGCACTAGGCAGATATTGTTAAAAAGTTGAATGACTTTCTTCATCGGTTCGTAATCTTGTTCACTTGAGTAGTTTCAAATTTAATTAATAAACTGATTAGTTCAACGCCAAATAAATAACAACTATGACTAATTTTGGTGTGAATAAAGTTAGTCAATCCATTAATGATTTCGCAGCATTTTTCTGTAAACTTAGGGAGCATAGTTTTTAATATTAAAAGTATGTGATAATATGTTTAGGTTCCAGGGGCGGATTTAGGGGGATGTTGCCCCCCAAAAAATCATGAGAAAGTGAAAGAAAGAAGGAGATCGGGTACTTGTAGGTTATCTCCCCTCCACCAATTTTGACAGAATATTTTCGTTAAAACTAACGAAAATATCACGACTTAACGTAACCAATTATCAAAGGCGTACAGTTGATCTATTAGTAAATAGTAAATACTATTCCAGAAACAAACAATGTTATAATTAATAATAGATTAACTGTACGCCCTTGATAATTGGTTAGGTTAAGTCGTGATATGATATTTTCGTTAGTTTTAACGAAAATATTCTGTCAAAATTGGTTGGGGGGAGATAACCTACAAGTACCCGAGATCGAAACATAAAGAAGAGACAATACAAAATTAGAGTGAAACATCCTATAAAAATAATCGCTGTTGCAAAAGAGTGCCTATAGGGGCACATTGATATTCAAAAGTGAGCCACTTAATATATATTTTTCTTTAATTGACCCTAATGATGATGCTTAATAAAATAGTAATGTAAATGTTGTTGTGCTAATTTTTTGCCTCACTGGAGCTTACTGTCATCTTAAGGAATTGACTTCTTTGACCAAAAACAGATACCTTCCTGCATTCTTTATAGGTAGAACTAATATGTGATAATCGTTGGCAATTCTGTCACACTAGTTGCCTGCCACTGTATTATAATCACAGGTTCTGGTAGGTGACCGCCCCCTCCCCCTCAAAAAAGAAAATTGTGCTCTGGATCCGCCCCTGTTAACTTCGAATAGTATATGATAACATGTTTAAGTTAGAATAGTATGTGATAACATGTTTAAATTAAAATAGTATGTGATAACATGTTTAAATTAGAATAGTTTGTGATAACATGTTTAAGTTAGAATAGATGTGATAACATGTTTAAATTAGAATAGTTTGTGATAACATGTTTAAGTTAGAATAGTATGTGCTAATATGTTTAAATTAGAATAGTATATGATAACTTGTTTAAGTTAGAATAAGTTCAGAAATGCATTTACCGCAAAAATATGTTACAGATTTCTAAACATGTTTTGTTAAAACATGTCATTGAATAGATACACAATGTTGAATAAAAGTAAAAGCATTATGTGAGAGAACAGTTTATTAATATTCACAGTACACTTTTCGGATCACCTGAAGATCAGGGCCCCCAGCTTTCTTTAGTTAGCTTTATAAGGCTAACTAACGAAAATATCACGACCTAACCTAACCAATCATGAAGGGCGTACAGTTGACCTAATGATTGGTTAGGTTAGGTCGTGATATTTTCGTTAGTTAGCCTTATAAAGCTAACTAAAGAAGGCTGGGGTCCCTGATCTTCAGGTGATCCCACTTTTCGATATAACGCGCTTATTATCTTTCATCTGTACACTGAAAAAGCTTTAATAGTGATACTGTATATGTACGAGTACACTTATGACTGTGAACATCATTTAACTATGATAATTTATATAATGATAATAATTAATAAACATTCAGCGTGTGCTTTTTTTATAAATTTTGTAGTATATGTAATGATTCTACTATGCGAAGATTTGTAAGACTTGTTTAATTTGTCTCTTGCGCTAAAATAACTGTACGACAATGGAACATTATTTTCGAGACAGTGATCTGTAGTTTTTCAACCGACTGTACATTTACGTGCATGGCATTAAAATACACAATTTTTTTTTATTCTTAATATTAATGTACATTTTATTACGCTTATATAATAACCAAATTAAAATTAGTTGAGTTTGAAAGCACAGCAGTGAACCAAGAAAGATGTTTTGAAAAATATGAAAATAAATGCAAGAAATGAAAACTGAATAGCGCTTTTAGAGTTTTGGTTCTCTTGTGTTGTTACTAAAATCAATATTCATTGCATCGAACTCAACTGAATCTATACCGTTTGTAAGACAATTTACGAGATGCAGAAACACTGAAAATCAAATCAAATGAAGAAATGAAAGAGGCGTTAACGAAAATACGGAGAAAGGTGAAAAACAGAATGAGGATGGAGAGAGAAAAAAATAAAAAAATGATGTAAAATATGGACGAAATGTAAATGAAGCGAAAAGGATGAAAGCAAAACATCACATACAACATTCGAACAAAAGTGAGGACTCAAAACAATACGAGTGATCACCAAAAATTGAAAGAATGAGACAACGTTGAATTAAAAATTTTACTCCAAAAAATAATGTGGAATTAATTGTACACAAATCTACTGTTTTAACCGAATAAAAATTATGAAATTCTATTCTCTCTCTCTCTCTCTCTCTCTCTCTCTCTCTCTCTCTCTATCTCTCTCTCTCACCAGCTTCAAAAATAATCTTGACCTAGTATTAGATGATCTTTTCAAGTAAATCGATATTCAAATGTGTGAATGATGGTTCATGTATATATTTCGAGTTTGCAAATGTTCTGTAAATTTTCTCGAAATTTTTTCCACAACAAATTGCTGTTTTTTTCTCTTCTTTTTTATTTCCAAACCCGCCCACGGTGGGCGGAGAAGGGGGGGAGGAGATGAGTAGGGGAGAGCCTTCTTGCTTTTCTGTGCTAATTCTTCTCTCTGTGAGTGGTCTGCTCTTGAACGAAATTTATGGATACCACCTAGAGTCGTCCGTAAAGCTGTTGTGGCTCCCTCATTTTTATGTAAATTAAATCCTGTAACGCTCTCTCTCTCTCTCTCTCTCTCTCTCTCTCTCTCTCTCTCTCTCAAGAAGATTATTTCTATCATATTCGGCTATGATCATACACCACAAACTATAAAAAAAGTTAATTTCACTTTACATCAACTGCAACAACCATGGTACAGTTGCTTTCAGAATTCTTCGAATACTTTGTGTAAATATTATTAAAAATAAATTAAATGGTAACTCAAATACTATAATCGTAATAGTAAATATTTATGAATGAAAATTGTACCAGAAATGTGTTATTTAAGCGTTATTCATAATACATATTAAAGTAAGCAAGTGCTTTGGCTAAAACTTAATATATATATATATATATATATATATATATAAAGGGTAAAAAATAGCGGTCCGAAAATATGCTTGTTTCACATAGTTAAGTCACAAATTGTGCCAGAAACGTGTTAATCCAGCATTATTCGTATTACAAATTAAAGAAAACAAATAGTGTAGTTAAAATTAACAACTATACAGGCCTACTTGGAGAAATTGAAACATAGTGGTCTGGAAACGGGGCGGACCACCTCTTTTGAATCCGGATCCGAATCAGTCCAGTGCCCCCTGCACCTTGCGCGGCAAAAGACAGCCCCCTCCCCCACGAAACAACCTCTAAAACGTTTCCTGGTTCTCCCTTCATGTGCATACTAAATACTAAATTTGGTGCAGATTACTCTACCCGTTTAGGGGACTAGAGGCGTTCAGTGGCCACCCTTCCAGTCCCCACCCAGAAATGGGGACTGGGGGCGAATGTTTTATTGAAACCTTCGCTGGTTCTCCCTTAATACGTATTAAATTTGATGCAGATTACCGTAGCTGTTTAGACGTGTGTGAACGAACAGTATATATATGACTTGTCCAACATACGGCCCGCGGGCCAGACTCCGGCCTACCAAAGATTTGTATCAGGCCCGGCTGGCGGATACTGAAAATTCATTACCTAATGTCATGTTATTTCAATAAAATAAGTTCTTTCAAATTAAATTTATCTAAAATTTTCACAGTGGCCCTCGGTGTGGGTCATTAATTGAAATATGGCCCTTCATGGAAAAATGTTTGATACCCCTATATATATATATATATATATATATATATATATATATATATATATATACCTTTCAGGTATTCCGTGCGATGATTTCTCACTTCACAGGTGTCAGGCTTGCTGCCCCTCCTCTCGAGTTGTCTTGGTGAAGCAGAAAGTTGTTTTCTTGTGCACTCGTAGTCTTGGCCCTCTCACAGAAAAAGTATTTTCCTTCAGGGTTTAGGTTGCTCCCTGTCTAGCCTTTAGTTTGCGGACACGACACATTCTTTCCTACTTTCCATTGTTGCCTGAGTGGTTATAGGGTACAAAGTAGGGCATGGTTAATTAATCATTTTTAGGAAAAGGTGATGAATGATGAAATTTTCTAATTAATCACTGATTAACTGATTAAAAATTATTCAAAATTAAATACCTCTGAAAAGAGTAAGAAAGAGCTTTATTGTTTCTGTTGCGTGAGATAAGACCGAAGAAAACATTTTGCCCAAACATTTAGTTTGCTTTAGTTCAAGAAATCAGGCATGGGCGGATTAGACAGTTTATACACGCAAAAAGGTGCCAAATTCAAATGATACATTACAAAATTTAAGGTAAAATGATGGTGAAATTATGAGGAAAATTAATCATTTCCCATCATTTTCTAAAAATATTTTTTGATTAATTAATGATTAAATTTGAAACAATGATTAACTGATTAATCAGAACTATGCCCTAGTTCAGTGGTTCCCAACCTTTTCACCACAAAGGACCCCTTTTATTTTTATTTTTTTCCCACGGACCCCATGTTTTTGAAAGATTCCGTCTACCAAACAAACTGTTTTTATTAACTGATAATAATTAACTCGTTTTCTCATTTTTCACTATCAAATAAAGGACATGTAAGAGAGTATGCAATTAAAATACAGCGTATTAAAAAAGTATTAATAATTACAGCCAAGAGCAAGGAAACTTGAAATTTTAGCCTAAGCGCCCTTATCGTGGGTAAATGTACGATTTCTATTGGAACCACTCGAAATATTGAAAGCTCACGGACCCCCAGTACTACCTTCGCGGACCCCCAGGGGTCCGGGGACCCCAGGTTGGGAACCACTGCCCTAGTTGAAAGTGAGATCAGGGACTAGTTTATCTACTATTTTCCATGTCTAGATAATGGTGTTTCTCTCGTCTTCTTTTCAGCGAATATAAATTTAATTTACGTAACCTTTACCAGTAATTCAGTCCTTTGCATCCATTGATCTTGGCTGCGAAGCTTCTCTGAATCCCTTCTAGTTAACTAATGGCTTCTTTTTTATATGGGGATGTTATGGCTGAGCAATACTCCAGCTTGGGTATGATTAGTGTTTTCAACAAAGGAGTAACTTCTTTTAAAGGTTCTCAGTATTTGTCCAGTTATTCTTTTTGCTTTGTTGACTGTTATTTTATTTTATGTTTCAAATTTCGCGTCACCAGTCATTATAAATCCTAAATCTTTTGCTTTAGAGTTTTTTTTGACTTTCCTGTCCATTTGGGGTATAGTAGTATTCCATAGATTTTAGGTTCTTTCTTTTCCATACCTTGATAACTGAAATTTCTAAGTATTAAATTTCATATTGATGCCTTCTGATCACTTGTAGAGTCTGTTCGTATTTGCTTGTATAGATTCTGTATCATCTGGGTTTCTTATTTTTCACCTATTTTGTGTCATCAGAAATACTGTTGTTGTGCTCCTAAATTACGTCACAATCAAAACAACGGCAAACACACTAACGTACACAAATATTAAAAATTTAGCAGAACAAGACATAATCAGCTTTAATAAATTCAAAACTAAATTAGGCGAAACAGATTTCGACTTCATTGTCTTCTTTATCCCTTGGTAGTGCATGTTTCGTTGCCCTATGATTCTCCAAGAATTTTCCTTTCTTTTATATCTGTTTTGCTACATGCTGTCCCGATATCGTATGCCATTTACTTCTGCATTTATTCTGTACGGCTCTCGGATTCCATATTTATGGATTGTCTTTGTATTCGTTGGATGATATTTAGTAACTGAATCATGTTGGCTACGTCTAAAAAATTGGTTACCATGTTTGGGGATAGTGTTGACTGTTCAACTGTCGTGTTCATATGAAGGGGGTTAGGATAACAGCATTTTTGCCCGTACTTGCATCTCACATACTCTATGTTGCATAAGTATTTTAAATAATAAGGTGGTAGAACTTGCAGTTTTCTCCATTACAAACATTTTTATTTTTGATATGGAAGTTGCATAAAGTGGGATGTACGAAGATGCATTGCGCAACCCTGCATCTACAGTGCCCTTTTGCATAATATTTGCATACGATATTTTCTACGTTTTTCGTTTTTATCATCTCTTGTCATTATATTCATTTGGTAATTTCAACACATCACAGTCTGTGTTTGTTTCTCTTATTTATTCTTCAATCATGCCTTCTTTTCCTCTTATCTTTGCTTTTATTTTTCTCATCCACACCATTTTCCTTCAGGACATTCTAACCATCTTTTTCTTCCGTTCTCCTTCTTTTTTCTCTATTGCATTGGTATTTTCTAATGCTTTAAATACCGCAAACCCGTTTACACTCTCCGTACGTGAGTCACACAGAAATTTGATAGTTGTAAGGTTTCGCGTTCAACATGAGAGAGATTTTTGACAGAAATCACACCTGATCGCTTCGTTTTCAGTTGTTGCTAAATTGCATAAACTACAAATAGGGTGGGCATGCGGCCACACGATCATGCTATCTATTACCATAATCTTTCCATAAAAGAAATTAAAAAAAAAAAAAACTTTTTTTTTGTTTGAATGGGAATGAGTCACGTGAGTTTGGTTCTATGACCGTTTTCCCGTTTTGTTCAAAACATTTCTTAGATGACTCTTTCGACTGAATATATATTTTAACCTGATACTTTTACTTGTGTAAACTATATTACACCTTCTTACATTCAATAAGTTTCACTTAATAACTCATAGCCAAGGATTCACTGATATTTTATACACTCTCGAATGCAGATAGACTAAATCTCCGAGATAATATTCCCTTGTTATTTTGATATTAATAGAGAGAGAGAAACAAAGCTTCCATTCCTACGAGGTATAAGTAAATCATGTATAGACTATATATAGATAGATATATAAATAGATGGATAAATAGCTAAACAGATAGATGGATATTTAGATAGATAGAGAGACAGATAGACATCGATTAAATGAATACAGAATGAAATCAACTTGTCTACGTATTCTTCCACTCTACTTTATTACGGATGAATTTAATTCAAATTTAGTAAATTACAGGACTATTTAGTTCCAGTCTATTTTATTCTTATATATCGTATTTCGAAGAGAGAGAGAGAGAGAGAGAGAGAGAGAGAGAGAGAGAGAGAGAGAGAGAGAGAGAGATTAAGAATTATGTGGACACATTTTGAAGTTATTAATTTTGGATACTAATTGCATTTATGGTGTAATGATGGTGTATTTGCTAGCATGCGATATTACTTAAAAATGTGCAAATTTTACAATTGTTTTGCCTTTGGAGTTGCATAGACTAAGTCATTACATAGTCTAAGCCTAAGCCATCTATAACATGGTCGATACACGGCTGACTTTCCAGCAGAGGAAGAACATTTTGAAGTGGTGCTGGAAATATGAAATTGTAAAGGAAGTGCGGCGTGTCTGAATATGAGAGTATGGAGTGATAAATTTGAAGAACTTGGAACTGTCTGAAATGTTATTAAAATCAAATACGGGAGAAAACGGACAGGGCGAAGTGAAGAAAATAAGAGAACTGTTATAACGGCGTACCAACGTTCTCCAAAAATGTCAACAAGGGGCTGTGGACGTGAATCAGGGATTACTCAACCTACCGTTCATCGTATTTTAAAGGAATTAAGGTGGAAACCATACATACCTATGTTTTTGCACGCTCTTAACGAGGATGATCATGACAGAAGAGTAGAGTTCTGATAGTAGTTCACTTCTATGGCTATGAGTAATGAACATTGTGAATTTGAGGATAGGGTAATTTGGTCTGATGAAGTACTTTCAGATTGAATGGCCACACAGCTGTGTGTTTTAGGCAATGCAAAACCCAAACATTTATGTGGAGCATCATGTTAATCTGCCAGGCTTTACGGTGTGCCTTCGATTTCTTCTCGGTGCAGTGTTGGGCCATTCTTTTTTAATGGTACTGTAACGGGTAAAATAATCTGGAAATTCTACGTAATGATGCCGTTCCCGCAATACGACATCGGTATGGGGACCATGAGGTTTACTTTCAACAAGGCGCACCGCCACATTATCATAAAGATGTTCGAGCTTTTCTTGATACAGAGTTTCCTGGGTTGTAGATAGGTTGTCGTGGAATCGCTACTGAATATCCTCCAAGGTCATCTGAACTTACATCTCTAGATTTCTACCTGTGAGGGTAGCTGAAGGACAAAGTCCATGATACTAACTATTAGTGTACAGATTAATCGGCATCGGCACCCGCAAAATCGGCCATTTTGGAGCCATCGGCCAAATTTAGCCGATTCTCTCACCGATTATTTGAAATTTTAAAATTTTCATAACAAAACAAAAGCTATATTTAGAGAAAATTGAACATACCAAAAACACTATTTATGATAATTTATACTCATTTCAATATATAAAATATTTCTTAATAGTGTGAATAGGGCTAATCTTAAGATAGGTTGCAGCGAAACTCCTGTGGGAAGGCCCAGGGAAAATACTTTGATATCAGTTCCTCAAGTAAAGAGGTTAATTAAAGAGTTAAAGACTGGTTCTGCGTCAGTGGTAGATGACCAATCGAATAAGCACTTAAAATATGCCAATGACGTGGTGTGTCTGCATATCTCATTGCTGTTCTCAGTCATGCATGCTCATAGTTATATCTCTGCAGAGTTCATAAGGGTATATATCTTGCCCTTATCAAAAATAAGTATGGGGACATTCTATCTAGCAATAATTACAGGCCTATTGCTGTGCCTGCTGCTTCTCAAAACTACTGGAGAAACTCTGTTACACCAATTAAATGATTACCTATCAACATCTAATCAGTTTAGTTTTAAAAGGTCCCACTCAACTGATCTGTGTATCAATGTATTGAAGGAAATTATAAATATACTGATAGTAATCAACCATTTATAGCTATTTCCTAGGTATAAGTAAGGCATATGACAGAGTTATAATGTTACAATGTTTCAGACCAACAAAGACTCTAGAATTCACTCATGGCTGGTCTACCTAACTGTGGTTGTAGTTGTGTATTCCGCATGTCCTCCGTGGTGGCGGAGGGGACCTACAATTTACGTGGGTTCCGAAACAAAAAAACCTTAATTTTACTACCTTAAACTATACCCAATCTATCAACATATGCGTCTAATCGATTTTTAAACATGTTTATAGACGAGCTACTAATTACTTCTACCGGCAAACTACTCCAGCTACTTACTATTCTATGCATAAAAAAGTTTTTGGCAACTGCTGTCTCGAACCTTCTACTTGTCAACTTACACCCGTTATTTCTAGTTCTATTATATTGTGATATTTCGAAAAAGCTATCTCTATTTACGTTATCGAACCCATTCATAATTTTAAAAACCGGATTAGATCACCCATTAACCTCCTAGTCTCGACTGTAGTCAGTTTTAACTCCTTAAGCCTATCCTCGTACGACTTCGACCTAAGCGACGGAATCATCTTAGTTGCTCGTCTTTGAACTCTTTCGATTTTGTCTATATCTTTGCGCATATGCGGATTCCAAAATTGGATCGCGTACTCCAAATGGGGTCTAATTAATGATTTATAAAGAGGAACAACAATATCGCGCGATTTGTACTCAAAATTTCTAGCTATAAAACCTAGCACCTTGTTTGCCTTATTGACCGCTGCTGTACTTTATTTCGCCACTTTCAAATCACCACTGACGATAACTCCTAAATCTTTTTTCTGTTCTACGCTTGCCAACTCCTTCCCTGACATAATATATGCAAAATTATCGTTACGTGAACCTATATGTAAAATTTTGCACTTATCGACATTAAATCTCATTTGCCATGTGACTGACCAATCAACGATTTTGTTCAGATCTTCGTGGATTTTACCTCTCTCTTCATCATTAATTGCCCTACCACCCACCTTCGTGTCATTCGCAAACTTTGAAACTGTACTGATTAGGCCGACATCTAAATCGTTAATATATATAAGAAAAAGCAAGGGGTCCCATACAGAAGAACCCTGAGGAACGCCGCTCGCTACATTAGCCCAAGACGACTCTGCTCCATCAACGACCACCCTTTGCTTCCTCCCTCGCAACCACTCTTCTATCCAATTTATTACTACATCCCTGATTCCATGAGTCTTAGTTTTTTCAGTCTTTTGTGCGGTACGGTGTCAAACGCTTTTTGAAAATCTAAATACACTACATCTACCGCCCGATGACTATCGTAAACTTCAACCACGCTTTGAGAAAATTCTAAAATCTTAGTTAAGCAAGATTTGTTTCGCCTAAAACCGTGCTGCGTATTTCTAATCAAGTTATACAATTCCACGCGTCCGACTATACGATCCCTAATTATTGATTCCAGTAGCTTACCTACAACATACGTTAAACTGATTGACCTATAATTTCCCGCCGCACCTTTATCGCCATTCTTAAAAATAGGTGTTACATTTTTTAACTTGAAATTATCTGGTACGCACCCCTCAGAAATAGACGCATAAAAAATCTTTGTTAGCGGCAAAACAATGCTTTCTTTTAATTCTTTTAGTTGTATGGGATATATGGAATCCGGCTCCGGTGATTTACGCATTTTCATTTTATCAATATAGCGCATTACCTCCCTTTCACTAACCACAATATTATTTAAAGTATTACCATTGTCAAAAGGTATTATGTCTATGACCATAGGGATATTCGTACATCTTCTGTAGTAAAAACTGACGTAAAAAATTCGCTTAGCAAGGTAGCCATTTGCTTGTTTTCAGAAACTAGCTCTCAGTCACAATTTTTCAACGGCCCCAAGACACTCTTTAATAGATTCCTATTATTGACAAATTGAAAGAATCGCTTGAGGTTTTCTTTGCCGTCACAAACTATCGAGATTTCAAATCACGCTTGGACTTTTTTATTACGCTTTTCGCTTCACGCCTTAGAGATATGTAGTTGTTTTGTAACCACAAATTGTCTTTATCGCACTTATGTAGCCTATAAGCCCTATCTCTACTCCTTATAATATCCCCTACTCTAGAAGTAAACCACAAGGGCTTGTTATTTACTTTCGCACGATTAATCTTGTGCGGTTCACATTCCTCGTTTATAGTCCTAAATATTGTTTCAAACGATTCCCACAAACGATTCCCACAATATTTTATTTAAAAAACTAGAAGACAGGAAAATTCGCATGTACATATTAAATTTACTGAAATTTTGGTATTCCCACCAATCTTTTACATTTAGGTGGGGCAATGTTTTCCGAATGTTTTGGTTCCTCTTGCGGGATGAGGCAAGGCTCCTTGCTCTCTCCTCCATTGTTTAATGTGTATAGTGATGGATTCATTGCTTCACTTAATGAGACAACAGTCGGATGTTGTATAGATAACACAACGATAAATAACTTAGTCCATGCCGATGATATGGTGTTAATAACTCCTTTTGTTAAAAGTCTGGATTGCTTGCTGAAAGTCTGCAAATTATATTCGCAGAAACATGATACAGACAACTCCATATATATCGAAGCCGGATATAACGAATTTTGGATATATTGAAGTAATTTGGCTGGTCCCTTGAAAATTCAATTGAAAATTTACAATAATCCGGTTATAACGAAGTTTTTTTATAACGAAATACTTTTTCCTGCCTTTTTTGCCGCCTCTCTTACAAAATTATTATTGCGTTTCAGATTTAAATGGCCGACTTCACTCCCAAGCGCTCTACTCTGACCCTCAGCAGAAAGGTTGAAGTTTTGGAAGCTGTCGAAAAGGCGGGTCCAGCGGCGAAGAAGGCGGAAATTGCAGCAGACTTCGGTATTCCTGCCTCAACCCTGTCAACGATCCTGAAGAATAAGGACACGCCTCGGGCCAAGTTCTTCAGTGGTGAAGCTTCGTCGAGTCTCAAGCGCTTCAGGCGGGCTTCAGCACATACTGTGGACGAGCCCCTCCTGGTTTGGCTTCGTGGAGCTCGTGCATCGAATCTTCCAATCACCGATAATGATAATTATCAAAAGAGGACGGTGTTGTTGTTCGTCGACAATTGCAGCGCTCACCCACCAATGACGGATCTCAGAGCTGTCACTCTCCAATTTCTGTCACCCAACACAAATAAATAACACGGTTATCCATGATAAAATATCTTTTGTACAATTATAACTTTTAGCTTAACTTTCGCATATATCGAAGTTTTTTGCTGGGCTCCTGAAATTCGTGATATCCGTAGTTGTCTGTATTATTCTTAATGTTACAAACAATATGGTTATGTAATTCCAACCTAAAAGCTCTAATCAGCCAGCTGATATTAGTTTTAAAATGAGAGGTGAAGCAATAGAGAAAGTACAAGAATTTAAGTATTTGGGTCAAATTATTATCAGCTCTTTGAGGGGCCGTTGAAAAATTGTGACGGAGAGCTAGTTTCTGAAAACAAGCAAATGACTACCCTGCAAAACGAAATTTTTACGTCAGTTCTTACAATAGAAGATGTAACGAATATCCCTACGGTCATAGAATAATACCTTTTGACAATGGTAATACTTCAGATAATATTGTGGTTAGTGAAAGGGAGGTAATGCGCTATATTGATAAAATGAAAATGCATAAATCACTGGAACCGGATTCCATATATCCCAAACAACTAAAATAATTAAAAGAAAGCATTGTTTTGCCGCTAACAAAGATTTTTTATGCGTCTATTTCTGAGAGGTGCGTACCAGATAATTTCAAGTTAGCAAATGTAACACCTATTTTTAAGAATGGCGATAAAGGTGCGGCGGGAAATTATAGGTCAATCAGTTTAACGTCTGTTGTAGGTAAGCTACTGGAATCAATAATTAGGGATCGTACAGTCGAACACTTAGAATTGCATAACTTGGTTAGAAATACGCAGCACGGTTTTAGGCGAAACAAATCTTGCTTAACTAATCTTTTAGAATTTTTCAAAAGCGTGGTTGACGTTTATGATAGAGATAGGGCGGTTGATGTAGTGTACTGTATTTAGATTTTCAAAAAGCGTTTGACACCGTGCCGCACAAAAGACTCATTGAAAAAACTAAGGCTCATGGAATCAGGGGTGTAGTAATAAAGTGGATAGAAGAGTGGTTGCGAGGTAGGAAACAGAGGGTGGTCGTTGATGGAGCGGAGTCGTGTTGGGCTAATGTAGCGAGTGGCATTCCTCAGGGTTCTGTATGGGACCCCTTGCTTTTTCTTATATATATTAACGATTTAGATGTCGGCCTAGTCAGTACAGTTTCAAAGTTTGCGGATGACACGAAGTTGGATGGTAGAGCAATTACTGATGAAGATAGAGGTAAAATCCACGAAGATCTGAACAAAATCATTGATTGGTCAGTAACATGGCAAATGAGATTTAATGTCGATAAGTGCAAAATTTTACATAGAGGTTCACGTAACGGTAATTTTGCATATAGTATTTCAGAGAAGGAGTGGGCAAGCGTAGAACAGAAAAAAGATTTAGGAGTTATAGTCACTGGTGATTTGAAAGTGGCGAAACAAAGTACAGCAGCGGTCAATAAGGCAAACAAGGTTCTAGGTTTTATAGCTAGAAATTTTGAGTACAAATCGCGCGATATTATTGTTCCTCTTTATAAATCATTAGTTAGACCCCATTTGGAGTACGCGATCCAATTTTGGAATCCGCATATGCGCAAAGATATAGATAAAATCGAAAGAGTTCCAAGACAAGTAACTAAGATGATTCCGTCGCTTAGGTCGAAGTTGTACGAGGATAGGTTTAAGGAGTTAAAATTTACTACACTCGAGACTAGGAGGTTAACGGGTGATCTAATCCCGTTTTTAAAATTATGACTGGGTTCGATAACGTAAATAGAGATAGCTTTTTCGAAATATCACAATATAATAGAACGAGAAATAATGGGTGTAAGTTGACAAGCAGAAGGTTCGAGACAGCAGTTGCCAAAAACTTTTTTACGCATGGAATAGTAAATAGCTGGAATGGTTTGCCGGTAGAAGTAATTAGTAGCACGTCTATAAACATGTTTAAAAATCGATTAGACGCATATGTTGATAGATTGGGTATAGTTTAAGGTAGTAAAATTAAGGATTTTTTGTTTCGGAACCCACGTAAAATTGTAGGTCCCCTCCGCCGCCACGGAGGACATGCGGAATACACAACTACAACCACAGTTAGGTAGACTAGCCACGAATGGATTCTAGGGTCTTTGTTGGTCTGAAACATTATAACATTATAACATTATTATGTAAGAAAACAATCTCGAAGCCTTTGTGGTAAAGCGAGTATGACTATAAGGAACTTCTGGTTCTGTAAACTCTCTTTCGTACTTTCTACAGTAATATATACGGATAGCAACTCTGGGTAAATTATAAAAAAAAAAGGTTCTGGAAGAACCCTAAATTTGCTATACAATAGATCTTTTAGACTCCTACATAAATTACCCCCGAGATGCTTAGCTTCGCAAATGTTTGCTATCCACAGTGTCCCGAGTTTCCCGGAGGTAACAAGACGTGCTTAATACAGTCTTAATGCGAAGAATTAAAAAATGAACCAATCCGATTATCCAAGCTATTCATCAGTCCTGCCGTATGTCTTTTAAGCTATAGAATTCATAGTATGAAAACGTCTGTCTGCAGCTCCACTTAACTTCAACATTACTGTACTATTTTTCATTTATTGTATTTCTGTTCTTCGTAATTGAATTGTCATTGTATTCTGTTGTCAGTTCGTACTATTAATATTTTTCATATGGACTATGGTCTGCCAATAAACTTTTTGTTTCATTTCCATTTTCACTTACATTCACGAAAAAGGCAAAGCTTAATAAGTTAAGTTGCCCACAAATTTACATTTTCTCTAACTAGCTAATCTCTAAATATTATAAACTATTGTAATCTCCTATTCTATATTAATAATAAATCTATATTAAGTTATACTTTATAATTTATATATTAAACCATCTAATTATGTTTACTTTATTTTAAGTATTTTAATTATTTTATAAACCCAAATTATACATCCATTTTTTATTCAAATTGGCCACTTGAGACTTGAAATTTTAATTAAAAATTTTGTTGTTGTTTATAGTGTTGAAGAAAGAAAATACCTTGAACATAAGCAAAACCAATTACTTTAAATATTAGTATTTAATTTATGAAATTAAAATAAAATTATTTTATCATTTTACTGAGTAATAAAACTACTTAACATAATTTTAAGCTACGGTATATAAGTAACAAATTCTGGTACTGTGTACTGTGGAGTGAGTTAAGGAAAAGCATTTAAACAAATTCGAAATGAAAATATATGAAAATTTAATGTTTTCAATTAGATTAGTCAAATTTATGAAGGGAATCGATTTTTTAAAATCTAGGCAAAAAATCGGCATCGGCTAAATTTTGGAATCGGTACATCATTAGTTTAGTAGTACTAATCCTCAAAATGTGAACCATTACAGGAAGCGATAATTTGGGAAGTACACAAAACATCAGTTAATATGAACACAACTGTGTGCCTCTCTGTTTTGGGACGTTGCGCTGCATGTTTGCATGTAAATGGTGGACATTTTGAACATTTAACCAAAAATATTATTTCTACATGCTTGCTTATGTACATAGTAAATTTTTTGTTTATTAAGTGCAATTAGTATCCAAATTATATAATTTCAAATGTGTCTACATTATTTCGAATCTCTCTCTCTCTCTCTCTCTCTCTCTATATATATATATATATATAATATATATATATATATATACATACACAGGGTGGCGCAAGTCGCGCATCATAGGAATTTTCAGTGTTGACTATAATACATTATTTTTTTTTAGGTTGGGGATGGCTGCGAAATTAACAATAGACGAGACGGTGAGCTTGGTTTTAATGTATGGAATACCAGGTACAACAAATCGATGAATCGGTACAGATTTTAAATTCTGTACCGATTCATCGATTTGTAGTACCTGGTATTCCATGCATTAAAACCAAGCTCACCCTCTCGTCTATTGTTAATTTCGCAGCCATCCCCGACCTAAAAGAAAAAATAATATATTATAGTCAACATTGAAAATTCCTATGATGCGCGACTTTTGAGCCACCCTCTATATTAAGTGTGTAAATGAATAAAAACACATTCATAAATGTATTACAATAATAATTAAACATGTGCTGAAGGTACTTGGTATGGCCTCCTTACTTATAATTTACCTATAATTTAAAAATATCAAACCTATGATTGTATTTCGGGGGAGGCTGAAGCCCCCGTACCCCCCTGTTTACTTTCCTGTATATATATATATCAGGATGTCTCGAAAGTAGTGCCGTAATTTTGTATTGAATATCTCTCTATTTAACGTGTGTAACAGTTTTGTTTGTGTAGCAGATTGAAGTGGTGACGCTGGAAAATCAATATGGAGAGGTGGGCGGTTGAACAACGTGCTGCGACTGTTGAACGTTATTTCACAAGTGGAAGTGCAATTATTCAAGCTTAGCGTGCCTCTCGACGAAAGCTTGGCGTTCATTTAGCTCCTTCAGAGTATGTTATTAGGATATGTGTTACCAATTTCAGTGCAAGAGGAAGTGTCTCAGATCAACGACGTCCCGGACGTCCAAGTTCCGCTCGAACCCCCAAAGGATTTAAATTGTGTGAATGTCGATTCGACAAGCAACCTTTGACATAACCCCCGATGTGCTTGAAGAAGGAATGCAGAGTATTGTGCTGCGAGCAAAGAAGTGCAGAAATCGCACTGTGATTGATATACAGTCAAATCCGGATAAAAAGGTCACTTTGGGACTAAACGTTTCTGACCTTCTTATGCGGCCGACCTGCTTATCCATTTCTTAGTGTTATCGGCAGGATACATATATTATTACCATTCCATTAACTCTTTATACGCTCTATTGTTGTTCTACCTTGTTATAACAGTAAAGAGGTACAGTATATTAAACACTAACTCATTCAATAGTTTTTTTTATTAAAATAGTCATACAGTACTTTATTTAATTTATTAAAAAACATTAATTTTATATATACAACTTTGGATCAATAGGGTTAAAATACGTCATACAGTATTTATTCACGAAAATAATCATTGATGGTAGCTTGTTTTAAATTATTTGCGCACAATTTACTTAGTTCTGTTTGTATAGTGGAAATATGTTTTAAAGTTGAAAGGTTGCCTTGCATATTTCCATATCTATCTAATAAATTCGAAAGAGTCGAAATTTCTTTACGGGAAAGGGGTGTATATGTTTCATTTTCATCATCGTCGCTATCTTGATCTTCGCTGTCTTCTTTTTGTTTAATTCCTGCAATGATTTCTTCGTCTGTTGCTCCTTCAAAAATGCCTTCATTTTCTGATATTTCTGCCATTCTATATAAATCTTCTCTTCCAATTCCTTCCGAAAGCTCAATATCTTCAATGGTGTCAATTGCAAGATTTGTATTTTCATCGCTTCTTCGTAAGCCACATCTCACATAACAGTTCAAAATTGTTTGTTGTTTCACATTTTCCCACGCTAATGCGAGCATGCAAATTGCATCTAAAACTGTTATCTTATAGTTCTGACTGATAGTTCTGTTATCTTATAGTTCTGACAAATAGTTCTGACTGATACTTGTATTTTTAACCTCATTAAGCGGCTTACCTATCCTAGACGTGACCTTCTTATCAATATATAATTATAATGGCAGACATATAAAAATATTTGGGATTTAGAAAGATGACCTGCTTAAACCATATGACCTGCTAATTAGGTGACCTTTTTAAGTGGAGTCGACTGTACTTAAATTTGTGCTGTCTTAGGGACGAAACACGAACTTGCGGCGCATCTTGCTCCTGAAGAATCATGCATCAGGACTGATAATAACTGGGGGTGTCTGCAATAAAAGTAACGAAAATTGCAATGAATTGAATACCAATATGGATGCTCTTGGGACTATACTAACAAAGAGCAATGTTGCTTTCAGTTATGATGGACCACGTACGAACGTCTCGTCAATACTTTGACCCCCTATTTGCTTGGCAATGCTGCTGCGAGTTGCTCGTATCTTGAAATGGGCGTATGGGTGGAATGATACTCCATGTGGAAAGCTGTTTAATCCTTCATACTTCCAGTTAAATTATATATATATATATATATATATATTATATATAATATATATATATATATATATAACTGTGTGTGTGTGTATATATATATATATAGATAGCTGATATTCACATAAGACGCGTGAACTTCTTTATTTTGAAATAACCTTCTTAAAAAGTGAACCATCCACTCCAAGTACTTTCGACTTTATGTCAGCTCCCCTTCAGCGAAACTAAACTACACCAATACCTCCAACATCGACACTAATGCGTTCCTGGAAAAGGCGACGATATTCAAAACAACGACGTTCAAGGAATGTAACTTTGGGAAATAAGAGGTTCCGTTCTCAGATTTTTTTTTTGTGTCAAAATCAGGATTTTTGCATTACAAATACAGTACAAATACACTCGTTTTAAAGCTCAATCACAGGAAAAACATCAATAAGAAACTGTTCAATTCAAACCTTTTATTTAAGCACGAAAATTTATAATACGAACGAAAAAATGAAATTGGAAGTTATTTTTAAGCAAAACATTTGTCTACTGTTCAATTTAAACCTTTTATTAAACATGAAAAGGGGGGAAGGATGGGGAAGGATGATGCTGCCAGGCGTAAGACGACGAAATAGCAAAACGAAGACGAGGTTATAAATTTTAGTCGCAAGCATAGCAATGACGAAAGCGCAAAACGACGATTTTCAAAACAACGATGTTCAAGGTATTAATGTACTGTAGTTTCTCTGAAGAGGGGTTGAAATATATATATATATATTATGATGAATAAAACCACGAAGGAAAGGAAACAC
The DNA here is from genome assembly GCA_023014485.1 of Bathynomus jamesi. Taxonomy (NCBI): domain Eukaryota; kingdom Metazoa; phylum Arthropoda; class Malacostraca; order Isopoda; family Cirolanidae; genus Bathynomus; species Bathynomus jamesi. The sequence goes on along the minus strand of JAJOZX010004409.1, from coordinate 268,385 downwards.
AGAATGGTGCTCAAGCGCTTTCGTCTAATGACATCCTCAGGAACACTGAAGTACATAAAGAGTTACAGCCTATATATAGGTTACAGAAAAAAAAAAAAAAATATATATATATATATATATATATATACAATAAACGGAGAAACAAAATTAAAGGATTGTGGGAGGGGCACACAAATTTATAAGGAAAAACTATCGATTTTTAGCACAAGATTAAATGAATTGTTTCCAACCAATGTTATAGATAAAAAAAAATATACAAATTTATACTGGAAATCTGCCCGGGTTTTAGCACTCTGCCCTTTTTGTATATAAAAATTGAAAAATAAAAGTTATTAGGGTGGCATACAAGTTTACCAAAGATTTAGCGTTCTACCTTTCTTATCTAAATCTGTTCTGAAGGAATTCAAAACAACAGGATCGAGTTGAAAAAGACCTTTGCTTATGTTGAAGTTATTTGTAAGTTGGATAATGGCAGACTCAAGAAATTTGGAATATTGGAAGTGATCTGTGTTATCCATCTGCGTTTATGGAATCTTGTCTCAACAAGGTAAAACGAACTTTCTTCGTGTGAATAATAACACTCGTACTTTGTCAAAAAATATTTTAGTACTTCCATTTTTCCCGGGCTTTTTAGGCATTGCTAATGTACCTAAATTTTTGGATATTAATGTAGTATTTTCATATAACAATATTGTGAAAAATATCATAGTAAAAAATAGCCCTACCAATAATTCAGGCATTATCTATAAAATTGGTTGTAAACAATGTGATTCCTTTTACATAGGTCAGACGGGAAAGGATTTGCACACACGTATAAAACAGCATCAATATTCCGTTAGAACAGGACAGATGTCCAGTGCCCTTTTGTCCATTTGTCAGAGTTATCCCACTGTATTGATTGGAATAATGCTTCAGTTTTATTTCACTCTAGCAACATTGTTAATAGAAATATTCTTGAGTCTGCCATTATCCAACTTACAAATAACTTCAACATAAGCAAAGGTCTTTTTCAACTCGATCCTGTTGTTTTGAATTCCTTCAGAACAGATTTAGATAAGAAAGGTAGAACGCTAAATCTTTGGTAAACTTGTATGCCACCCTAATAACTTTTATTTTTCAATTTTTATATACAAAAAGGGCAGAGTGCTAAAACCCGGGCAGATTTCCAGTATAAATTTGTATATTTTTTTTTATCTATAACATTGGTTGGAAACAATTCATTTAATCTTGTGCTAAAAATCGATAGTTTTTCCTTATAAATTTGTGTGCCCCTCCCACAATCCTTTAATTTTGTTTCTCCGTTTATTGTATATATATATATATTTTTTTTTTTTCTGTAACCTATATATAGGCTGTAACTCTTTATGTACTTCAGTGTTCCTGAGGATGTCATTAGACGAAAGCGCTTGAGCACCATTCTGTGTTTCCTTTCCTTCGTGGTTTTATTCATCATAAATATTTTTCACGTGTTACTTTCGTGAAATAATTTTCATATATACACACACACACATATATATAATATATATATTATATATATATATAATATATATATACACCTCGTTAACCTCGTTGTGGTTTCGTGCGTCGGTCTCTCTTCACACGAAGGTCAAGCTGGTGGCCCCGCCTCTCGGCCTGGCCTGGTGGAGGAGCGAGTTGCTCTCTTGCGCTCTCCACCGTACATAGCCAGGTACACCCGGCTCATCTCGTACCGTCTTGAGCCAGGTATCTAGTCTTCTCTTGAAGACTTCAACTTTGACCCCTGTAACGTTTCTGAGGTCCTTTGGAAGCTGGTTAAAAAGTCTTGGCCCCCTAACAACCAAGTTACTTTCCTTCAGTGTTGAGGAGGTCCCTTGTCGGGCGTTTAGTTTGGGAACACTACATATTCTGCCTTTCCTATTGTCCAGCGTTGTTTGGATGGTAATTGGGTTTAGTTTGAGGTTTGGTACCAGTTTTTCGATCATTTTCCATATGTAGATTATGGTATACCTATTTTTCTTCTTTCCAGGAGTACAGATTTAGTTTACGTAGTCTTTCCTAGTAGTTGAGTTCTTTGCAGCCATCAATCTTGGCTGTGAAATATCTCTGCGTTTCTTCTAGCTTATTAATTTCTTCCTTTTTATATGGGGACGTCAAAACTGAGCAGTATTCAAGTTTTGGTATGATCAGTGTTCTCAGCAGGGGAATCATTACTGTCTTGTCCCTCCTTTTGAACGTTCTTAATACCTGTCCCGCGACTCTTTTTGCTTTGTTTATTGCTATCTGATTTGTGGTCTCGAATTTGGCATCATCGGTCATTATTACCCCCAAGTCGACCGCTTTCGTGCTTTTCTGAATTCCCTGTCTATCTGGAGCATAATATGCAGTCTGTTTAGTTTCCTTATTTCTACAATATCTCAAGAGCTGAAATTTCTCGGTGTTAAATGTCATATTGTTGTCTTCTGACCATTTGTATATTTTGCTTGTGTCCCTCTGTAAGGCCTCCGCTTCATTTGCCTCGCTGATTTTTTTGCTGATCTTTGTATCATCCACAAATGATGTTACTATACTGTTGCTATTAACTCCACTGTCTATACCTGTTAGCATGATAATGAACAGGAGTAGGGCCAGTACTGTACCTTGTGGCACTGAGCTGCGTACTTCTGATTCTGATGATGCTACACCTTGAATTCTGACGACCTGTAGTCGTTCTCTGAGGAAGTTATAGATCCATTTTCCCACTTTGCCTGTTATTCCCATATGTTTCATTTTATGTGCTATTATACCATGATCGCACTTGTCGAACGCTTTAGCAAAATCTGTGTATATGACATCATAGTTTTCATTGCCTTCAAGTGCATCTAGGATATTGTTATAATGCTCTATATTCTATAAGTTGTGATAAGCGTGATCTTCCCGATCGGAATCCGTGCTGATTTTCGATGAATCTTTCCAGTGTCTCCAAGAAGTCATAGATTTTCTCTCTGACTATTTCAAATATTTTCGTGAGGTTGGACGTCACTGACACTGGTCTATAGTTCTTTGCTTGAGATCTATTCCCGCCTTTATATATTGGGAAATGTTTGCTCTTTTCAAGCTGCTCGATATTTCTCCAGTGTTTAGGGATATTCTCCATATCCAGTATAAGGGTGTAGCTATTTCATTTTTACAGTTTTTAATTAATAGTGCGTTCCATTTGTCCGAACCTACAGCTGAATGTGATTTCATTTGTCCCATAGCTCTCGCTACATCTTCTGGGGTAAAATCAAAGTCTGTTATACATTCTCCTTGCAATTTCTCTTCGAAGAATGCATGTGTCAGGTATCGCTTTGTCACTTTTTGGGGTACTGAAGACCGATTCATATTGGGTTCTCAATGTTTCAGATATTTCTTTTCGATCGTCTGTTAGTTCATTATTCCCTTTCCTTAAGGGCTCGATAGTAGCGCGTGTTTTTGTTTTCATTTTCGCATAGCTGTAGGAGTATTTTGGATTTTCCTTTATTGCTTCTACCGTCTTTTCCTCTTCCCTGTCTGTATGGCCCTTTATCAGAGTCAGTATTTCCCTATCGATACTCTCCAGTTTTTCTCGTATTACTTTCCTGGTATTGTTGTCTCCGCAATTTGCTAACTTCGTCGCTACTCTCATTCTTTTGCGGAATATTCTTCTCTTTTGCCTCTCTAGCCAGTTCCTCTTTCCTTTTGACTATGCTTTCGGAGCATATTTTTCCAAAATTCTCAACGTCTTTTCTTCCAAAGTTGTTAGCATTTCCTCAGTTGTCTTATTCTCTAAAGCTGTTCTCCACTCTATTTGGGCCATGTGTGATCTGATTTCTTCCCAATTTATGGTCTTGGAGTTTAGGTTAAAAGCCCCAAATTTGCTTCTTCCTTCCGTATGTGTATTGTCTTTTAAAGTTATCGCCATATTTGTTGATAACTCGATATTGTGGTCTGAGATAATAGTTGGGGTTATTTTTATATCGGCAATCAAGTTCGTGTTATTTGTGAATACCAGATCTAGGCAGTTATTTTTCCTGGTATTTTCTGTTATCTCCTGTGTCAGCATAAACTCGTTCGTGAGAGCCATCAGCATTTTTGCTTGCTCCTGGTCCTCTCTTGTGGCCCCCTTATGTTGTTGTATAAATATATTTCTACCCAGCTTTTTGTATTTTATAAATGGAAAATTAAAATCGCCGCAGGGTATTATATTAGGGGATGGAGAGTTTAGGAACTTTATTAGGGTTCTGATATCATCTGAAAATTTTTTATTTGGAGAGTTTGGAGGTCTATAGATGACTACCAGTACCACGTTTAGTTTCTCTATTTTCACTGGAAGGGTTTCCACGAAGCTGTTTGATTTACTTATTACCGTCTTTGTCATATGCCTCTCATGTATATAAATAGTACAGCCACCTTTAAGTCTCGTTGTTCTATCCTCTCTTAGTAAGTTGAATCCATGATATGCAATTCTTTCTTATCGATACAGTGTTCGCAGTTATCGCAGTTTCCTTGTCAATCTTCAAGATGTATTTCTGTGAGTCATGCGATCTGGTACCGTCCTGAGCCAGGTATCTAATATTCTTTTGAAGATTTCGACTTTGACTCCTGCGACGTTCCTGAGGTCCTTTGGAAGTTGATTAAAATGTCTTGGCCCCCTGACAACCAAGCTATTTTTCTTCAGTATTGAGGGTGTCCTTGTCGGGCCTTTAGTTTGAGAACAATCCACATTCGACATTTCCTATTTTCTAGTGTTGTCTGCATGGTAGTTGGGTTTAGTATGAGTTTGGTCCCAGTTTTTCGATCATTTTCCATGTGTAAATTGTTTCCAGGAAATACAAATTTAGTTTAAGTCGTCTTTCCCAGTAGTTGATTTCTTTGCAGTCATCAATCTTGGCTGTGAAATTTCTTTGAATTTCTTCTAGTTTATTAATTTCTCTCTTTTTATATGGTAATGCCAAGATTGAGCAGTATCCAAGTTTGATATGATCAGTGTTTTCAGCAGGGGAATCATTACTTTGTTGTCTCTTCTTTCAACGGTTCTCAATACCTGTGCCGCGAATCTTTTTGCTTTGTTTATCGATATCTGATTTTGTGTCTCAAATTTCGTATCGTCGGCCATCATAACACCTAAATCTATTACTTTCTTGCTTCTCTGAATTTCTTGTCTATATGGGGCATAATACGCTGTCTGTTTTAGTTCCTCATTTCTTCCATATCTCAAGAGCTGTTTGTGTTCGTATATTCTGTTTGTGTTCCTCTGGAGGGCCTCCAACTCTTTTGCAACACTAATTTTTTGCTGATCTTCGTATCGTCTGAAAAGGGGTAAGGATGTTACGATACTGTTGTTGGTTACTTCACTATGTCCATTAGCATGATAATGAATAGGAGTGGAGCCAATACTGTTCTTTGTGGTACTGCGCTGCGCACTTTCGATTCTGATGATGATGATATACCTTGAATTTATACTACCTGCTGACCTTCTCTGAGGAAATTGTAGATCCATTTTTCCACTTCGCCTGTAATTCTCATATGCTTCATTTTATGTACTATTATACCATGATCACACTTTTCGAATGCTTTAGTAAAATCCGTGAATACGACAGTTTTCATTGCTTTCAAGTGCGTCTATGATATTGTTATAGTGCTCTATTAGTTGTAAGAGGCATGATCTTCCTGATCGGAATTCGTGCTGGTTCTCATTTATATATATATATATATATATATATATATATATATATATATATATATATATAACCTTTGGTTTGCTTCCCCCCGAATTGTTCATTCTGACGAAGGTCAAGCTTGTCTCTCCACCTTAGACCTACAGATGAACGTGGAATCCGAACCACGTCCCACCAGCAACTCAGCGTCTTAACCACTAGGCTACCCATTTATCTACCAGCCAATTTCTTTATTGTTTGGAATGATGAACAGCTAGGTTTTGCTGCGAGCTGCCTGTCGTCACCGGGTCTCGATCCCTGGGCTGATGGATTCGTAGTCAGCGATGCTAACCACTACACCACCGAGGCGCATATATATATATATATATATACACACACACACATATATATATATATATATATATAATATATAATAAACAGGAACACCAGAGAAAAAATAAACATCCTTCAAGGTTTAATCAGTACCAAAGTTTCGGAATGCACTAATTCCATCTTCAGGGCTAAAACAATAAAAGGGCAATTCACATACAAAATACAAATTGCAATTGTAAGTTGCTTAATAACAATTTAAAGTAACAAAGTTAAAATTATAAAACGTAGCTAAGAAAATGTAAAAGCATTAAAACTAAAAGGTAAATAGATGAAATTAAAATAAAATTACATTTATAAAAAGTAGCTAGGAAAAATATAAAAGTATTAAAACTAAAAGGTAAATAAATAAAATAAACAAGTACCTTAACTAAAACATAGCAGATCTACCGATGATTCATCAGAATTTAGGTCTGCTTTTAATTTATAAATGAACAAAGATTCCATAATTTTAAGCTTAAGGTCAGAACTTCCGGCAGCAAGTACGGCGAAACTAGACTGTGAAATTAGGTGGCTATTGTTGTGTGAATGGTTACGTATGAGAGAATTAGGTGGTTTGCCAAGAGGTAAATTTGTACGGACCGATTTACCGAGATGTTCGTAAATACGGGATTTTAGGTGTCTTTTAGTTTTACCTATATATGACCCCATACAGTGGGCACACTTGTATTGGTAAACTATGGATGACTTAAGAAGTGTAGGAATAACATCCTTGTATTTAAATAAGTGATAAATCGATTTAAACTGGGTGAATATAATTTTTATACATAGTTGTGGGTAGAATTCCTTGAGCAATTTTAAAAGTTTGTTTCTAACGTTAAAACTTGCGGTTCCCATATAAGGCAAAGTGAAATACACGATATCTTTGGGAACTGTAATTACGTCTCTAATTGGGGTTTACTAGTCTATTTAGGGTTCTGCCTATTGTAGTCTCCACCAATTTAGAAGGAAAATTATTCTTTGTAAGGAGTTTTCGGATGAAATCTAGTTCATGTAGTTTAAAATAATCTGAACAGATATCGAAAGCTCTATTAGTCAGAGTCGAAATTAAATTTCGTTTGAAACTTAAAGGGATAAATGAAGAAAAGTTCTTAGTAAGACTGGTGAATGTCGCCTTTCGGTAAACGGAAGTTTCAAAAGAGGAATTAGTTATTATTATCTTAATGTCCGAAAAGGACAGAGAGCTATTAGATTCAGTTTCTGAAGTAAATTCAATATTAGGGTGCTTAGAATTAACATAATTACGAAACAAAGGGATATGGTCTGGTGATTTGAACAGGAGAAAAGTGTGATCAATATATCTTCTATAAAAAACCGGTTTGAAGTTGGAAGGACACTCGTTCAGCCATTTGACTTCATGATGGCAAAGAAACCGTTAGCTAAGGTGGGACCAAGGAGCAGACCCATTTGAACACCTTCAGTCTGTTTAAAATATTCACCGTTGAATATAAATATAAGGTCTTCCACGGAAAATTTTAGTAGTTCTTTCAATTGACCTCTATTAAAATCCTGCACCGTATCAGTATTATTAAAAAGATTGTCAATACATATATGAATAGGTTCTGCAACAGGTACATTGGTAAATAAAGATTTTACATCGAAGCTAGCCATTGTGGAATTATTGTTTAATGTGGTAATTTCTCGAACGAAAGAAAAAGAATCCCGTGCTGTATACAAATTATAAGTTATAGGTGACAGTATGGGGACCAAGAATTTTGAAAGGCTATAACTAAAAGTTCCTAGTGCCGATAAAATTGGCCTAAGTGGACAATTAGGTTTGTGTATTTTAGGGAGTCCATACATAATCCCTGGGTTGGATCCAGAAACAAATAATTTGGAAAAAACTGTGTCTGAGATTATATTATTAGATTTAAGTTTTCTAAGATACCTATTAATTTTATCTTCCTGTTAAAATTAAAGCAAAATTGTCACCAGTTACTTTAGAAAACCTAGTTACATCATTTAAAATATCTAACATTTTATCGAAATAAACATTCCTGTCCAAAAGAACAACGCCATTACCTTTGTCTGGTCTTGTAACCACCAATGACTCGTCCGAAGACAGATTTCTTAGACTTTGAAACTCTTCCGCCTCCATATTAGGTCTGTTGCCATAAGGGTTAAAAGCCTAAAATGAAGTAAAAGCTAAATTACATAAATTACACTGGCCAACAAAATGAAATTTTTTTCTCATCACAAACATGATCACACTTTTCTTAATGCATTTGTCACGCTGATTCCGAATCTGGTTTTATTTTTATTCTAGCACGTATAGTTATATAGATACACTGGTTTTGATATTTTAAAGTTTTTGATATTGCTATAAGAAAATTTATGGATGTATAGATCACACTTAGGAATGCTAAACAACAAATACATCATATACTTTATTCAATGTACTTATAAATAAAGAATATATACATTATTTTATTAAAAGCGCTGTGAGTGTGATTTCCTTTTGTAAATTTGGCTTGGATTGTCACGATACAGCATCCAACAATGGTCCGCCATCATGCTTTCATTCCAATATCCTTGGTAGCGCTTCTCCATCACCTGAATATCTTGATGGAAGCGCTCTCCTTGCTCGTCACTCACTGCACCAAGGTTTTCAGGAAAGAAATCTAAGTGGGAATGCAGGAAGTGAATTTTTAACGACATTCGACACTCCATTTCTTTGAAGGCATCAAGGAGGTTCTTGACTCCATCCTTATACGCAGGTGACTTGTTGCTTCCAAGAAAGTTTTCACATATCCATTTGAACGCCAGCCAAGCGTTTGTTGGTTTACGTCGTCGTCGTCGGCCTAGGCAAGCTACGGCTTGGGACCGTAGCGCATCTATCCGGTATAGGTTAACCTGGATGATGTAGCCATAAGCACTGCCGCTAGTTAAGTGCCAACCAGTGATTATCTCACTAGCCGTATTGAGTCCGTTAGGCGAAACTGCGACAGTACCAAAGGTGGAAAATATAACCATTGGTTTTCTATTATTTATTTGTAAAATGGACATGGTATTAGATTAAAATAAATATTTGAATATAAATAATTAACTGACAATTGTGATATATAATTAATTATGTTTACATACAATAAAATAATATAGTATACATAAAATTAGTATTAATGTGGTTCACAATTGAATTATAATGGGGTAACTAATTTAAAATGAATTTATACTATTCCGAAATTCAAGACGGTAAAATTAACATTTAACTTGAAACTAAAATAAGAGTATTCACTACACACTCCCCCACCAGAGAGGAAGTTCAAAGAGTTCCGAACGACACAGATTTCCGCTGAACCTTTTTGGTAGCTACTTGTACCTCACTTAAGGTTGATTCCAAAAACGCAGGCTTAAGACGATCGATAGAAACCTTGTCGACCTTGGAACCGCGCTGGATGAGAAATGATTTGTGCGTACGTCGGAGAACTTCATAGGGTCCGTCATATGGACATTGGAGAGGCCGTTTTGGGACAGGTACACGAACGAAAACGTGGGTGCAAGATTGGAGGGGGGAAACAAAGATGTTCTGTTGGCTAGTCAATCGAGGGGGAACAGGCTGAAGGGACTGCATGTGAGAGGAAAGTGTTTGAGCGAATTCCGTAGGATCACATGACTTATCCCCTGCAGTGAAGTAGCCACCTGGTAGCCGCAGTGTTGTTCCATAGACTAGTTCAGCCGCTGTAGTCTTCAGATCACTCTTAAATGCAGAGCGAATACCAAGCAAAACGAGTGGAAGCTTATCCATCCAATGGGAGTCTTCGTGACACATAAGGGATGACTTCAGCTGGCGATGGAAGCGTTCGACGAGGCCGTTAGCTTGCGGATGATACGCACAGGTATGCGCATGTACTGTACCCAACAAGCTGGTAAACTTCTTCCAAAGCGAAGACTCAAATTGGCGACCTTGGTCAGTGATGACTTTTGTCGGCAATCCAAATCTTGATACCCATCCATGAAGAAAGGCTCTTGCAACAGTGTCCGCTTGGATATCAGGAAGTGGGATGGCTTCAGGCCATCTGGAAAAGCGGTCGAGACAGGTGAGCAGATAACGTTGGCCTTGATCACTGGAAGAGGGCCAACAATGTCTACATGAATTATTTCAAATCGCTGGGATGGGGGCGGAAATGCGTCAAAGGGGGACCTGGTGTGCCTTTGGACTTTGGCACGCTGGCAGGCAAGGCACGTTTTGGTCAATGTTTGACATCCTTCCGCATCGAGGGCCAAACAAAGCGAGAGGTAACCAGGTGTTGCGAAGCACGGATACCAGGATGGGAGGGCTTATGAAGATCCGTGAAGACTGCTTGTCTGTGACATGGAGGGACATAAGGGCGAATAGCAGCTGTTGATACGTCGCAATAGAGGGGCACAGACAATCCTGGCATACTCATTTCTTGAGGGAAAGTGAGTGAGTGGAGTCTTCTCTGAGCAGGTCTTGTAGTTCCGTATCCTTATCTTGATCCTGTGCAATAGCATTCCACAGTGTAGAGCTGAGGGTAACAGAAGAAATCTCTATTCTTGAAAGTGCATCCGCTGGAGTGTTCAAGACACCTTTGATGTGGCGGATATCTGTGGTAAATTGCGAGATATAATCGAGTTGCCTGATGACTCTGGGAGAGTGGTTACAGCTGTTTTATTGAAGACAGTGACCAAAGGTTGTGGTCGGTAAAAACACAAAACTCTCGGCCTTCAAGGAAATGTTGAAAATGCTTCACGTTTAAGTAAATAGCAAGAAGTTCACGTCCGAAAGCACTATAACGCGTTTGGGCTGGCTGCAGCTTTTTCGAGTAAAACGCGATGGGTGCTTGTTGACCGTTAATGGTTTGTTCCAACACACCACCGATCGCAACATCTGAGGCATCGACCGTCAGAGTTAGGGGGGCATCACTGATAGGAAATGACAGAGACAATGCACTATTGATAGCATTTTTGGCATTGTCGAACGCCTGTAAACTATCGCTACACCATACCAATTTCGTTACCTTGCGTTTGTGTGTGATCATAGCGTGTAGAGGAGCAAGAACACTGGCACAGTTTTTAATGAACTTGTGGTAATAATTTACCAAACCTAGAAACCGACGTAACTCACGCTGATTATTTGGCATAGGGTAATTTTTATCACTTCACACTTGTCCTGAAGGGGGGTAATTCGTGCTGCGAAATCGTGTGACCAAGAAATTCCAAGGTTGGCTGTGCAAACACACACTTAGATGCATTAATAGTAACACCGTATTGTTCTAAGCGTTGAAAGAGGAGTGAAAGATGTTCCTTATGTTCCTCTTCCGTTGAGCTGGCCACAAGCAAATCATCGATGTAGGCATAAACAAAGTCTAAGCCTCTGGTGACCTCATCTATAAACCTCTGAAAGGTTTGCGCAGCATTCCGTAGCCCGAACGGCATCTTCACAAATTCGAATAACCCAAATGGTGTACAAACTGCAGTCTTGGGAATATCCGAAGGCTCTACGGGAATGTGGTGGAAAGCCTTAACGAGATCTATTTTACTGAAGATAGATTTGCCGTGGAGAAGAGAAGTAAAGTCTTGGACATTTGGTACCGGATATCGGTCCGGGATGGTTGTCGAATTCAAAAATCGGTAATCCCCACATGGTCTCCAGTCTCCTGACTTCTTCTGGACCAGGTGTAGGGGAGAGACAACTGCTTTTGGAAGGTCTTATTATCCCAAGATCCATCATAAGCTGGAATTCCGATTTGGCAGCTTTCAGTTTGTCCGGGGCAAGACGTCTGGGTTTTGCAAACACAGGGGGACCTTTTGTTGTGATGTGATGGGTAATGGTGTGCTTAATGGTATCACCCATCTGCATCGGTGAAGAATTCCTGGATATCGCTGAAAAGGCACTGGTACATGGAATTAGGGGAACGAGGGAAAGTGCAGAGTTCGAGGCGTCCGGAAGGGCACCTGTTTGGCAAGAACAGAAAGCAGTGTGGCCTGGTCGCATAAGCGTCGCTTGTCAAGATCCACCAGGAGTTTGAAATGCTGGAGGAAGTCAGCGCCGATTATGGGATGCTGCACTTGAGCACAGATGAAAATCCACTTGAAGGATCGGTGAAGGCCCAAGTTTAGTTCACGCGACTGAGTACCGTACGTGGGTATGCGTGAACCGTTAGCAGCGTATAGAGGCGGAGATTCCGAGTGCTTATGACCAGATTTTTGAGGGAATACACTGACTGACGCTACGGTATCGACCAAGAAATTGACACCAGAGTTCCTGTCCTTTATGAATAACAGGTTGGCAGTGCGAGTACTAGACGCCATTAGGACTCGCTGCTGGGGTTTTCCGACGAAAAATTGCAAGGGGAGATGCACTTCCTAGCCTTCTTTCCAATTTCGAGTGGTAGAGCAGATCTTCCCGGAACTCGAACGATGCCTCTTCGTAAATCTTGACCGAGAATGCTTCTTTGCCGTTGATTTTGTAGCAGAGAACAAACGTGGTTGAGTTGTTGACTTAACTCTTTCACTTTCAACTCCAGTTCCGATTGTGTGTTCACGTTGTTGACCGGAGCTGTGTCAATCTCCACTACTTGTCGGCAGTTTCTGCTAGTTTATCAACTGGAGTAGCAGGATCCATAGTGGCCAAGACACGCTGAGCTGATGGAGGAAGTTTCTGCAAGAACAACTGTCTAAAGATGTCCTTATCGAAGGTTTGTGCGCGTTCGCCTAGAGCGCACTGCATAGCCCTCAGCATTTGAGTGGGCTTACGGTCTCCAAGTTCTTCTTTTGAGATTAACTGATGTAGTTTCTCACGCTCGGAGACAGTGGTGCGGCACAGGATGGCAGACTTCAGATCGTTGTACGGGTCCTCACTCGTGGAAGTAGATACGATGACGTCACGGACTTCAGAGATGATGCTCGCTGGTAGAGAGGACAAAACATGATCGTATTTCGTCCTGCTAGCGGTGATCCTTCCCAAGTTGAATTGTGATTCCACTTGGTGGAACCAAATAAATGGATCACCCGGCCAGAAGACGGGGAGCTTTACGCTCAAGTGGGAGATGGCACCAGCGTCGTCAGGCATCTTCTCCTATGCTTGCTGACGTACAAGCAAGACGGCAAGTTACCAACGAAGGAGTGGAGGTTGAGACGAGCGCAGGCACAGAGCGCACGGGCAGGGGTGAGGGGCAGAGGGCACGAGCGACATTACAGTCTGGTCCTAGTCGCTCGGGTGAAGGGGGTGATGGGCACGAACGACGTTACAGTCTGGTCCTAGTCGCTCGGGTGAAGGGGGTGGTGGGCACGAACGACGTTACAGTCTAGTCCTAGTCGTTCGGGTGAAGGGGGTGATGGGCACGAACGACATTACAGTCTAGTCCTAGTCGTTCGGGTAGAAGGGGTAATCCAGCTCCGGGGTCACCAATTGTTGGTTTACGTCGTCGTCGTCGGCCTAGGCAAGCTACGGCTTGGGACCGTAGCGCATCTATCCGGTATAGGTTAACCTGGATGATGTAGCCATAAGCACTGCCGCTAGTTAAGTGCCAACCAGTGATTATCTCACTAGCCGTATTGAGTCCGTTAGGCGAAACTGCGACAGTACCAAAGGTGGAAAATATAACCATTGGTTTTCTATTATTATTTGTAAAATGGACATGGTATTAGATTAAAATAAATATTTGAATATAAATAATTAACTGACAATTGTGATATATAATTAATTATGTTTACATACAATAAAATAATATAGTATACATAAAATTAGTATTAATGTGGTTCACAATTGAATTATAATGGGGTAACTAATTTAAAATGAATTTATACTATTCCGAAATTCAAGACGGTAAAATTAACATTTAACTTGAAACTAAAATAAGAGTATTCACTACACCTTCAATTCCAGCGGACTTAGGACTTTTTCAAATTCAGTGTCATTCAAAACCTCCCTTATTTGTGGTCCAACAAAAATTCCTTCCTTCAATTTTGCTGCAGTAACCTTCGGAAATTTCCTTGAAAGGTATTGGAACCCTTCAGAATTGACTTTACCCATTGCTTTAACAAAATTCTTCATTAAACCAAGTTTAATGTGAAGAGGTGGCAGATAGATCTTTTGGGGATCCACTAAAGGGACAGACTGGACATTGCTTATCCCTGGGACATATGTATACCTAAGTGGCCAGTCACTTTTGGTGTAATGTTCTATAGTGGCGCGACTGTCCCACAGGCAAAGGAAACAACAAAATTTGTGAATCATGACTGCATACCCATAAGCATTCCTATAACTTTTAGATCTCCACAAACATTCCATTGATGGCTGTCGTATTTGATTGCCTTAAGTAGTATATCCATATTGTCATATGTCTCTTTTAGATGGACGGAATGGGCAATGGGGATGGATGGCATTATATTCCATTATGCAAAAGAACTGCTTTCAGGGGTCATTCTTACATTGTCGAGGCATGTTGACTGACCTGAGCAGACTATAAATTAAAAAAAAATGTACACCAACTTGACACAACAAGTTCTTGGACTGGACTGATCTTTTGACACAAAGCACGGCGTTGTTGCCTGAATCACAATGCTGCTAGACGTAAAAGCTCACACCTGAAATACATAAGATGTATAATTAAGATAATTGAAATCAATAAGATGAATAAACTAAAAAAACACAAAAATAAACACAATCAAATGTTGAAATATTAGTATTTTGCCTATTTAAAATGGTTAAATCTGTGTAGTTATATATATGCCTTCATCTTGAAAACTATACGTGCTAGAAAAAAATCTGAATGCAGTTTTGGAATCAGCGTGAAAAATGCTATCCAGCCACCACAAATTTTACTCTGATGAAAAATCTTTGTTGACCAGTGTTATTAAATAAAAAGTTAAAACCTTTACTATGTGGGTCAAAGTATGAATGTTTAAAAAGGTCCTTAAAAAATAACTCAAAGTTGAGGAAATTATCGTAAAAATTAATCTTCTTTGGAGTAAGAGAGAATTTCAGGCCTTTACAAGGGGCAGATTTTTGAATATCACTGAGAACTTTAGAAGAATAATTAAAGATGAGATCATCACATCTTTTAAACGTCATTCAAACGGGTAATTTGAAATGTATTGCAAGGGTGAAATTTGTTCAAAACAGGAAACTCCAAAAATTAGGATATAATACAATTAATAATCTAGCAGTTAATGATCTCATCTTTAATTAGGACACTTGTTCAGTGAAAGTTTTTCTCACACATTGATGAAAATTCTAGTCTCATTGTACATGTTAAAAGCTGCCGCTAAATATTTTTTGTTTTTTTTACTTTGAATTTTTAACGCCAAGTGCCGTGAGAGGCAGGCCAGGGTGAGACTTGAAGAAAGCGTGATGCTCCTGACGGCAAAATTAGAATCCCTTGAGACTCCAGTTACGACCCCTCCTGCCTCAGTTTCTATTAATAATATAAATAGTACTAATAGCCCTCTCTCTTCCCCTAGTTCCCAACCCTTCGTTCGAGTGCGAAATGGAGCCCCATTGAGAAAAGCAAAGCCTTGTCTACCAGTAATAACAAGCAATAAGTTTTCTGTTTTAGGGTTCGAAGATACTGATGAACCGGAAATACGACTCGTTGGTGATTCCATTGTTCGAGGGCAGCTCGAGGAATTCTGTGGGAGAAACCCTCGTCGTAGGCGCCGTTACTGCTACCCTGGTGCAAGGGTGGAGGATATAACTAATAATGTTGACCATTTTACAGACAGTACCGCCGAGGACACAACGTATGTTATTCATGTCGGTACTAATAACGTTTTAAATTCTAGATCGGAAGAACTGCTGGCTAGGTACAGGGACTTATTAGAGCGATTAAGGGAGAAAACTAATAAGATTGTTTTAACAGGTATACTTCCTCGAATTATCCAACGAAGCGATTTCTACAGCAAGGCGACCTATATTAACAATAACCTAAAGTCTCTTTGCCAACAGGAAGGAGTGCATTTTGCTAATTTTTGGAACAGTTTCTACGGCAGGAGGGACTTGTTCCTCGAAGATGGACTTCATCTTAATGAAGTTGGAGCTGCGCGTTTAGGAAGACTATTTCATAATACTGTCTCTTCTTTTCAGGCTGCCGTAAGCCGAACGGTCCCAGCGTAAATTCCACAAATTTCCCCCGCGCTCGCGAAGGTGTCGCAATTACAAACAATTTGAAGGTTCTATCCTTAAATGCTCGTAGCCTACGAAATAAAATAAACGAATTTTTTTCTTTAATTGCTTGTAAAGACTATGATTTAATTGCGATAAATGAATCGTGGCTTAGCACTGAAACACGTGACTTTGTAGGGGAGTATCAAATTAAAGGTTATAGACTTTTTGTTAAAAACAGAATAGGTAGGCGAGGAGGCGGTGTTATGTTGTATATCAAAGATAATATTGCGAACGTTATAGAAGTAAAGCACTCAATTCCAGAACCGATAGATTCGACTATAGCAGAACTTAAATTCAACGATTTCAAACTTCTTGTTGCGGTTATATATAGGCCCCCAAATCAAACAGCTGCTACGGACGAAGCGTTATATCGTGAACTAAAGAGAATAATCGGTAGTGAGCAGGCTTTAGTTATGGGTGACTTTAATTGCGCCAACGTGAATTACGATACAATGCAGGGAGACGCGGAAGGTAATCGTTTAGTTAATTTTCTCGAGGATAGCTTTCTTATTCAAAAGGTTGGGGAACCTACGAGGTTGGACAGTATTTTAGATTTAGTAATAACTACGGATGATAGGCTAATTACTGATCTTCAAGTAATAGAACCGTTGAGCAATAGCGATCACAATATGGTAGAGTTTGTCCTCTCAGTAAGTCACTCGAAACCAACTAACTCGACTAAAATTCCTAGCTTCCAGCACGCAGACTTTAGTAAATTTCGAAATAAATTTTCACACGTCAATTGGGAAAACGTAATGGGGAACTCCAACGCAAAACTAATGTGGGAATCGTTCGTAAAGGTATTTAGGACTATAAATGAGGAATGTGTACCGTACAAAATTAAGCGTGCGAAAGTAAACAACAAGCCCTTGTGGTTTACTTCTAGAGTAGGAGACATTATAAAGAGTAGAGAGAGGGCTTATAGGCTATACAAGTCCGATAAAGATAATCTGTTGTTACGAAACAACTACATATCTCTAAGGCGTGAAGCTAAAAGTGTAATAAAAAAGTCAAAACGCGAATTTGAAATCTCCATAGCTCGTGACGGTAAAGAAAATCCCAAGCGATTCTTTCAATACGTCAATAATAGAAATCCAGTAAAAAGTGTCTTAGGTCCATTAAAAAATGGAAATGGAGATCTAGTCTCTGAAAACAAGGAAATGGCTACCTTGCTAAACGAATTTTTTACGTCAGTTTTTACTATAGAAGATGTAACGAATATCCCTACGGTCATAGACATAATACCTTTTGATAATGGTAATATTTTGGATAATATTGTCGTTAGTGAAGGGGAAGTAATGCGCTATATTGATAAAATGAAAACGCGTAAATCACCGGGTCCGGATTCCATATATCCCATACAACTAAAAGAATTAAAAGATAGCATTGTTGTGCCGCTAACAAAGATTTTTAATGCGTCTATTTCTGAGGGGTGCGTACCAGATAATTTCAAGTTAGCAAACGTAACACCTATCTTTAAGAAAGGCGATAAAGGTGCGGCGGGAAATTATAGGCCAATCAGTTTAACGTCTGTTGTAGGTAAGCTACTGGAATCAATAATTAGGGATCGTATAGTCGAACACTTAGAAGTGCATAATCTGGTCAGAAATACGCAGCACGGTTTTAGGCGAAACAAATCTTGCTTAACTAATCTTTTAGAATTTTTCCAAAGCGTGGTTAACGTTTACGATAGACATCGGGCGGTTGATGTAGTGTATTTAGATTTTCAAAAAGCGTTTGACACCGTGCCGCACAAAAGACTGATTGAAAAAACTAAGGCTCATGGAATCAGGGGTGTAGTAATAAATTGGCTAGAAGAATGGTTGCGAGGCAGGAAACAGAGGGTGGTCGTTGATGGAGCGGAGTCGTGTTGGGCTAATGTAGCGAGTGGCGTTCCTCAGGGTTCTGTATTGGGCCCCTTGCTTTTTCTTATATATATTAACGATTTAGATGTCGGCCTAGTCAGTACAGTTTCAAAGTTTGCGGATGACACGAAGCTGGGTGGTAGGGCGATTAATGACGAAGATAGAGGTAAAATTCAGGAAGATCTGAATAAAATCGTTGATTGGTCAGTCACATGGCAAATGAGATTTAACGTGGATAAGTGCAAAATTATGCATATAGGTTCGCGTAACGGTAATTTTGCGTATAGTATGTCAGGGAAAGATTTAACAAGCGTAGAGCAGGAAAAAGATTTAGGAGTTATAGTCACTGGTGATTTAAAAGTAGCGAAACAAAGTACAGCGGCGGTCAATAAGGCGAACAAAGTGTTAGGTTTTATAGCTCGAAATTTTGAGTACAAATCGCGCGATATTATAGTTCCTCTTTATAAATCATTAGTTAGACCCCATTTGGAGTACGCGGTCCAATTTTGGAATCCGCATATGCGCAAAGATATAGACAAAATCGAAAGAGTTCAAAGACGAGCAACTAAGATGATTCCGTCTCTTAGGTCAAAGTCGTACGAGGATAGGCTTAAAGAGTTAAAATTGACTACACTCGAGACTAGGAGGTTAAGGGGTGATCTAATCCAGGTTTTCAAAATTATGAATGGGTTTGATAACGTAGATAGAGATAGCTTTTTCGAAATATCTCAATATAATAGGACTAGAAATAACGGGTGTAAGTTGACAAGTAGAAGGTTCGAGACAGCAGTTGCGAAAAACTTTTTTACGCATAGAATAGTAAATAGCTGGAATAGTTTGCCGGTAGAAGTAATTAGTAGCACGTCTATAAACATGTTTAAGAATCGATTGGACGCGCATGTTGATAGA
The DNA here is from genome assembly GCA_023014485.1 of Bathynomus jamesi. Taxonomy (NCBI): domain Eukaryota; kingdom Metazoa; phylum Arthropoda; class Malacostraca; order Isopoda; family Cirolanidae; genus Bathynomus; species Bathynomus jamesi. The sequence goes on along the minus strand of JAJOZX010004409.1, from coordinate 249,459 downwards.
AAGGGTATAGTTTAAGGTAGTAAAATTAAGGCTTTGTGGGGATAGATCCCACAGCTCAACACAAGTGTTGTGGGATATAGGGAGGCAGCGTCTTGGGTTAGGGGATACTCTCTGTCCTTACACACCCCATTTAAAGAGATTCCTCTGCCGAGCGGTGCCCCCCATAGTACTGTGAGGTATTGAAAAACTCATGATCTTCACTTGCCCCACAAACACCTTTAAATGGGAGACCCATAATGGGTGCACACACATTTCTACATTACTGTACAGTCTTTACAGCCACACCTACACTTTTCCTCGTATGTGTATACACAATACACGATTACGAACACAGTTAGGTAGACCAGCCATGAGTGGATCCTAGGGTCTTTGTTGGTCTGAAACATTATTATAACATTATAAATATATATATATATTATTTATTTATTTCTTTGTCCTGTTATTATTAAGGTTTATTATTTTGCACACAAAAAAGATTTGCCTTTTAGCAAGATGCATTTTTCAGACTACTATAGTCATTCATTGTTGCCTGGTTTTGGGGCAAAGTTTATATATATATATATATATATATATATATATATACACATTTAACTGCAATGACCACGCAGTATATTAATGTATAGAAACGACGTAAGTATAGAGCAGCGTTCTGTAGGAGAATTTCGACTTCTGTCTGATCGAGGCCCGTGGTGTAATGGATAGCATATCGGACCGGCAATCGGAAGATCCTGGGTTCGATTCCCGGGCGGTCACCTCATTTTTCATTTGTTCGTTATTTCTCTTCCTCCTGTGCAGAACACTCCTCTATACTTACGTCGTTTCTATACATTAATATACTGCGTGGTCATTGCAGTTAAATGTACATATTCACGATTTGCGAGGGTGCCCTCTCAGGGCATTGGTTTCTGCCCTATGTAGGAGAATTTCGACTTCTGTCTGATCGAGGCAGGCCCGTGGTGTAATGGATAGCATATCGGACCGGCAATCGGAAGATCCTGGGTTCGATTCCCGGGCGGTCACCTCATTTTTCATTTGTTCGTTATTTCTCTTCCTCGTGTGCAGAACGCTCCTCTATACTTACGTCGTTTCTATACATATATATATATATATGCTGCAAACCCACAAGGAAAAAGAAAAACGATTCCAAGGCCTTTCGTGTATTCAAAGCTACAGCTACACCTACACCTCCCTGACGAGGTGTAGCTTTGAATACACGAAAGGCCTTGGAATCGTTTTTCTTTTTCCTTGTGGGTTTGCAGCATTCATTCATTTCACGTGTTTTATTGTGAAATTCATCCCATATATATATATATATATATATATGAGTAGAGCGCCGATTATCCAAACACCAATTATCCAGATGTGCATTTCATTTATCCGGAAAAATTTTGAAAATTTTAAAAAACAAAATTTCGTGGTAAAGAAATTTTCGTTGACAACCACGTAAATGTTAAACGTGAGCAAAACATTTTTGGATCACTTCGTAGCAAAGGGTAGAACACGCCACCTCACATCGCTACAAATGTTAAACGTGTCTAAACATGTTTGGATCACTTCATATCCAAGGGTAGAGCACGCCCCATTACACCTTTATCTTTATCAGAAACGACATTAGTCTGTACATATATTGTATTGAGTACGGCAGTACAGTACTTTGTGTTTCCTTAAATATTTAAATCGTACATTTATTTTTTAAAATCAAAGTTGCTCTTTGTTGAGGTAAAAATGTCTACCAAACGCAAAAGAGTGGCTCTTTCGTTGAATGACAAAGTGGACAGTGTGAATAAGTTAAAGAAAGGTGTAACCGGTGAAAAGTTAGCAAAGAAATATGGTGTTGGAACTTCAACATTTTATATTTTATTACATTACATTTTATGCGTGTATTTTTATTGACTACTGTATTAATAATATCGCAAAATATGTATTCAAAATACATGGACTGTATGTACCTGCCTTACAGGCTACGTCGTAACCAATGTTGTAACACCGCTTCCCGTTGATCAGCGAAGTTAAGCGACATTGGGTCGGATAGTAGTTGGATGGGAGACCGTCCGCTGCGGTCAGACTATGTAGCGACCCGTGGTTCGGATCCCACGTAAAGCTATAGGTCCCCTCCGTCATATGACCTTAGATGTTGTTCCACCAGTGAGGCAACTACAGGTGATGCCACTGCTTCCCCAGTCCCTGAGGAGAGTTTGTGCATTCCGAGCAGTTTTGCGATCGATGGAGCAGTAACAGTGATGGACAGTTGACCCACCATATCCTTACCTGTGAGATATTGTACCATTTTGATATCTAATGAACCACTATTCCCTGGGAAACATCTAGAGCAATTTTGGCATTTGCCTTCCTAGCAATAGTTTTGCGGTGGTGAATTCTGGCAGACCGGATTGATCCTCAGCTAATAGCGAATTCGTCAATATTGTACCCCAATCAACTCGCCGTAGCAGCGAACACATAAGCACAATTTTTTTTACCGAACTTTGTAGGGTCTAGACTCTAGAGCAGTGGTACTCATTGCGCGGCTCGTGATGGCCTAAGTGGCGGTTCTCGATGCATGGAATGAGAGAGAGAGAGAAATTTGGATATATTCAATTTATAGGATCGTCATCACAAAAGAAAAGCTGATGATGAGCTGTGTATATATATATATATATATATATATAATATATTTGCGGCTTTCTCAGTGTGTATGTTCTGAAGAAGTGGCTTCCTTAAAAAACTTAGTGAAAAACACTGATCTAGACTCTAGAGTATGGGTTCTCAACTCACTTCCATTACCAACCTGGAGCAGCACTGCTAACCCAATTACCCGTCCAAACCTAAAGTGGACTTTAAATACAACCTAAATTTAGTATAAATGTGAATGTATATCTAATAATAAGCCACAGGCCACAGGGTTTGTGATTTGAAAGACTTTTTTATTTTTTTTTTATTTTTTTTTTTTTTTAGGTGGAAATGAGCCCCACCTTTTTAAATTCCTTACTCTACATGATCTCTTTTTTCTTTGTTTATGATTTCTTTCGCAACGCTCTGTAGCCAGGAATTCTTTGACGGTCTGGTTTTTTCCCTCTGAGCCAACAAAAACATCTTGTTCTCAGCAATCTTGATCATCAACATCGCATCTGCGTGAACAATGTCAAACAGGTCAAGTGATTCCATGAATTCTTGTTCCTTTTGAGCATGAGACGTTGATCGTCGCGTTTTGACCTTCTTGAGCAATTCCCATGATTTGAAGAGATTTTCCAACTTTGCGATCGCGTGGTATGAATACGAACTTCAGCACAAAAGGTTATGGTCCCGATTGCTAAGGTTGCACTTTACATGATGGTTTCTTGAGGATAAGGGTGGTGTTAAAACAAAGCTAGGATTTGCTGACGGGATGGAGATGGTCTCTGCTGTGTCCTACCAACCAAATTTGTCTCTTTGTCGCACTTACACCACTTGTATTGTCATCTCACCTCAGCTGAATCTTGTTTGTTGTTTGGCAGTAGTTCACAATATGAGTGGAACTAAGTTAATAGTAACCAATTATTATTGATTTCAATAATAATGAAGCACAAATCAAAGTGTTAATACCTATATATGCCTTTCACTTCCTTTACTGATTTCTGATCAATCACAATAAAAAAAGATATAAAAATTACAAAGCGAGTCTTAACGTGAGAGATGACACCTGACACGCAGTCGTGCAATTATCCAAACTGCCAGACAAAATAGCAAAAACTAAAGAGAAAAATGTATAGTCTAAGTGATGTGTGTGTGTGTATATATATAACCTTTGGTTAGCTTCCGCCCGAATTGTTCATTCTGACGAAGGTCAAGCTTTTCACTCCACCTTAGACATACAGTTTAACGTGGAATCCGAACCACGCCCCATCAGCAGCCCAGCGTCTTAACCACTAGGCCACCTAGGGTACCCATTTATCTATCAACCACTTTCTTTATTGTGTGGAAGGATGAACAGCTGGGTTTTGCTGCGCGCCGGCTGCCGTCGGGTCTCGAACCCGGGGCCGATGGATTCGTAGTGAGCGACGATAACCACTACACCACCGAGGTGATGAAATTTTACTCAAATTTTTTGACGATATATATATAATATATATATATATATATATATATATATGTTATAATGTTTCAGATCAACAAAGACCCTAGGATCCACTCATGGCTGGTCTACCTAACTGTGTTCGTAATCGTGTATTGTGTATGTCCTCCGTGGTGGCGGAGGGGACCTACAATTTTACGTGGGTTCCGAACCACAAGAACATAAGAAACTTATTTAAAAACTGCCGGTAAATTGGCAACGACCAATTTTTACGAACTAAATAATTATCAATTTAAAAATAATTAATTATCGGTTTAAAACTAATGATAGAATCTCTCGGTCCAGAGGAGCAAGTCATAATAGACTACTATCCACAAATATGTTACATTCTATATCTATTTATAACGGACATGCAAATATATCAGATCCAAAGAATCCAGTCAATTTCATTACGGTATCCATCAAGTCACTGTCCATATCGATTGCGGACCAAGTCAAAATTTACAACCATATACATTATCAATTTAAAAATAATTAATTATCGATTTAAAACTAAAGATAGAATCTCTCGATCCAGGGGATCAAGTCATAATAGACTACTATCCACAAATATGTTACACTCTATATATTATATAACGGACATGCAAATATATCAGATCCAAAGAATCCAGTCAATTTCATTACGGTATCCATCAAGTCACGGTTCATATCGATTGCGGACCAAGTCAAATTACAACCATATACATTACAATATATACACTTACGAGGAAAAGTGTAGGTGTGGCTGTAAAGACTGTACAGTAATGTAGAAATGTGTGTGCACCCATTTGGGTCTCCCATTTAAAGGGTGTTGTGTGGCAAGTGAAGATCATGAGTTTTTCAATACCTCACAGTACTATGGGGGGCACCGCTCGGCAGAGGAATCTCTTTAAATGGGGTGTGTAAGGACAGAGAGTATCCCCTAACCCAAGACGCTGCCTCCCTATATCCCACAACACTTGTGTTGAGCTGTGGGATCTATCCCCAGAAAGCCTTAATTTTACTACCTTAAACTATACCCTTTCTATCAACATATGCGTCTAATCGATTTTTAAACATGTTTATAGACGTGCTACTAATTACTTCTACGGCAAACTATTCCAGCTATTTACTATTCTATGCGTAAAAAAGTTTTTCGCAACTGCTGTCTCGAACCTTCTACTTGTCAACTTACACCCGTTATTTCTAGTCCTATTATATTGAGATATTTCGAAAAAGCTATCTCTATCTACGTTATCAAACCCATTCATAATTTGAAAACCTGGATTAGATCACCACTTAACCTCCTAGTCTCGAGTGTAGTCAATTTTAACTCTTTAAGCCTATCCTCGTACGACTTTGACCTAAGAGACGGAATCATCTTAGTTGCTCGTCTTTGAACTCTTTCGATTTTGTCTATATCTTTGCGCATATGCGGATTCCAAAATTGGACCGCGTACTCCAAATGGGGTCTAACTAATGATTTATAAAGAGGAACTATAATATCGCGCGATTTGTACTCAAATTTCGAGCTATAAAACCTAACACTTTGTTCGCCTTATTGACCGCCGCTGTACTTTGTTTCTCTACTTTTAAATCACCAGTGACTATAACTCCTAAATCTTTTTCCTGCTCTACGCTTGTTAAATCTTTCCCTGACATACTATACGCAAAATTACTGCTACGCGAACCTATATGCATAATTTTGCACTTATCCACGTTAAATCTCATTTGCCATGTGACTGACCAATCAACGATTTTATTCAGATCTTCCTGAATTTTACCTCTATCTTCGTCATTAATCGCCCAACCACCCAGCTTCGTGTCATCCGCAAACTTTGAAACTGTACTGACTAGGCCGACATCTAAATCGTTAAATATATATATTATATATATATAATATATATATATATATATATATATATATATATATATATATATAATATAATATATATATATAACCTTAACTCAAAGTACTTCTATAATTTTGCAAAAAGAAAGTCGAAAAACCAAGCGACTATCGGACCTTTAAAAAATGAGAACAGTGATTTATCTGATGATCTAACAGAAGTATCTGAAATATTAAAAGCTCAGTATGAATCATCTTTCAGTATCCCAAAAACTGACAAATTGATTTGCGATAGAAACGCGTTCTTTGAAGAAGAACCATAAGGGGAAAGTATAACGGATTTCGACTTTACGACGGATGATATTACACAAGCCATAGGGAAACTAAAAACACACTCAGCGGCAGGACCGGATAAATGGAATGCCACACTGATCAAAAACTGCAAGAATGCAATCGCTGAGCCCCTGTACTGGATATGGAGACGATCATTAGACACGGGAGAAATACCGGGCATCCTGAAGAGCGCGAACATAGTCCCAATATATAAAGGAGGAGATCGATCCCAGGTCAAAAACTATAGGCCAGTGTCGCTTACATCTCATCTCACTAAAATATTTGAAAGAATAGTTAGACAGAAAATCTATGACTTTTTGGAAACTCAGAAAAAATTCAATGATAACCAACACGGGTTTCGATCGGGCAGATCATGCCTATCACAACTAATGGAACACTACAACAACATTATTGATTCACTTGAAAGTAATGAAAACTATGATGTACTATACACAGACTTTGCTAAAGCGTTCGACAAGTGTGACCACGGAATCATAATACATAAACTGAAATATATGGGAATAACAGGAAAAGTAGGGAAATGGATATATAATTTCCTTAGTGAGCGGAGGCAAGTCGTTACAGTATAAGGAGTATTTTCATCAGAATCAGAGGTCCTCAGCTCAGTACCACAAGGAACAGTATTAGCTCCACTACTCTTCATAATCATGCTAACTGACATAGATGAGGACGTTAACAGAGACAGCACAGTAACATCCTTTGCGGATGACACAAAGATCAGTAGAAAAATAAGAAACCCAGAAGACATAGGATCTCTACAAACCGACATAAACAAAATCTACAAGTGGACTGAAGACAACAATATGAAGTTTAACACCGAGAAATTTCAGCTATTACGGTACGGAAAAAAGAGAAGACCTAAAGTGCATGGAATATTATACCCCAAATGGACAGGAAATTCAGAGAAATTCCAGAGCAAAAGATTTAGGGGTTGTAATGACAGATGATGCGAAATTTGAAACACAAAATAAGATAGCAGTAAACAGAGCAAAGAGAATAACGGGTCAGATATTGAGAACTTTTAAACGAAGGGATAGGAATGTAATGATTCCTCTACTGAAAACCCTGATAATACCCAAATTAGAATACTGCTCGGTCCTAACTTCCCCATATAAAAAAGAAGACATTAGACAGCTGGAGGGGATCCAAAGAAGCTTCACAGCCAAGATCAATGGGTGCAAAGAACTAAATTACTGGGGAAGGTTACGAGAACTAGACCTATATTCACTGGAAAGGAGAAGAGAGAGATACACCATTATTACACTTGGAAAATAATGGAGAAACTAGTCCCTAATCTTACTCTGAATCCCATAACTCCCCAAAAACGATGGAAAGTAGAAGCGGTAGACTGGTCGTATTCCCAAATTGAAGGCGAGACAGGGAACATCCTTAACCCTGAAAGAAAATAGTTTGTAGTGAGAGGACCAAAACTGTTTAATCAGTTGCCCAAAGACCCAAGAAACACGAAGGGAGTTGCAGTGGAAATCTTCAAAAGAAGACTAGACGCCTGGCTCAGAACAATCCCGATGAGCCGGGCGTACCTGGCTATGTGAGGTGGAGAGCGCAAGAATCCAACTCACTACTTCACCAGGCCAACTCGAGAGGAGGGGGGCGACAAGCTTGACCTTCGCGAAATGAGAAATCATCACGCGGAACCTTTGTAAGGTTGTAAGGTTATATATTATATATATTATATATATTCAAAACACTAAACTTCTACACAGGGCTATTTAAAACGATTCACCTGATTTCAAATGAGAATATTTTTTAATGTTACAAATACAGAGTGATTTGTGATACATCAACCAAAGAAAAACTGTCCAAATTTTGACTCTCACCTCATAAATGCTCTATGTGACTTCCCCTAGTTACACGAGCAACGTCGACACGATAGTCGAATTCCTCCCATACTCGCTCCAGCATGTCCGTTGTCACTGACTCTACGGCAGTAACAATGCGAGTTCGGAGCTCATCCAAAGATGTGGGCAACGGTGGCACGTACACAGTATCCTTAACGTACCCCCAAAGGAAGAAGTCGCACGGTGTAAGATCCGGCGACCTTTTATCCTGTGACTACCGATTTACAGCTCGAAAACTGCAACACACAAAACGCCTTCTGCTGTGCGGACGCCATTTTCACACTGACTGTTTGTTGCTAGGCTAGGCCACGGCGTGACTTTGGAGCCCTCTCGCGGTGATTTTGTAAATCTCAGAGATTTCCTCTTTCATGTGGTGTATGCCCAGTTGATGCACGGTTGATAGGTACGGAAGTATTCTCAGTTGAAATCGGATGAATCATTTTAAATAGCCCTGTATAATAGAAGAGCCAGTATGATTGTTTATTAGCTGTGAGCAAATATTCAAAGCGGCAAACATTCATTACTCGAATATCTTTTGAATGAAAATTAAGGGCACCGCAACAAAATTCTTCAAAAATATCAAAGAAGATCTTGTTTCTAAAATAAGTGTAATGGTATTCCTGCAATGTATAGAAACGCATGTTTCTACTCTTTTCACTCATAAAAAATTATTATTACCATTTATAGTATTGGAGTTGCCATTTAATGTATTTCTAATAATAATTACACAGTGTTCGAAAAAACTGCATCGGCAGCTGCACCTCCCGCTCCAAAGCGGACTCGAATTTCTAAGGGTAGGGGTAAAAAGACTATCCGACTGCTAGGTGACTAGTCGTCCATTAATTATTATCGATGTCTATCGGAGAGATCGTCCCACGGATAACGACCCCACCGACGTCTCCTCACCGAATCGACAAGAGTTCTCAGTTTGTGTCAGCCCTTCCTGCAAAATTGTGCTTAAAAAAAATTAATATTATTATTATTATTATTATTAATTATTATTATTATTATTATTTTGCTGAGCACCCTCGGCTTTAATGTTCAATCTTCTTAAAATAACTTCTGAAAAGAATAAGGAAATTGCTATAATTATTATTATTACTAATTAAAGAATCATATTGTGGTCACGTTTCATTGCCTTGCAATGCGGAGAACATCTTCAAATCTAAATGAAAGTGAAGCGTTTATAAAGATCTTTCAATTATTTACCATCAATACAGTATATATTTAAGATGTATTTAAATGAGTTTAGTTTTGGAGTTGTTTGTATGAAAAGTTTCAAAGTTAAATTTGTGTGTCGTAATTTATTCACTTCAGTTAAAAGTGTGTGTGTGTGTGTGTGTGTGTGTGTGTGTGTGTGAATAAATAATAATTCATATTTTTAACTAAATAATATAAATAAAATTTGTAAATAACTGTTTTTGGTTGTTATTCAAATACAGGATGCTCATTTTATTAGTTAACCCAAAGAAGTGAAAATAAACTAAGTAAAACGCAAGTATATTTCAGAGATGCGTGAAACTTCGTGATATGAGAAACAATAACAGTAGCAGTTGAAATACATCATAACAAATGTTGGCAGTGTTCACCACCACCATGTTCATTGCAGAAGTGTGCGCGACGAAGCACTTTTCCGAACACAGACTGTAAGACCTCCGGCTGAATGTTGGCACTGATGTTGGTAATATTTTGTTGCAATTCTTCCAGAGTGAGGGAATTCCTCGCATATGCCTCGTGTTTAATGGAGCCCCCACGAGAAGTAATCCGGTAATGATAATCAGGTGGGCGTGGTCATAATCCTTTAAAAATTATACGATCACCGAAAATGAATTCCAACTCTGTCATTGTCTTACGAGATGTGTGGTTTGTTGCACCGTCTTGTTGGAAAGAGCCATTGTGGATTTCATCCTGTGATAAGCAACTTAAAAACTGTGTACGAGTTTGTAAAGATCGGCACTTTGATACGGCGTTGATAAACGGTGAACAAATGACATCACACAATTTCAGTGTCGTGTTGGAAGTTCTTTGATCCTTCTTATGTTAATAAAAGTATGATGAAGGCAGTAAGGAGTGAGAAAAAGTATAACTTTAAGCAGTGATTAAATTGTAAAAATTAGAAGGAAACTTCCCTAATATTTTGGTAGCATCTCATCTGCCACCAAATTACGGTGTAGTTATATTTTTGGTATCATACCGAGTAATGGAGTAAATTAAATTAAATTTTTAAATAAAAATGAAACTGACTGATTTGTAAGTATTTGCCCAACCACTTATAACAGTTTACAGTAATATCAGATAAAAATAAGTGTGAGAGTCAAAGATAAAAGATGTTTTGCTATATAAATATACCTTTGAATCTCATACTTATTTTACTTGATATTACTGTAATCTGTTATGAATGGTTGAACAAGTATACGGTAGCCACAAAGTCCCTTCGCATGAAAAATAAGGGCAACATGCTGTAATTTCACTGCAAAGGGACTTTGTGGCCACTCTGTATTGTATGCTTACTCAACATTTTCTTTTTTGCTAAAAAATTTAATTTAATTTAGTTAATTAGAAGTGTAATATTTTCGTATGATATCAAAGAAATAACTACACCTTAAATTGGTGGCAGCGATGTCATTTTAATTTTTACATTATAGTAAAAGATTGGAGGTCCGCAAGTTAGACAAATAATAAGAATGTTACTTGTTCTGTGGTTTACTCACGTCACCGTTTCACCCTTTTATGGTATATCTTACTGCAGGATGTACCCCATGCCAGTGAAAAAAGTTGGCACCCCTAATAAAACGTTGTTTATTAAAAAAAAAGAAAAAAAACGTTTCAAATAACGTGTCAGAGGTTGGTTTAGATTTTATCGAGTCTGCTGTTAAGAATAGAAAACTTTACACAGTTGATGTTATCATTCATTTTTTTTTTTCCCAAACAAATGTTCAAGATTTACCTGCGAACGATCCAGCATCATGCACCATCCTTCATTCGTGGAATTTGAGGAGGGAGTTACTCTTTATTCTCATCCTGCCCTCGTCACCCGCCACGCATGGCTGATCAGGGACTTGTTTAGGAATTTATCAAATCCATTTTTGAATGCTATTAACTGAATATTTTTTCCATTCCGCTCCTCGAATTCGGTAGAATATTAAATAATTTTAGACCTCGAATGCTGACAGTTTTCAATTTTTGTTTTCAAAGATACCCTGTCATATGATGAATGACACAAAATGCATTCCCCTTTTTAGCAATGTTTTTATTTTTGTTTTTACAATTAGAGACCGATTTTTAAGAGTTTTCTTTATGTATATTATCAAGTATCACTCATGGTTTCAATTCACTTAATAAAAACTTCAGAGGTTTCAAAATTGACCGGTAATTGTCCTGTTATCTTTCGGTTATGATAGGTGTGGAAGTTTTTTTAGTAAAGCTTAAAAAACTAGCGTGTCATTGGATACGTTTCATTAAAAAAGCACTTGCATGGGATTTTCACCTTTATGTCAGGATTAGGCGTACTGAATTGAACTAATGTGGATGGCCATTAAATCGATGCAAAATTATTAATTTACGATAAGTTAATAAATATCCCTGTCATCCCTCAATTTCGATTATCTTCCTCCTAAAAATCACCTATTTTTGTCGAGTTGAAATTATAGAATGATTTTTAGCATTTATATTAAAAATAATTCCAACGTAATATAACGTTTCTCACGTAACGTAATCTAAAGTAACGTAAAAACATTTCTAATTTAGCTGCATTTAAAAATTAATTCAAATCTCTTTGTGATAAATGAATACTGCCAGTCTCCGTATAACTATCTTTTATTATTTAATGCGTGTACTGGACTCACTTATTTACCTTATTTCTCATATTTTACTTTGTATCTTCTAAACTAAATAATATTTTATATACTTAAAATAGTTTATGAATAAATAATTATGAGTGAAAAAGGTCAGAAAGTGAAACAGACCTTAAGTCAACTGATGGGACGACCCATTGGTCTAACCCCCCCTATTATTATTATTATAAACATCATCGGGAGTTGAACCTATGACCTCTTCATTTCACTTATACGGATACAGTGTTACCCACTAAGCTACGATCGTAGGTTATTTTAGATATTACTTACTAAGTCACGCGTGTCAACAACCTATAAAGTGAATGATACACGACCTCTTTTAATTAATATGAGAACTCGATAAAATCAAAAGCCTGAAAAGGTCAAACTGTGATAACATAATTAAACAAATAACTTCCCTTAACTCATTTGTGTTCGATACTTCGATTTCTCTTTTTGTCTTCCTTTTACGAAAATGTACAATATTATGGGTTATTCTTTATATATCATATTTCGCTGCTTTATATTCTTTATTTAAGGGATGTTACGATAAATATGCTTCAGATTAGTTTCTATGAGGCCGTTCAAAAATTACGTAACGATATTTTTGCTAAAACTTGACACCCCCACCCCCTTGTAGCGTTCCGTAACGCTAGACCAGAACCCACTAAGATGTTGTGTAACCCTAATAGCGGGTGTCTAGTCTAGCGTTACGGAACGTTTATATAACGGGGTGGGTGGGTGTCAAGTTTAGCAAAACTAGCGTTACGTAATTTTTGAACGGTCCCTATTTCTTTGTATTTCTTTTACAATTTGCTTCTTTTCCTTGATTTTACATTTGTTTACATATTTTACAACCTTTTTTTGGGGAGGCGGGGGGAGGCGGAGAACAGTGTTCTAATCTTTATTTTTTCACGCTTCTTTGTAATTACTGTTCCGCGTAACTACCACATAACAATTGGGTAATTTCGTTTTGTCAGTAAATCTAATATAACGTATATGTAACAACGTAACTTTACACCGTAACGTTTCCGTAGCTTTGGTCAGTAACTTTCGTGACGCTTTTGCATGCGTAACTTTTACGTAGCAAATATATACTTCAAATAAACAATATTTTCAGAGGAAAAGTGAAACGCACAAAATGGTAAACAAGAAATTTAATACTAATACACGACATAAGCAAACAGAGACAGACAAAGGAGATTTCTAAAATACTTTTGAGTATGTAACACAGATTCTTTGTTTATGAAATATCATACATGGAAAGAATTATCAGTAATACTTTTCATACATCTTTCAAACGATTTCATTATTTATGTCTTTCTCCAAACACTTAATAACAGTGACACTTGTTTAGAATTAAATTTAATTACAAAATATAAGTATAAAAACGTGTTTACTTTATTTTATTTACAATTTTAATAATAATATGTCATAATATTCGTATTATGTATTATGCAAGTTATGAAACGTTATCGGTAATATTTATCAGGAAGAAATCCATATAACTTTCATTACGCTATATAAACGTTACGCTTAAGTTACACAATTAAGAGGAATAAAATAAATAAAAAGTTACGGAATTGTTACGAAATAAAATAGCAGAAACTGTCTTATTTTTTTTAATAACAAAAAAATTATAGAATGAATAGCTGAAAAAGAGAGTTACTTTTGTTAGAGCTGAAATAGTTACGCTAATGTTATGCATTGATTTCAGTATTCATAAAAGTTCGTAAACCGTTTATGAGTATACTTCCAACTATAATGGCTATATTTTGCTTCCTGTTTTCGAGGGGATTTTTTTAACTTCATGTAAAGTTTTCAGTTAATTTCTTTTATTTCTGCATTTATGAGTACACAGTCAGTTTTGTTTGAATTCAAATTTAGTTCTTCGAATATGCTTCCTTGTCTTTCAGGTAAATTTACGTTTCTTTCCACGTAATTTCCTTAGTAGTTTTGTTAAGTTATGGTCAGAAATTCCTGTTTTGATAAAATCTACGTTAATTATCATACATTCTCCTTAGTGTCGTCTCTAACTTCTTAATAAGGGTGTGTTTCCCCATAGGTTTCAATAGCCACTGTGCGTGTTCGTTTTCCTTGATTACTATCACGAAGTACTTTACATAAACCATATAATTACTCCTCTTACGTGTGAAGAAAGGAAATTAAACTCCTGCATCTTAACCACGTATGTTAGTATTTATTTAAAAATTTAAATGATTTCCTGTGCTTCTAAGGTTTCTGGACATTGATAATTCGAAAATTTAATACTTTTGTTCCCAGTAAAATTAACTCAATTACACTATTTAACTTACTATCAGTGCCACCGGTCAGCGTATCCACATATATTATAAAAAATCTTACTTCCCAAATGAGTTGAGGGTGAGAAGGCAGACATGCTCGGATTTAAAGTATAGAAAGCAATGAAGAAGAGAAAAGGAAGAAAATAAAGCATACACATTAATTTATACAGACATCCTGCTGGACCAGCACACCCAGCGCACCCGCTACTTTTCTTCTTTGATTACCTCTACTATGAACTTCATCTTCACTCGTACCTCTTTTGTTCAAAACACATCCCAAATACTTAAAAGATTCTACCATGCACCTCCAGTGTTTCGCCATTCACCATCACATGACAGTTCGAATTTCCTTCACTCTCCACAATCAATAACTTGCTTTTACCCACATTCACTTTCAACAATTTTATCTCACACGCTGCCACGAAACTCTTAAGAACCTCTTGTATATCACACTTAATTTGAGAAAATAGCACAGCATCATCCGCATACAACAGATTTGACAGGCCTCATCGCACACCAGATTCATTCCTCTTTCACATCTCTCATCATTCCATCCATAAACAGACTAAACAACCACAGAGACATCACACTTCCTTGACGCACACCAACACTTATATCAAACCATCCACTCAATTCTTTATTTACTCTCACACATGTCCGACTTCCATCATAGAAACTCTTCACCGTATTCATGAGTCTACCACCAACCCCTTATATACCCAAGACTGGCCACGGTGTTTCTCTATTTACTCTATCATACGCTTTCTCAAAATCTATAACAGCCATGTATAACTTACAATTACTTTTTTCACATGCTCTCTCGACCACTTGTCTCACTATGAATATTTGATCCACACAGCCTCAACCTCATCCTCCTCTGAGCCCTGTTTGCTCATCGCTCATCAAACATTCCGTAATACCACGAATTTGTTCTATCATTATCTTACCATATACCCTCCCCACAACACACAACAGACCTAAACCTATGTACGAGTAGTTCTTACATTCACTTCCTTCACTTTTCAGTTTGTACAATTAAATAATTATTGCTTTCTTCCAATTATTAAGCACACTTCCATTTGTCCATGCACTCTGATATATGTACCACAACCATTCTAACACTTTCAACCCCTCTCCCCCCCCGACTTCATAATTTCCCCATATATTCCATCCATACCTGCCGCTTTTCCATTTTTTTAGCTCGCGAACCGCCGCTTTCACTTCACCTATGGTTATGTTCTCAGGCATTCTGTCACATGTCTTCCTCACACCACCAGATCCTATCATATTTATATTTGCACTCCTCTCATTTCTTTCATCCATTAAACCCTCGAAATACCCTTTCTATTATTCTGTAGATCCACATCCGCTGTGACCATTCTTCCATTTTTACCCCTTACTATCAAACTTTCTTAGTTTCATTCCTACACTTCCGCACTTCTTTCCAGAACAACATTCTATTCTCTACATGATTATCATTCATTCTCCTTCCAACTCATTACTTACTCCCTGTTTCTTCTGCCGCACCAGTCTCTTCACACTTCTATTGCTTTTTTCATAAACCCTCTTTCTTCTTCGACTTTCTCCTATGATACAGTTACCCTGCGCACACAACAACCATTTCCATATCTTTTTTTATGCAGGAAGGAGTAGGCTGACCATATTTCCTTGAGAAATATTACAAAAGTCTTATAGGTTATGAATAATAATTTATGATTGACCAATATTAAAGTATATTTATAGTTTTATTAAAAACGGGACAAAATTGACATTTTTATTAAAACGACGGGACGGCCAGGATATATAAACAAAACGGTACTGTCCCGTTCAAAACGGTACGTATGGTCAGCCTAAGGAAGGAGGGGCCCGCAAAAGCGCCCTCCCCCCTCTCCCCAATAGAAGAAGAAGAAGAGCCAAAATCAAGGTCCAAATATATTACAATTATCTTTACTTCGGAATTTTCAATAAAATTTTCCCATCCAACTCATACTTTATGTAGAGATGTCGCTAATAGAATTATTTTGGTATTTGATTCCTCATTTCTATTTTGTAGAAAACGAAACTGTACTTTAACTCTTGATTATACATAATACTAATGTATCTTTCATCGTTTTCTCTTCTTAACTTTCATCCATTTTAATGTGGTTTCTCTAATTTATGTATTGAGTGTCACCTATTAGGGGGTCATTGAATTTCACGTCGTTTCTCTTCTTCAGAATATTGAGGGTTCGGTATCTTTGTTGGTGCTGATCAAGATTTTGTTACTGTTGTGTTTGATGATGAGAATGTATCGCAATTCTTTCCTTTTGTGCAAATAATTTTGTTTGAGTGGGTGATATATACCGTCAGGATATTTTGTTAGGTTAGCTAAATTATAGTTCTGATTCTAATTAGACTAGGTTAGAAACATTTTTATAAACACTTATAATAGTTACCATAACTTCATGTTAGTATTACAGAGAAATGCTAAGGATATAGATAAAAAGGAAGGTTCAAATTGCAAACATTCTGAGTTCTTGGTCTAGTTTCTGTAGAGGAAGCCTGAATGTACTCGTGAGTGGAACGGGTGTATTTATGTTACCTTAGGGAAGAAGCACAAACTTGCGATGCCTGTTGCTTATGATGAATCATGCACCCTGACCTATAAATCCAGGAATGTCTGCGATACAAACTAATGACACGAGCATGATTATGGGTCAAATTATTCATTTGATTATGATAACACGAAGCAACGTTGTTTCCACCGGTGATAAGTCACGTATGAAAGCCTTATTAGTACGCTGACCCTCTCTGTACTTGGAATGATGCTGCGAGCTACTCATACTCTGAATAGTGACGTCGATGAGCAGTACTTTGTAAAATAAAAGCGAAACTATATATATATATATATATATGAAAATTATTTCACGAAAGTAACACGTGAAAAATATTTATGATGAATAAAACCACGAAGGAAAGGAAACACAAAATGGTGCTCAAGCGCTTTCGTCTAATGATTCCTGAGGATGTCATTAGACGAAAGCGCTTGAGCACCATTTTGTGTTTCCTTTCCTTCGTGGTTTTATTCATCATATATATATAATATATATATATATATATGATCAATGTTCAAACCATTTTTGGCAAGGAAGGGGATGAACATATGTTCGTTCGACACCTTTGTAGAATCCCGCCTCATTTTTTTGAGGATTTCTAATGTACCCATTTATCTACCAACCAATGAAAAGATGAACAGCTGGGTGTGAGCTGCGCGCCGGCTACCCTCCCCAGGAAACGAATCCGGGCCGATGGATTCGCAGTCAGGGACGATAACCACTGCACCACCGAAGCGTATATGTTAATAGATTAAGTAAAATATATGTACTTAGCATAAGAGTTTCATTCGTGAATCTATTATCGCACGGAGGTCAGACTCGTGGTCCTGCTCTCTCTCTCTCTCTCTCTCTCTCCCTCCCTATATATATATATATATATATATTATATATATATATATATATATATATAGTCTAGTGGTTAGCATCATTGACTACGAATCCACCGGGCCCCGGTTCGATTTCCAGCGAAAGCCGGCGGCGCGCAGCTTACTCAGCTTTCATACTTTCAGAAAAAATAGCTTGGTAGATAAATGAGTATCTTGAATTGCCTTACCAACTTCCATATCACTGACTTCGATGGTTTATTTCGGCCTCCCAAACGACGCTGAAAACTATACCCGACACAATTTAAATGACTCGCACTTTTAAGTTTCTATCTGATGTATGTCTTAAGATAAAGCTTTTTCATGGTTCTCAAATAAAAAAATCACCCTGTATTCCTGTGCTTCTGATATCCAGCCTGAAAAAGAAAAAGTATCGAAGAAAAAACCAAATGCACAAAGTCCACCATACAACAATACCAGGTTGCTTTCTCGACTCGCAGAGTTAAGCCATATTCTCAATGAGGATCTCTTCAAAAGCATAAAGGAGCAAGACATTGCAATGAAATCAATATATCGATATATATATATATATTATATATATATATATATATAGAGAGAGAGAGAGAGAGAGAGAGTGAGAGAGAGAGAGAGAGAGAGAGAGGGTGTGACAAATGTCTGTTCTCATAGGGAAATAAGATATAACAGAACTGAACGAGAAAATAGTTTTAACTATACATTACAAACGATACAATAAACTTACCAATTAATCCAGTACATGCTCAAACTGCATTCCATGTAGCCGTTGACACCCAAAGCGGATGTTCGTCACTCCAGTAACGATAATCTTACTGCCCTATGAGGGCAGTGGTGTAGTGGTTAGCGTCGCTGACTACGAATCCATCGGCCCGGGTTCGAGACCTGGTGACGGCAGCCGGCGCGCAGCAAAACCCAGCTGTTCATCCTTCCACACAATAAAGAAAAGTGGTTGGTAGATAGTGGGTAGCCTAGTGGTTAAGACGCTGGGCTGCTGGTGGGGCGTGGTTCTGATTCCACGTTAAATTGTAGATCAAAGGTGGAATGCAAAGCTTGACTTTCGTCAGAATGAACAAATCGGGGCGGAAACCAAGTTTATTTGACCATCAATTTTTTTTCTTTAAATTTATTGCACTTTTGTACCATTTTTACAGATTATTTATTTTTTTTAAATTCTGTAATATTACTTTTTGTCTTGTTTAAAAACTTCGGTCTCGCATTTTCTTGGTATATGCGTGAATTAAATTTGAAACTGAAAGACAGTTTTCTTGTAGTAAATAAACTATAACTTCGAACCAAAATCGCCTAAATTACCTTCTCAGTTATTTGAATGTACCTTGTTTTTAAACGTGAAAGCTGAATGCGGAATATAAAAGTTATCGATGTTCTGAATGAAGTTCTGCAAGAATTCATAGCTTGAGGGGCAATTACTGATCAAAATTGCGCTCAAAATGAAGAAGGGTGAGTGATACCTCAACTGTACAGTGATGGAGTGAGTGGAAACTGAGAAATTATACCGATTTAGTAAGAAAGACTGAAAGGGGCATCAGTGAAAGAGAAAAACTGAGTGTGGTACGCGTTTCCACCTTGGAGGAGAGACTCGTTATTTAAAAATAACCGTTGCGCATAATACATAAATTAACTACTATAGTCTCCGGGGTACCTGGCTCACATGGCGCGGCTACACACACACTCACACACACACACACACACACACACACACACACACACACACACATATATATATATATGTTGTAACACACAAAAATCTGTAAATTTATTATTTAGTATCGTAATCTGTGAATGCGTAACCTCTCCCAAATATCAGGTTTTGCTCTTCATCTTCCTTCTAATGAATAAAAAACCTCTTTCCAACTTCGAAAAATTAACTTTCCTTCGTGTACTCGAACTGATGTAAATAATGGACTCGGTACAGGATAAAACCTCCTCGTTCGTGGGGGAGAGTGTATGTGTATGTGGACGTTATGAGGATATCGGAAGGACCTACCAGAGGATGCGGGGAAATATACCCCCATTTGCCTTCCGTTCCCTCCTTTAGAGTAACCCCTCCTCCTTCTCCTCCTCCTCCTCCACCTTGGTGAAAGATGGGTGCTTTCTCGCCGACTGGCTGCTCGGGCGGCACATTTGTCAGCTGTCTTGAGCTGAATGGATAAAGCGAGCATTAGGGAAGAGAAGGAAAAAGCACTTGTGAGCCCCTTTCAATAACACAGCTCAGATGAATGGGATCTCCCCGGAGGCGGCACCGGGCACCGCTGCGAACACCCGAACCACTCCATCAACACCTCGCCCCGCAGACTCGCTACACCTATAGGTGATACATCTTTGGTACATGCATGAAGAGACGCTTTCAATGCATTCCTTCCTCATCCCTTTTTAAGCGTATAAGGTCCAAGTTTCGGTTGGGATACTTCCTCATCAGTTCATGACGGGGCAACGTCGAAAGTTGCTGAAACACTATGTTATGAATTACGACCACGAACTTTTACATGACTCCTATTATATAAGCATATCCTGGATTCCCGTACAAACAAAAGTATATGTATATATACAGAGAGAGAGAGAGAGAGAGAGAGAGAGATAGAGAGAGATGAAAGTAAATATCAAAGGGTTTTTTTTTGTTTTTTTATTTTTTTTGTGACCGCGATAATTGATGGTGTTTCAATTGCAAATTTAATGACATTGAAATGACTCCAGAAACAGATTTTAAACCCATTGAAATTTTTACAATAAAAATAATAATAATATCTACAAAATTAGTTATAATGGATTTTCCCAAGATTAAATTATTGTTACTGCAGGATTAATATATATATATATATATATATATATATACACAGATTACTGCCCTGAAATTGAAGCTATGTAGGGTATCGTTAATCGACAAAAAACATTGTTATGTGCAGGGAAGGTCAGTTCACTGAAGAAGTTTCATACTGAACGGATCCTCTGGAAAAAATAGTAAGAGAGAGAGAGAGATGCTTTTCATAATCTCCAAACTTTATACTCCTTGATCTTTTTTAATTAGGGTTGTTTAACCTCCTTCGCAACATCTAAGGTCATATGACGGAGGGGACCTACAGCTTTACGTGGGATCCGAACCACGGGTCACTACATAATCTGGGCGCAGAGGACGGTCTCCCATCCAACTACTACCCAGACCCAATGTCGCTTAACTTCGCTGATCCGGGAAGCGGTGTTACGACATCGGCCAGGACGTAGCCCTCCTTGATCTTGAAGGTATACACGTGGTTTGGGTACGTGGGAAATTCAAATTTTCTCCTATTTTTGTATCACAGAATTTAGTATTTTTAATTACAAATCCTATTCATAATAATCTAACTTAACCTAACTCAACCTAACTTAATCTAACTTAACGTAATTTAACTAAACTCTAAAAGAAACTGTCTCTAAAAATGTCAATGTCAATGAAATATCGCTTGCTCTAAACAAACTGAATCATAAACCAAGAGTGTATATATATATATATATATATATATATATATATATATAAGTAAATAGATACCACGCTGATTGTCAAAAACAAACTCAAAGTTTATCAATAGAATGCCAGAAGGTGTGTCAGCTTTACATAATGCAAAGAGAATAGATAGATAGGAGAAATGAGAGAGAGATAGGATGTGATAGATAGGAGCACGCGATTCTAAATAAGTATATTGATTTAATAAATATGTTCTTATTGACTGACTTTTATCATCAAATCAAAAACTATGAAAAATCCAAAGGTGTCTATTTACTTCTATCAATCCTCTGTATGCATATATAAAATCTGAAATAATATATATATATATAAGCTTTCAAAGTCAAAAAGAAAATTTAATATTGGAGGACAATATGTAAAACGCGAAAATGTACACGACTTAAAAAGTTTTTGTAATTTCAAAACAAGAAATTGATATTATCTGCCAACTACCATCAATTCGGGAGCATGTATTGATAGGGTTGCAAGATATTGCAAGAAAATGTCGTTTTTCGCCTAAGTAATTGCCGGTTCTCGCAAGGACACAGCGAATCTAATAGATGTCAAGAAATTGAATTTTGCATTTATATATGGACGAAAGGTTTCTAGGATGTAGGACCTACTATTGAAATCCAGCCTTCAATTTTACCCGTATATTTAAATATATAAGCATATATATTAAATTTTATGTTCCACGCCGACTGTTAATATATTGAAATATATCAAATATACAGTACTCACCCGGTTATCCGTGATTCACTCAATCGTGAATAGAGTTAATTGTGATTCAGTAATTGTGATCACTGTGCACTTATGCGTAAACATGACACTGAGTTAACCGTAATTTGTAACCATGTTTACATCCGCAACTTACTTCCTACCAGCCCATCACAATGCGCCTTAGTCGGTGTCTCTCCGCCCTAACAAAGACAATTAATATTAGCAGCAATGTTAGCAGAGGGAGTGGTTACAATCTTCGGGAACGGATGACCTTCACGTGTGTGGTGAATACAAACTATTGGATCAATGAAAGAAAGCCACCCCAAAAGTTTCTAGTAAACAATACCACCCTAAAAATTAATCAAGTAAACAATGCCACAACCCAAAATCACTAAAGTAAAGAATGTAAGTAAAAACACCTTCATGGGGAATTGTTTATTATTTATTACTGTATGCCCTTGATGATTGGTTAGGTTAAGTCATGATATTTTCATTTAAACTAACTAAAATATCACAACTTAATCTAACCTAAATAACCTACCTACCTAAATAACGTACAAATCAATGAAAGAAAACCACCCCCGAATTGTGTCAATGAAAAAGCCACCCCCGAATTGTGTCATTGAAAGAAAGCCACCCCCGACCCGTTTGGGGTGGCTTTATTTCATTGATCCAAACTATTTAACTATAATATACTGCAATAGAATAATACTGTGTATGGTGGCACGCAAGATGGGAGGCCGGTAAAAGTTAATAACAGTGAAGAGTTTTTGTTTTATTTAAAAAAATAAAAGGATCAATAAACGCCAAATAGCCTTTTATGCCATGAATAAGTGGTTTTATTGAATAGAAATTGAAAATAAAAATGTAAAAAGTTAAACATGGGACTAGTTCATGTAGCGTATAGACTCATCAGATATTTAGGTATTTGGGCAATTAATTATAATATCCGAAATCCATACTGGGCTCCAAATAAATCTAACCTAACCTAATCTAACTTACAAAAGAACACTTACATATGGTTGTATGTTCTGTTAGGCGATTTCTTTGGAGCCCAATATAGATCTCGGCTACTATAGTTCATCGCTCAAATATCTAAACATCTAATAACTATACGCTACACGAATAAGTCCCATGTTTAACATGGAAAAGCATAAACTCTACGGTAATTACTCTAACCTAACCTAACCTAACCTACAAAAAACACTTACACGTGGTTGCATGCTCTATTAAAAGTCTGATAAACACTTTATTTTTTTTTTACATAAAAAAAAAATTGTCCGCCATTGTTAACCTTATTTCTAGCTATCAAAATATTCCATGCAGTCAAATGTGTAACTTTAGAGAGAGAGAGAGAGAGAGAGAGAGAGAGAGAGAGAGAGAGAGAGTCATTTTATATAGGCCCTGTCTTTTTTTATACGTGATGACCAGAAAAACTGTTATGTAGCGACGCATTTAGCAATTACTTTTTTTTTCACAAACTTGGAGTCAACTGGATTGAATTGTTTTTGTTTGAATATGAGAAAACTTTATCATAATCTCGGCCTTGAAGAGAAGGGAGTTCTTCCATCTTACTGATTGCTTATATTCAGTTTGGCTTTCATTATGGCAGTCTGAACTCGATCAACACTAAGTGTTATAGAGGTTGTATCCCCCCACCCCCACCCCACTCTTCTCCCTTCTTCTACAACTAACCCCATTCTTATATGAACAAAATGCTAATAAAATGTAGTCAGCCAACACATTCATGGTAATATCTCTCTTTGTCTCCTTTAGTGAAGGTACTTGCAAAATCTTAAGACGAGTTAACAACATTTCACCTTCCTTCAATGAGGGACGAACGGATTAAATGGCTATCTCCCACTTACTTTACAGGAAGATAAGGATAAAGAAAGGAACAAGACATTTAACTCTCTCTCTCTCTCTCTCTCTCTCTAATTAACTTTTTTACTGATGTTTTCTACAAGAATTATTCATAGAAAAAGAAATCTACTACCGTCCACGACATAATCGATATTACGTCCATAAACGAACAATCTTTCTCCCCCCCCCCGTACAAAAGTTCGAAACAACAACAACAACAACCAACCGCCGCAGCAACAGCAAGAAGAAGAACTGAAATAAGTATAAAAGAGAGTGTGAGAGGAGAGGAAAGAGATCAATGGATGATGTTCACGTAATTGAGTTAGAAAAAGAGAGAGATAGAGAGAGAGAGATCTCCATATTTGTTTATTTTAGTCACAATTGTTGTTGTTGTCTTACAAAAGTTATCCAATCATGATAAGTGCTCCTTAATCCTTTCCACTTCTTCTTTGCTCTTCTTACTTTTGTTAGTCCATCTTTTTACAATAATCGGGGTTTCTCGGGGGGGGGGAGGGGGGGTTCGCTTCTTTTTTTTTTGTAGTTTTTACTTTTATTTATTTCTTTATTGGAATAGGGAAGGAAAGGCAGTTTATTTTGTTTTAACTTTTTTCCTCCCGTATTTTTGTTTGATTCCTATTTTAATTTTATTTTTTATTTGTTTATTTTTTTTTTGTTTTCGGCGATATATTTGTTTCTTTTGTTTTATATTGATGTATTCTCTCTCTCTCTCTCTCCTCTCTCTCTCTCTCTCACTTTTGTTCTGAAGGGGGAAGTTCAAAAGGATTCTTTCTTTTTTTCTAGTTTTATTTTTTATTTTTTTAATATTTACATCGCGGATACGTATTCCCAAATCGAGGATCAATTTTGAATTACAAACACCCGAAGTTTTGAGAATAAAAACCCACTCTAATAGACAGAGTGGGCGTCGAAACTGTCGTGGAAATAAACTCTGTCTATTAGAGTGGGTTTTTATTCTCATATTTTGACCTTCACGTAAAAAAGTGAAGTTTTTTGCATTTACCCGAAGTTTTATTTACAGACTCTCTAAAAATGAATGAAAGAAATAACAGTAGACGTATAACTTGAACTAAAATACCCAATCAACTAGACAGACCCGAATTGGTTAGGGCGTAACTGGAAACAACAAATGATCGGGTGAGACTCCTCGTAAAGGTCCACAAAACAACATTATACGGACGATATCTCTAAACGATACAAATACTGTAATATCTACCGATCACAGTGCACGAAAAAAGGCATAAATTATTCTCAGATACACTAACCATTGCTTGCATCACCATGAAAATGTTTTTTATTAAGCTTAAAAATGACTGTATTAATTAAAAATTAAAAATTAATTATTAAAAAATAAAAATTAATTGAAAATTCGAAAATTAAAAATGCAAAAGTTTTGAAATAAAAGAAAATAAAAATAAAGAAATGAGCTTATAAAGGCTTTTAAAACTCTTTTACCTTTATTATTATTTAACTTACAAATGATAGTTAGGCAGAATATATAACTTTGTGAGTGTAGTGTAGTGTAGTGTAGTATAAGTGTAAATATAATTGCGCCCCCTGAACTCTCAAAGTTTAATAAACCTCTTCGTTCAAAGCCGTATGGTATCTTCTGAAGTGTCTAAAAAGGCAGGAGAATACTCTATTTTTAAATCAGGTGATAACTCTTTTCCTCAAACTATACAGTATACATACGTCCTTTGAAGCATCAGTAATTATATGATAAAGTGTATAATAAAATATAAAATTAATATTAAAACACAAAATACAACACTTCCCCAAACAATAAGTCCGAAGATTCATATACTACACTATGGTATATATACATATATATATATATATACACATTTTAACTGCAAACAACACACAGTATAATTAATGCAAAGAACGACGCATGTATAGAAGAGCGTTCGGCACATGCGTCGTTCTTTACATTAATTATACTGTGTTGTTTGCAGTTAAAATGTATATATGTACGGCATGCGAAGGTGCCCCCTCAGGGCATTGGTTTCTGCTCGTATGTAGGAGAATTACGACTTCTGATTGATCGAGGTCCATGGTGTAGTGGATAGCATATCTGACCGACAATCGGATGATCCCGGGTTTGATTCCGGTGGTACCTCATTTTTCATTCTGTTCGTTCTCCCTCCTCATCTTGTGCGGAACGCTCTTCTATACATGCGTCGTTCTTTGCATATATATATATATATATATACACGCACAGGGTGTCCCATAAGTCTGGAACCATAGGGTAAAATAAGTAATTCATGTTTTTTCGTTTATGCAAGTGCCCATGATGTCTTTGAGTAAAGAAGAACGCATCCAGGTAATTCTGATCGTAGGAAATCAGAGTCAGGGGAGGTCGCTGAGGAATTTAACAGATTGCATCCGGACCGCGCGCCGATAACACAGCTGTGTCGGCAAACTTGTAGCAAAGTTCAGGGAAACGGGATCTACAGGAAATAAACCACGCAGTGGACCTCCGAGGACATCCACCGACGATGACACAGCCGCTACCATCCTCGCTCATTTCACAAACAGTCCCCAAAAGGCTCTTCGGCGTTTTTATTGCCGTTTTTATCATTTTGTCCTATGGTTCCAGACTTACAGGACACCCTGTTATATATATATATATATATATATTACAACATTAACACGTATGGAAATGCGAAAATACTCGTATGTAATTTAAACACTGATGGTCATGCCAAACAAAATAATCATATAGGAAAATTTATAATTCGAATTAGCATAATGTTCCACGATTCCAAAAAATTTCAAACTAAAAGATATCTACAAAGAGAACATTTTCTCTAATATATTTCATCATCCATAATACTACCCCAAAAATCATTCAGAATAAAGTATACCAAGTATTTTAAACCCGTCACCGTTTCGATGAAAGACAGTCAAGTACGGAAAATAAAAATACACTTTAGATCAGGATGTTAACTGGCGGCCCGTGTGGGAATTTTGGTCGGCCCTCGACTTCGAAATGCTTGTTGAAAAATTTCCGACAAATAAATGAAGGACAAAAATAAATTATTATCGGTAAAATTATATTGTAACGTAACAGCAACAATTGTTTTTAATTTCTGACGAGTATCCATTTTCTGAATAACTGTTATTATGAATAGACCTTTAGTTTTATTCAAATTTCAGTATAGAGGTTCAGTCCCTGGGTCGCTGAAGGTGAAAGTGAATCCTACACAAACAGAAATTAGCCAATCCTGTCTAAGATTATGCAACTAAATCTTCATGCTTCGCTGGACCCAACCCCTGGAACAACCTACTGGCAAAAGAATCTAACACGTTAAAATGTTTCCAGAAAAAACTGAAGGATAAATACATAAAATACAAACCATAATTTCTACACTTCACCCATACTTCCATTCCTGCCTTCTGTCCCTGTCCCTTTCCCTCTAAAACAATTTTACTCTTGTACAGCCGCAAATTTCTTATACAACTGTCCAGGTGTTTAGTATTATACATAAACTTTGTATACCTAGAATAAATCTCCAATTATACATGTAGTTAGGTTTTTCTTTATCTCGTACAACACTCCATGTTGACAAACATTGTATTTGTACTTAACTTTACGCCACTTATCTCTCTCTTTACTTACTCTGAACAATATTTGTGTTTTGAATTATGTAAAATTACATGTCAGATACCCCATTGATATTTTATGCTAAAATTTGCTTGCAAGTGGCAGTTCGATATTGGCATCTAGATGAGAAATTATTTACTGTTACATTTTTATACAATTATTTGTTTATCCACTTTGTTCCTTGTATACGTAAGAATAGAGCAATAAACAAATAAATACATATATGAATAAATTTCTTTAAATAACATTTAATATTTGGTATCTAGAACAGCCTTAAGGGTGGTTAAAAAGTGTCTATAAGTGTATTAATACCATAATGATTCTGCGTTTAAGGAATTAATATTATATTCAGTGCAGTGATGTGGTCGAGACCAACATGCCTGAGACCGAGACCGAGACCAGAAAAAAAGGTCTCGAGTCCTACATCACTGATTCAGTGGAATGTTTTATTATTAAAGCACTGAGAGAAGCGTTATGGGAGGTTTTGTTTCGTTAAATCCTGTTAATGTCATTTCTTTACGTTTTCATTTTACAAAATAACGAGGGACAGGAACTGGCACCGCACTCAGACTGTACAAATGCGGTTGAAGCGGTTGGTCCCGAAGAATGGTCGGGACTAAGTCGAAGTTCTCCGAGTGATAGAAAACCAATTACTAAGTAAAGTGACACGGAATAAAAATATAATAAAACTACCAAATAAAGAACCGAGAAAAACTACGAAATTCTTGAAGTGGAGTCTTCTTTCATTCTTGGATTTAATAATAAAACAAAATTAAGATAATTATAGATGAGAGATGATGTAACAAGTTTCAGATAACTCGGGTTACAAGTTCAAATTAATTGAGATGAGAAGCTTGTGTGGCCGAAGGCTGAACAGGAAGTATAACAGCTCGCTCCTGAGCTCCTGACGGAGGAGGAGGGCAACGACTAGGAAACGTGTATTGTCTTAGGGTTCTGGCGCGGGAATTAATATTTACAATACAGGGTGTCCCAGAATTAACTATCTATTTCAATGAAATCGGACAAATTTTTTAAAAACACACTTTTATTTATGTTTATCATGTTTAATATGTGTTAAAAATGTATAAATTTCTAAAAAAATTTCATAATTTTATTTTCATAATTTTTTCATTATCTGGTCCAATGAAAGACCGTCTGAAGTCATAGAATGGCAAAGAGACTCTCCAAAAGTTAACGTGTGGCTTGGAGTTGCGGAAGCAACTGTAACAGTTACTGTCTACCTTGATATGCTTCAGCAGTTTCTCGAACCACAGCTTCTTGATGATGGCATTCTTGATAATGTTGTGTTTCAACAAGAAGCATTGATCTTTTGGCGATAAACCTTTGTTTTTATGAAACCCCATGCAAAGAAATCCAGGGGTGTCAAATCCGGAGAACGCGGAGGCCAAGGTCGAGGTCCTCCACGTCCAATCCACCGATTCGGAAGGCGTCTGTTGAGGTATTCTCGAACAATTAGAGCATAATGACATGGTGCTCCATCTTGTTGAAACACAACATTATCAAGAATGCCATCATCAAGAAGCTGTGGTTCGAGAAACTGCTGAAGCATATCAAGGTAGACAGTAACTGTTACAGTTGCTTCCGCAAAGAAGAATGGGCCATAAATTTTGGATTTGGTCATTCCAAGCCACACGTTAACTTTTGGAGAGTCTCTTTGCCATTCTAAAAATAAAACTGAAAAACTATGAAAAAATTATGAAAATAAAATTATGAAAAAAATTTAGAAATTTATACATTTTTAACACATATTAAACATGATAAACATAAATAAAAGTGTGTTTTAAAAAAATTTGTCCGATTTCATTGAAATAGATAGTTAATTCTGGGACACCCTGTATAATGAGA
This sequence comes from Bathynomus jamesi, assembly GCA_023014485.1. NCBI lineage: Eukaryota > Metazoa > Arthropoda > Malacostraca > Isopoda > Cirolanidae > Bathynomus > Bathynomus jamesi. The sequence continues at coordinate 220,171 of JAJOZX010004409.1, read as the reverse complement.
TAAGAGGCCAACTGCCTCGACCAGGGTAAGTACAGGAATGAAATTGAATTCTTTAAATGAAGACTTTGAGAATCATAAGCGGGGAAACAAAAAGCGAAATGTTTTCTCGCTCTTTCCCACGCAAAAAAAAAAAATTTTCTTGCAAGCTACGAACCAATCTTAAGATAAAATAATTAAATTGTTAATTTTATAGTCTGAATAACGAAGAACGACATAATGTCTATGATTTTTGTTGTTGTCTTTCGTTAAAGTCATTTACAATGAATTTATTATACGATTATTCGAATGCAATATTATTAAATAGTATGGTGGCAAAACTGTAGAGGGAAGTGGGAGTAAATGGGGTATGGAAGATGGATGAGTGGTGGTAGTTGGGGATTGGGGATGATAATGGGAGTGGGGTAATTGGGGGACGGGGGATGCAAAATATGTAGACGGGGTAATTGGGGGATGGGGGATGCAACAGGAGTGAACCAAAGCCTCACCAACTGCTTGGAAATAACACACAAAATTTTCAATAAGCTATGGCAATTTTAAACTTTTCTTTTCATAGAAGATGGAAGCCATAGTAAAACAAATTAAGTTTAGCTAAGATGTATGAATTTCTCTCAAATATATGATCTTCAAGTGCAAATGCCATAACAGAAAGATCTGATAAGGACAGAGAAGGAATAAAAAACGTGAGTGATTGAGGAATCAAAATTCAAGTCCCGTAAAAATTTAACATTTCTTATGAACTATCCAAGTCTTTAGACTTAACAAAACACAAAAACACAACTTTTGTGTATAAGAACCTTTTACTAAACTTTAATCCAAATCAAGATATATATATATATATATATTATATATATACACACCTGGCTATGTGAGGTGGAGAGTACAAGAAACCAACTCACTACTTCACCAGGCCAACTCTAGAGGAAGGGCGACAAGCTTGACCTTCGTGAAATGAGGAATCATCGCACGGAACCTTTCAAATGTTCCGTGCGATGATTCCTCATTTCACGAAGGTCAAGCTTGTCGCCCCTCCTCTAGAGTTGGTCTGGTGATGTAGTGAGTTGGTTTCTTGTACGCTCCACCTCACATAGCCAGGTGTGTATATACATATATGTATACACATTTTAACTGCAAACAACACACAGTATAATTAATGTAAAGAACGACGCTTGTGTAGAAGAGCGTTCTGCACAAGATGAGGAGGGAGAACGAGCAAATGAAAAATGAGGTACCTCCCAGGAATCGAACCCGAGATCATCCAATTGCCGGTCGGATATGCTAACCACTGCACCAAGGACCCCGATTAGTCAGTACTCGTAATTCTCCTACATACGAGCGGAATCAAATGCCCTGAGGGGGCACGTTCGCATGCCGTACATATATACAGTTTAACTGCAAGCGTCGTTCTTTACATATATAACCTTTGGTAACCTTTGGTTAGCTTCCGCCCGAATTGTTCATTCTGACGAAAGTCAAGCTTTTCACTCCACCTTAGACCTACAGTTTAACGTGGAATCCGAACCACGCCCCATCAGCAACCCAGCGCCTTGACCACTAGACCACCTAGGGTACCCATTTATCTGCCAACCACTTTTCTTTATTGTGTGGAAGGATGAACAGCTGGGTTTTGCTGCGTGCCGGCTGCCGTCGGGTCTCGAACCCGGGGCCGATGGATTCGTAGTCAGCGACGGTAACCACTACACCACTGAGGCGCGTATATATATATATATATATATATATATATAGGGTGTTTCAGGTCGACCCTAGAAATATGAAAATTGGCGGAATTTGTAGTTTGTATTTGGTATTTGGTATTTGAAGTTTGTCATAGTAATTTTGTAACTAATATGAAGAAACATTTCATATTAGTTACGATATTACTATGACAAACTTCAAATACTAAATACAAACTACAAATTCCGCCAATTTCCATATTTCTAAGGTCGATCTGAAACACCCTGTATATATATATATATATATATATATATATATATATATATCTTTTAAAATGGTTATCGCTGAAGTTTATAAGGACGTGATATATATATATATATATATATATTTTTTTTTTTCTTTTCTTATCAGGCTCCCCCTAGGCATTCCCCCCACTTCTTATCTTATTATTCCCCTTAACTCCCCCCATTACACCTCCACATTTTTGCATCCCCCATTCCCCAATTACACCCTCAACATTTTTGCATCTCCCATCCCCCAATTACACCCACTAACCCATCCCTCGATAACCCCCACCACACTCTCTACATTTTTGCACCCATACTATTTATTAATAAAATTTTAATTTATAAAATTCATCCGATTTAAACAGTTTACATTAGGATAATTGGTATAGAGATTTACTACATTATAAATGGTAATGAGTTAAGTAAAATGACAGGAAGCGAATGTATTTAAATGAACAGTTTGTAGTATTATAGGCATAATTATTAATTAATAATGAGTAATTACATTTATTGGGGGAAATTGACATTACGACAGTATGACGACAACAGTACAATAAAGGATGAGTATAAATAAGTAGAACAGTCTTCAATAAAGTTAAAAGTTAAAAAGATTTAGAAGCGGAGTGAAAGGAGATGTCAGGAAATAAATGCTTAAGAGTCGGAATGTAAACGAGTGAGTTCCACTACATCGATATCGCTGACACGGTAGTATATCGTTGCCAAAAGTCATTATAATTTCATTGTAAAAGGAAGTAAACATTTAAGAATACACATATGTACGTAATGACACTGTACGTCATATAAATAAACATAAATAGACAAACATTAATAGATAGAGAGACAAATGAATGAATAAATGAATAGATGAAATAATTTGAATATATTTAATTACTAAATATGGAAAAAATATTACAATACAATTAAGAAATATTTAATGTTTAATTTTTAATATTAATTTATGAAATACATTAATTTATGTTAATTTACGTTAATTTACAATACCAACTACAATTATGTCCAATAAAAATGATAATTTCAACCAATTGTGAATTTTTGATGATGGATGTTTTTAAGTATTTCATGAGACCTTTGATAAGCATTAATATAATTAAAAGAGATAACCAATTTAAGAAGGGAAATTCGTTTATTTGAATGAATGAATTTTTGTTTTATGCGAGAAGGAGGGGCCACGGAATGATTTTATGGAAGAACTGATAAACGATATACAATTACGTGAAGCAAATCACAAAACATATAAAAAAGAAAATGGTTGAATGAATTTATTACCAAGTCACTGATTAAATGATAGATGAGATGAGATTAGATGAGATTATACGATGAGATTATACGAAAAATTATTATTAATATATGATCTATTTATATTGTAGAAGTATTTGTGCAAATGGGGAATGGAAGGTACGGAGTACAAGCGAGTGATAAAATTATGCTACATTCAGCGTTAGAATTACAGACAATATGATTTATATGAAAATTTATAAGTTGTTTGAATACGTAATGGAAATTGGACTTGGTTGTATAGGGTAATTCACTCGCTGGTAGCCCCAGAATATCGTATTAGCGATACTCTGGGGTTACCATCGAGTGAATCACCCTGTACCTTAAATAGAAGAAGGGTGGGAATTCGCTCTCCTGAGAGGAAGAACGAATTTATGCCTAGTTCGCAAACAGTGTGAAATTTGGAATGATCAAAATGGAAGTTATTTCCATCTTTGCCACATTACCATTAATATAGGCAGTCGAATTTCCGACCTGTTTTCACTTCCCTCATATACTTGTAAATAAAAAAACTTTGGGGGTTTTCTTTATTTGTATATCTTGTTTTTCACTATAGCTTTGTTAGTTTTTTCATAATAAATATTTAAAATCGGGAAGATCATTTGTAATCACCCAGTACTTATTTAATGAAGTCTTAAATTATATGTCAAGTCAGTCTTAAATAAACCCTGAGTTTATTTAGAACTTTTAGCCAGAATATTTGTAAACACGTTTACACTTTGGCTTGAAACAACCTCCGAGGGAAGTTGGTTTCATATATTAACTATTTTATAGGAGAAGAAATTACCACAGATTGAGGTATTAAATGTCTTAAGTTCCCATTTGAAACTATTATTTCTTGTCGGATTGGTATTAAATGAAAATTTCCTGTAGTCTACCCTGTCTATTCAATTGAGCATCTTCAAAACTTTGAATAAGCTGACCACGCAACTTCCTGGTCTCTGAGATAAACAGATTTAAGCGTTCAAGTGGTGGTAATTTTGCGGTCTCATTGAAGGCATCAATTTTATGTTCCTCGCTTGTTTGTACTCTTCCCAATCTTTCTATATCCTTCTTAAGGATATAGAAACATCTCAGCTCATGTTATTTAATATATCATTTAGAACGATTCATTTTAATTTCTTAAGTTAAAGCGTACCAACGAAGCCCGAGCTCTACGATAGCTTTGGCTTCTTAAAAATTCTTAGTTTTCGCTTTTTCCAAGATAAAATATTAATTTCTTATCTTAACTCCCTGAAAAAATGTTTTCTTTATTAAATTTCCCGTCGATTTATACCCATTACGGCATGCTATGCTACGTGAATGCCTTCCAATCAGTAGGGTAGCTACACCTTTAGCGCCCTGGAGCAGTAGGCAATATAGCGCCCCCTATTATTAATCAGGGCTATAGCAGCCCCTCTTTAAGCGTATTATTATTATATTTTAAATTAAATTGTATTATACCTAATAATATATTAGTTTGAAAAACTTACCGAATTTCAAAACTTTTTTCTTCTAGCTTTCTGATTTGCAAATTGGTCAATCACATGGTCAAAATCAAGACAGCGTGCTGTAACTCTTTGTATTGAAATTATTGCCAATGAGCTTAGCTGATGTTGAGATATACTACTCCTTAGATAAGTCTTTATCAGTCTTAATTTTGAAAAACTTCTCTCTGCTGTTGCTGTAGTCACTGGTAGAGTGAAGAGTGAGAAAAATTAAGCAAGCGCTAACTAAATCAGGGAAGCTACTCGAAGCAGGTGTACGAATTAGAAGTAATTCAGTAATTTCGCGTATTGTTGAAAGTTTTTGCAAGTCATTATGAAATCATAATTTAAAACGTTGCAACTGAGGACTCAATCCTGATGAAATATCTGTTGGATACGCTTCGACAAGAAGATTGGATCTTTCATTTCTATCATTATCGATAAATTTGAAAGAAAATTGGATGATAAACATTTAAAATTTCGCAAATTTTAAGAACTGATTCAACCTCCGAGTTAATTGTTTCGATTAAATACTTCGACTTGAAAGCGTTTTTCACAATCTTCTATGCGATCATCTGCATGGAGTTCATCAAACATTTTTTTTGTACGATGTAACCTTTTTTTAGTAAAAGAAGGATCGATTTTCCATTTTATAGTATAGTATAGTTTTAAAGTATAATAAAAATATTAAAAATTTAATTAAATTGTACTTTAGCCGCCCATTGTTAATAGCAAACGTACGTGCTATAAGTTGCATTATTCGATTGAAATTTATACAATACAATATTACCTTATGCTATTACATAGTTTGTGATAACGTTTAAATGAAATTAAGGATCACCTGAAGATCAGGGCTCCCAGCCCTCTTTAGCTTTATAAGGCTAACTAACGAAAATATCACGACCTAACCTAACCAATCGTCAAGGGCGTACAGTTAACCTAACGATTGGTTAGGTTAGGTCGTGATATTTTCGTTAGTTATCCTTATAAGGCTAACTAAAGAAGACTGGGAGCCCTGATCTTCAGGTGATCCGAAAATAATTTACTTGGCACTTATTCCTTTTTCCCCCATAATTTCTTTTTTCCCGGTTAGGTCAACTGTACGCCCTTGACAATTGGTTAGGTCATGATATTTTTGTTAAAATATTCCACTTATTCCTTTTCTCCCCAGCATTTGGAATATTTGAACGAAAATATCATGACTTAACCTAACTAACAGTTGACCTAACCGGGAAAAAAGAAATTGCCGGGAGGAAAAGGAATAAGTTCCATTTACTTATACAAATTTAACTTGTGAAAATTAAGCAATTAATTGTAACAAACTAACAGTAATAATGCGCTTACCTTAAAAGTAAATCACTTTACAAATATTTTTCACATAGTTTATAAAAATTTGTAATAAAGTGGTTGTTTTATTAAAATTTAGATTACAATCAGCAATTTAAGCGCGCGAAAACCAAAAGCTATCGCAGCTACAAACAAATTACATTTACGGAACAGAGTTAGTAACTAACACCGCACCTTCTCAGCGAGTAATGCACGTGCACTTCTGCAGTTTTCTACTCAGCGTCAATAAGGCGAAATAGGGTATACAAGTCCAAGCAATAATCGTCTTTATAGTTGGAATTTTTAAGTGATAATTTATACATTTCACGTGAATAATTATTCTGTTTCAACAGAACATTTGTTGTCTGACAAGCCAAGTCGTTATATTGTTGAGTCAAAACAGGACAGACTGCAAGATTCAATGGTGGTAAATTTGCAGCATAGGTAAAAATTCAATGGCTGCAGCATAGGTAAGCATTCAATGTTGGCAAATTTTGCTCCCCCTATTTTTGCGGCACCTGGAGCAAACTGCTCCAATTGCCCCTGCTTCCATTTATAAAACTTGTCAACTTGCGCTTACGATAACCTTGGCTCTCTCCAAAGCTAGTTTATCACAGTTTGTTTGACAAGTTGTACAACTGGAAAGCATTCACGTAGCATTTCATAATCGGTATTCATCAACAGCAAATTTAATAAGAAAAGCATTTTTTCATGGAATTAGGATAAGAATTGATTAGTTTAGCTTGGAAATGGCGAAAACTAAGAAATTTTGGACCTTTTCCAGTTTGTGTACCGTTTTTCATATAATTTATTTTTGAGAATATTTTTGTTAAAACTAACGAAAATATCACGACTTAACCTAACCAATTATCAAGAGCGTACAGTTGATCTATTAGTAAATAGTAAATACTATTCCAGAAACAAACAGTGTTATAATTAATAATAGATCAACTGTACGCCCTTGATAATTGGTTAGGTTAAGTCGTGATATTTTCGTTAGTTTTAACAAAAATATTCTCAAAAATAAATTATATGAAAAACGGTACACAAACTGGAAAAGGTCCGAAATTTTTAAAAGCCAAAGCCACCCTGGAGATCGGAGTTCATTGGCCCACATAAACTTATGTTATTTAAGTCTGAAAAATGCGTCTTGCAAAAAGGCAAATCATTTTTGTGTGCATAATAATAAGCCTTATAAAGAACAGGACAAGAACAACATAAAACATTTGTCATTAAAAATTCAACGTTTGAAAAAAATATTTAGTGGCAGCTTTTAACATGTACAATGAGACTAGAATTTTCATCAAGATGTGGGAAATCCCTTCATCGAACAAGTGCCCTCAGGTGATGACAGTATTTTCATCAAAATTCGACGCTTCCTGAAATACTTTTCAGGTAACTGATTCCTTGAAAATAAATTAATCGAAGTGGGTGGCGCCATCTATTGGAGGAAATGTCATTTAAATACCATTTCAATTTATTTTCATTAACCTAGTGTAATTACATGCCTATTAATTTTTTAATCAGTATAAATATATATATATATATACACCTTTGGTTAGCTTCCGCCCGAATTGTTCATTCTGACGAAGGTCAAGCTTTTCACTCCACCTTAGACCTACAGTTTAACGTGGAATCCAAACCACGCCCCATCAGCAACCCAGCATCTTAACCACTAGGCCACCTAGGGTACCCATTTATCTACCAACCACTTTCTTTATTGTGTGGAAGGATGAACAGCTGGGTTTTGCTGCGCGCCGGCTGCTGTCGGGTCTCGAACCCGGGGCCGATGGATTCGTAGTCAGCGACGCTAACCACTACACCACCGAGGCGCCGTTGCCCGCGTTGGCTTTTCATTATGAAAAAGAAAAACTTAAACATTTCCCATTTACCATTACTTATTCGGACAACAGTGGATTTAATATCCCAGAAGGGTCCCTTGTTCCATATATACAGAGATGGGCACGATCTTGATCTTCAAGATCAAGATCGTGATCTGATCTTGATCTTGAAGATCACTTTTATTATGGTGGTCTTGATCTTGATCTAAGATCACTTTATTTCTTGTGATCTTGATCTTGAAGATCACTTTAGACTTCAAGATCACTTTTAATTTCAGATTCTTAAATATGCCGCTATGCGAATGTCATTTGTTTTTTGTCCAAGCGACATCTGGTGGCAACTTTGTTCAACACCGACTGTTTATGTTTTCTGTTAGTTGGGTGACTTGCGTCATGCGTGGGCTCATGGAAGGTGTAGTTGCTGTGGAATTTAGGCTCGTAAAAAGTGTAATTTACTGTGCAATTATGTTAAAAGTGTTCTATTAATATATTATTATATATAGGCATAAAATATAGCCTATAGGTCCGTATTCATAATAAATTAATTCTAAACATATTTTATTTACAGATTGAATTTTTTAATAATGAGTGCAATTTTACAACTTCAACAGGCTCCCAAGGGAACCAAATATTCTAGGTTGTCACCAGAACAGTATTCAATATATTTAGATAACAATGTTGGTAATAAGGATCAATCTGTGCTATTGAACGGGAAATATTTTCAAATTGTCGAAAAAACTGGAAACAGTATCAAAGTTATTTGTAGGCAGTGTACAAAGAAAACTACAATTCTGTCTGCTGGCCTCGACTCAACAAGCAATCTTCTGAGGCACCTCAGGGTTAGTACTACTTAGTAACTAAGTAGTAAGTAGCAACATTAACATAATGGTTCAAGTCATATTTTAAGTGACTGGTGCCATACAAGACTAATGCTACATTTACATAGACGTCCATTTGAATATATTGTGCACTTCAGATATTAATAGATTATGGACTAGTAACTACATTAAAAACTGCCGACATCCAACTATAATAAAACGCCAGGTGTATCTGTCTTTCTCTCTGTCTGATCCATGTCTGTAATTTCTCCTATTTAGTTACTGAAGGACGAAATTCGGCTTTCAATTTAACATAGGATAAAAATGCACTGATCATGGTGAAAATAATTTTAGTTAAAGATAACAAAATTTTAGAATCTTGTTAAGTATTAATTTCAACTAGAAGTTTGATACTCTGATAAATATTATACAGGGTGTTCAAGAAGCCTCTCCGCATGATAATAATTTATTTTCTTGTGCAGAAACTACATTCGGATCTTTTGGGTGAATATGAATCGGAGAAGAAATCTCGCAAGCGTCCAGCTAAAGAAGAAGATGCCAGCGGCAGCAATGCCGGCCCTGCCAAAATTGCCAAGCAGTCAACACTAAGCATGTTCCACATTTCCAAGCAAAAACCAGGACCACCAATATGCAAGGATATCCTTGAAAAGAAGATTCTCTCGCTTGTGGCTAATGGGCTCCTACCACTGAGCCCAGTTGAACTACATGAATTTAAGGATCTTCTTTCATGTTAGTATAACTCAAATATTTTGCTATTTTTTCCATAGCTAATATCTGATTAAAATAATTAATCATATTATTTGTATGAACATTAGACTATCGCTAGCCTAGCTAAATATTTTGATATTTTTTCCATAGCTAATCTATTGTATTTGTTTTAATTTTTAAATATTTTTTTCAGACGTCAACCGGCTGTTCAGGTGCCATCTAGACGCACCCTGGCTAGATCTCTTGCAACAACAACCAGTACAATGAAGGAAGACATACAAGCAAAACTGGCAGCAGTTGACCATGTGTGTGTTACATGCGACATATGGTCAACTAATCACCGCAGTTTCATGGGAGTCACTGCGCATTGGGTATGCTATTGATTTAGTGTATTATTTTTATATAATTGATAAATTGACCATTGGTGATAGACTGATAGTCTGATAGACTTATAGTATAATCTTTTCAATTATTCGACATGTGTTCCTCATTCATTAATTTGGTGAGTCTTCATTTTGCTGTGATTCACAGTAATTTCACACTAATTCACTGATTCTGTCATCTGTCATTGTGTCTGATTCACAGCAAAATGTGGAAGAGTCCATATTCACAGGCTGTGAATATGGACTCTTCCACATTTTGCTCTTATGGGATGGGTCACTGATGTGGTGGTATGGTAGGCGACTCATCGCTGAATTGCCTCCTTTATATCACATAGTTCTTCTCTTCAATGTTTGGTGGCGCAGTTTAGCTGGTGCGTGTCTAACCAATATTATTAAATTAAGCTTAAAAAAATGTTCATAAACATTGATTTTATATTCTTACATTACAGATCAATGATGACTTGTCGCGAGGATCAGCTGCACTGGCATGCCGAAGATTTCGTGGAACACATAGCTTTGATAAAATTGCTGGAATATTGGACAGGATCAACTCGGAGCATGGTTTATCTTATAGAAAAGTTGTATCTACAGTCACCGACAATGCATCGAACATGGTGAAATGCTTTAAAGAGTTCGGTGTTCGTGTTCAGAATCGTACTGACGACATTGATGAAGATGATGCAGATGAAGATGATGATGAAAAAGATTCAGATGAAGAGGTTATCATCAGCAACTTTCCTGAACATTCAGGAGAGCATGGAGAGGAGTCAGTGAAACTATCATCCCATATTCGATGTGCCTCTCACACATTGAACTTGGTAGCAACAACTGATGCAGATAAAGGACTGAATTCACCTGGACTAAAGAAGATAAAGCATTCTGCAATGGGAAAATGTTCGGCGCTGTGGAATGCTGCTGGTAAACCCAAGTCAGCAGAAAAAATACAGGAAATAACTGGCGTCCAATTTAGGTACCCATGCGTCACCCGATGGAACTCAATGTACGACTCATTAAGCCAAATATAAACATAAGAACGACGTGAATGTAGCTCTTGAAGAACTGAATCTACCCATCCTCAAAGACAATGAATTGGAATTTATTTCAGAATATTTGTCTGTTCTAAAACCAATTGCAGCAGCCCTCAACAAATTACAGGCAGAGAAAGAATGCTACTACGGTTGTCTTCTTCCAACAGTCCTAGTGACTCAAGATGCCCTCGCAAGATTGGAGCCTATCCAACCAAACGACCTGCGCTTGAGACACTGCATGCCATTACTGGCAGCAGTCGTCTCTGGCTTCAATGTCAGATTTGGTCATTTTTTGTCGTTGAGCCCCGAGGTAACTGATGCCGTTTTGGCCTCAGTATCTCATCCGTATTTCAAACTTAGATGGATATCATTGTTGCAAGGGCCTAATTTCGGCGATCATGAAGCAATCAAGTCTCAAGTAAAAGACAAGCTGCAAATGGCTGTAAGAAATTATAATTCTGACAGCAGTGGTAATAGTTCGGTGAACTCAGACTCATCATCTGAAGACGATTTCTTCAGAACTATGGACGGCTCATTCTCTGCTCCTAACAACAAGGAAGACTTGGAAGTCCTCAATTATTTGCAGGACACCAGTAAGGCACTCGACTCTTTAGATAGGTATCCTGCTATAAAGAAGATCTTCAAGAGGTATAACACCACGCTACCTTCCTCTGCACCAGTGGAACGGTTGTTTTCGTTTGCTGGCATGGTTCATAGCCCCAAACGAAGTCGTCTCTCGGATGGTAACTTTGAACAATTGGTTTTGCTGAAAGCAAATGTTTACAGCGGTTGAACATTAAATTAACACTCTTAACTTGCGGTTTTTACCCTTATATTGTCAGTAATTGCGTACTGCAGTAAAACTGTAAAATTAAATTCTATGTAAAAAATGTTTACTTATATATGCTGACCATTCAATGATATGGGTTATGGACCTGGTGAAATGAGAATTGAGAAAAATAGAACTAAAAACTATATGTAGGTCATTTAATAGTTTTTCTTTGCTGATAAGTTATGATAATACTAAGTTTTAAGTTTACCACCTGAAAAACTGAAAGGGGAATCGTCAATCCCCGTGGTTTAGATCAGGTGACATGGGTAGGATGCGATGCTTGTATTGCCTCAGCCCTCAGGGAGTATTAGGAGTGATACTTTTCAGGAGTGATTAACAAAATAATTTGTTTTGTTTACTCTACAAGAGTACAACTTTTTTCAATTCATATAAAAGTGATCTTAAAAAGTGATCTTGAAAAGTGATCTTCAAGATCACGATCTTGATCTGGATCTTCAAGATCACATTTTTCTGGTGATCTGATCTTGATCTTCAAGATCACATTTTTCTGGTGATCTGATCTTGATCTTCAAGATCACCAAAGTTGGTGATCTTGCCCATCTCTGCATATATATATATATATATATATATATGATGAATAAAACCACGAAGGAAAGGAAACACAGAATGGTGCTCAAGCGCTTTCGTCTAATGACATCCTCAGGAACACTGAAGTACATAAAGAGTTACAGCCTATATATAGGTTACAGAAAAAAAATATATATATATATATATACACAATAAACGGAGAAACAAATTTAAAGGATTGTGGGAGGGGCACACAAATTTATAAGGAAAAACTATCGATTTTTAGCACAAGATTAAATGAATTGTTTCCAACCAATGTTAAAAAAAAAAAAAAAAATTACAAATTTATACTGGAAATCTGCCCGGGTTTTAGCACTCTGCTCTTTTTGTATATAAAAATTGAAAAATTATCGATTTTTAGCACAAGATTAAATGAATTGTTTCCAACCAATGTTATTAAAAAAAAAAAAAAAAAATTATACAAATTTATACTGGAAATCTGCCCGGGTATTTTTTTTATAACATTGGTTGGAAACAATTCATTTAATCTTGTGCTAAAAATCGATAATTTTTCAATTTTTATATACAAAAAGAGCAGAGTGCTAAAACCCGGGCAGATTTCCAGTATAAATTTGTAAATTTTTTTTTTTTTTTTTAACATTCGTTGAAAACAATTCATTTAATCTTGTGCTAAAAATCGATAGTTTTTCCTTATAAATTTGTGTGCCCCTCCCACAATCCTTTAAATTTGTTTCTCCGTATATATATATATATATGAAAATTATTTCACGAAAGTAACACGTGAAAAATATTTATGATGAATAAAACCACGAAGGAAAGGAAACACAAAACGGTGCTCAAGCGCTTTCGTCTAATGACATCCTCAGGAACACTGAAATACATAAAAGGTTCCGGCCTATATATAGGTTACAGAAATATAAATAAATAACATACATACACACAAACACATATACATGTGTATAATATATATATATATATATATATACATACATATCTACATATATATACACATATATATACATACACATACACATATATATACATACACATACACATATATATACATATATATGCGATAAACGGAGAAGTAAAAATAAAACTTAAAAATTAAGGATTAGAGGATTAACAAAGAGGCAAATCGATTTTTAGCACAAGATCAAATGAGTTATAAAAATAATACAAATTTATACTGGAGATACGCCCGGGTTTAACACTTGCCTTCTTAGAGTCAAGTTTCGATATATATAAAAATAAATTGAAGATTAAAAGTAAATAAAGTAGCTTACAAGTTTACCAAAGATTGAGTGTCCTACCCTTTTTATCTAGGTTTGTTTTAAAGGAATTCAAAACAACAGGATCGAGTTGAAAAAGACCTTTGCTTATGTTGAAGTTATTTGAAAGTTGAATAATGGCAGACTCAAGAATATTTCTATTGACAATATTGCTCGAATGAAATAAAACTGAAGCATTATTCCAATCTATGTGACTTCCCCTAGTTACACGAGCAACGTCGACACGGTAGTCGAATTCCTCCCATACTCGCTCCAGCATGTCCGTTGTCACTGACTCTACGGCAGTAACAATGCGAGTTCGGAGCTCATCCAAAGATGTGGGCAACGGTGGCACGTACACAGTATCCTGCACTGTGACTGTGACTACCTGCACTGTGACTACCGATTTACAGCTCGAAAACTGCAACACACAAAACGCCTTCTGCTGTGCGGACGCCATTTTCACACTGATTGTTTGTTGCTAGGCTAGGCCACGGCCTGACTTTGGAGCCCTCTCGCGGTGATCTTGTAAAACTCGGAGATTTCCTCTTTCATGTGGTGTATGCCCAGTTGATGCACGGTTGATAGGTACGGAAGTATTCTCAGTTGAAATCGGATGAATCATTTTAAATAGCCCTGTATATATATATATTTTTTTTTTTCTGTAACCTATATATAGGCTGTAACTCTTTTTGTACTTCAGTGTTCCTGAGGATGTCATTAGACGAAAGCGCTTGAGGACCATTCTGTGTTTCCTTTCCTTCGTGGTTTATTCATCATAAATATTTTTCACGTGTTACTTTCGTGAAATAATTTTCATATATATATATATATATATATATATATATATATATATATATATATATATATATATATATATATATATATATATATATATATACAGGGCGTCCAAAAAAATGTATACACACTTTAACAGCTGATAGCTCAATTGATGTTTCTTTCTTTCCAAGTTAAACCCATTAGAATTAATAATGGCAGTCAGACTAAGCTTTGAACAAAGGAAATTCATTCTAAAATGCTACTGGAAGTGTGAAAACGCAGTTGAAGTGCAAAGACAGTTTAGGAGGGAGTTTCAAACAGATCCACCAACGCGACATACCATCACTCGAATTAGAGATAAGTTTGAAGCCGATGGAACTGTTCAGAATGTCCACAAGAAGCGTTCCGGAAGACCACGGACATCGACAAGCCCCACAAAGCAAGAAAGAGTACTGGAAACGTATCACCAAAGTCCAAGAAAATCTGTGCGGCAAGCGAGTCGTGAGGTAGGAATTTCAGAATCGTCTGTCCAACGCATTTTGAAGCGCTGTCAATGGAAAAGTTACATTCCAAGATTAGTCCATGCTATTAATGAAGATGATGATCCGGACCGAAGAGTGGAGTATTGCGAGTGGTACTTGGCACGATGTGGATATGGATTGGACGAAGGGGTTTCGTAGAATACCCTCCGCGTTCACCAGACCTCACACCACTAGACTTTTTTTTATGGGGATACTTAAAAGACAAAGTCTACGCTATAAAACCTGCAACAGTCGCTGAATTGAGAGCAGCCACTGAACGAGAATGCACACAAATACCAAACGAAATGTTTCGTGATGTTTGCGATTCCATTGCTTCGCGTTATCAGCAGTGCCTGGACCAGAACGGACGTCAGTTTGAAAACAAGCGTTGACAAAACAATTAAATAATGTCTGTAGATTCTATTACATTTTGAAAATGAAATGTATTTTAATAAACACCGCCTTTATAATTATTTAAAGTGTGTATACATTTTTTTGGGACGCCCTGTATTTAAGGAACAAGGGACCCTTCTGGGATATTAAATCCACTGTTGTCCGAATAAGTAATGGTAAATGGGAAATACTGAAGTTTTTCTTTTCATAATGAAAAGCCAACGCGGGCAACGGGTCACTATCAAAGAGGTGAGATTCTGAATGGAACTGTTCAGGTTAGCTTTAAACCTATACCAGTGTTTCTCAAACGGTGGGTCGCGACCTCCGGGGGGGGGGGGGGGGGGTCGAAGTTTACCCCTGTATTAGTGATTTTGCACAAAATAACAAAAACCAAACCTGCTTTGTGAGTTCGTTTACCTCTGTAGGGATGATAAAGGGTCGCGCTGATCTAGGACCCTCACACGGGGGCCGTGTGGAAAATCCGGCTGAGAAACACTGCCCTAGATCATGTCCCAAAGCTGGGTCCTATCTACTTAGCAGATAGCTGGTGAGGGAACCTATATTTTGGGGCCTCTTTGCTAGTGACCCGTTGCCCACTTTGGGCTTCCATCATGAAAAAGAAAAAACTTCATTATT
Organism: Bathynomus jamesi; assembly: GCA_023014485.1. Taxonomy (NCBI): domain Eukaryota; kingdom Metazoa; phylum Arthropoda; class Malacostraca; order Isopoda; family Cirolanidae; genus Bathynomus; species Bathynomus jamesi. The sequence goes on along the minus strand of JAJOZX010004409.1, from coordinate 204,344 downwards.
TGCTATTTACCATTACTTATTCGAACTATAATGGATTTGCGATATAGGTATAGTGTCTTCTTGATCTTCCGAGAATAGGGGCAGCTTACATGAATATGAGTAGAAGTAGGGCTCATATAAACCAGCTATAAGGCGATGTAAACAGGAACAAGACTCCATTCGAGCTCCAAAAGTCTGAGAGGCAAATTTAAGTAATAATAGTAACAAATTCTGGAAATTTGTCAAGAAAGAAACGGGTGCTAAGAATGCCATCCCATCAACAATTGATGGAGTGTCTGGGGAGGTAAAAATAGCTAAGTTATGGAGAACGAAGTGCTCAGACTTCCTTAACAGCGTGGGGAGAGTTAATCTTAGTGTAGGCTGCAATGCAACGACATTAGGTGGGACCAGTGAAAATATGGGAACTTCAGTACCTGAAATTAAGAGTCTGATTAAAGCGCTAAAGGCAGGCGTCTCACCATGGATTGATGACCCGTCGAATGAGTATTTAAAGTATGTTAATGATATGATCAGTCTTCACATCTCATTACTCAGTGGCGGACTGGCTCATAAAACATCACCAGCCAGGTATTGTCATAATGGCCCACGAAATGCTTTCTACTTCGATAAAACTATTTTTAGAATATAGGAATAATATTATTACAAATAAACAACACAGGGTGCAAATAAAAAAATTAGAGCATCTGCGTAAAACTGTTTGAACAATTCTAAGATTTTTAGGCATTAATTAATTTCCAAATTGTCAGTTATAAACTTTATAAAAAGATTTTTGATAAAACACAAACTTATGTATTATTTTATTATAAATTTATTGCTAATACAGGGTGGGGCACGGGAACCAAGTGTTTTTGGAATAATCAGGAAAATGATATTTATTTTTGTAAAGAAAATATATTGGTAGAACAACATTCGTAAGAACATAGCATTTCATGTCATAATAATCATGTACCGAAATTATATCTGGCATATGATGTCCTTGGCCGTCGACGCATTGTTGAAGGCGTTTACGAAAATTGGCCTCCACTCTTCCCAGCAGGTCTCTGTTGATTTGGATGATTTGTTGACGGATCGCTTCCTTCAATGCATCTAATGTACGGGGCTTGTCCTCGTAGACACGTGACTTGAGGTACCCCCATAGAAAGAAGTCACATGTGGACAAGTCAGGGGACCGAGGGGGCCATGCAATGTCACCAAATCTCGAAATGAGATGGTTGGGAAACAGGGGGCGAAGAACAGCCATTGACGCTCTGGCGGTGTGTGGCGTGGCCCCATCTTGCTGAAACCACAAATGTCGACGAGCAATACGCCTTCTTCGTAACTCAGGGATGAAAAGGTGTTCACCATCTCAATGTAACGCCCAGATGTTATGGTAACGGTAACCCCATTTTGTTCGAAGAAATAGGGACCGATGACGCCAAACTTTCCCACCGCGCACCAAACTGTAACCTTAGGGCTATGCAGCGGTTTTTCATGGAGTTGTCGCGGATTTTCAGCAGCCCAATACCGACAGTTTTGATTGTTGACGGCCCCATTAAGGTGGAAATGGGCTTCATCACTCATTACCACCATCATGTTTTCATTCTGCTCATAAAGTGCAAGCATTTCCTGTGCAAAATTCAGTCGTTGGGGGCAATCGTTTACATTCAATTCCTGCACCATCGCTAACTTGTATGGGTGAAAATGTAATTCTTCATGCAAAATCCGTCTAACAGTACGATTGCTGATTCCGAGTGCAGCTGAATGTCTCCGAGCAGAGCGGCCTGGGCTTTGCAACATCGCTTGTCTGACCCTTTCAACGTTCTCTGGAGTACGCACAGTGCGTTGCGGCCCCTTCGGTTTTGTTTTCATTATTGAGCCTCCTGTTCGAAGATTGTTAACCCAACGTAAGATTGTGTCACGAGCGGGAACAGAGTCATTTCGATGAATGTTGAATCTGCGGCGAAACGCACGCTGAACTGCTGTCACTGACTCGCCACTCCTAACAAAATGATCATACGCGAACATGCGGTGTTCTAACGTCCACTGCTCCATGATGGCACCTGAAAGATAAAGGTGAGTGTTAGTTAAAGTTAAATGCTATGAACCCAGGAATGGAATGCTACCTACCGCACGCCCCTCCCATTCCTAATGGCCGATTACTAGCTATTCAAAAAACACTTGATTCCCGTGCCCCACCCTGTATTTAGATTTAAACTTATAATGTATTACCGTGTTTTGTCAATTTTTTTCCACCGTTTTTGAGACTACTTGAACCATGGACACATGGGAAGTCATCAGAGGATCATATTTCAATATCAAGTGTATACCATGGCTAAGAAATTTCAGTGGTTTTCTGCTTCGTTGTACGGGGAGTGATCAGCTTAATTTCGATGTCCACGGAATGGCAGCGCTTGTTTACCTAATATCTTTATTATGTCCACTATTCTGGCAATAATTTGTCTTCGTTTTAAGACTTCCTCTCTTTGTTTATGTAATGCAAATGCGTGAAATTGAGAAACGTCGCGATCGTTCATCACATGAATGTAATTGTGAACATACCTGCTGTGTGTATTACTGGGTTCATGTTCGGAAAGTCTCTGGCTCGCACGCCGGAAGTCGCGGAAACCAGACACAAATGCCGACAAGTTCGGAGAACTTGGTGGCTCAAATGCCAAACAAAACGAGCAATAAAATGATTGAGTTTCTCCTGCAGAAGGACAACCATTGCCTTAGAACATCATCGTGAGAAGTCGTTTGCCGACTATATACTTTCACATCAAATGGCAGTTCATTACCTGGCTGAATCGGATGCTTTTCGAAGAAAAGCTTCAGGTCAGTACGTGGTGGATACTGGAAATGTTTGTTACTGGATTTCGAGGCACTAGCTTCAACTTGAATTTCCCTAAGGAGATTGGCATCAGCTTCTATTTCTTCAGCGTCAGACAGATTGACAGATTCAGATTCAGGGAACTTCACAGATTCAGATTCAAGTTGGTCCACAGAATCAGATTCATGGACTTCACAGATTCAGATTTAGGTTGGCCCACAGAATCAGATTCATGGAGCTTCACAAATTCAGATTCAGGTTGATATTCAGATTCAGGGGAATGTTCTGTAACATTTTCTATATCTTCCGCAAGTTGATCAGATTCCAAACAGTTGGCAGAGTATGCTTGTGGTTTCACAGGAGTTAGAAATGTAGTTGTTGATTTACACTTTTTTGCCAAATCCTTTATTTCTGCCTCCCGGTTGGCCTTCCGTTTTTGTGACCCAGATTTGTGTTTTGGCATGTTTAATCTGAAAAATGAAAACAAACGTATACTTCCAGGAAAAATGATATATATTAAATAAAGACTTCAAAAATTTTATTATATTAAATAAATACTTCAAAAATTTTATTAAAAACTTAATTTACTTTGGACCTTTTCCAGTTTGTGTACCGTTTTTCATATAATTTATTTTTGATTGGTCATACAACCGCCGTCGATTATAACAACTTCTTAAGAGATGTAAGTTCTTGATAACCTAACCTAACCTAACCTAACCTTCTGTTTTACTCTATGCTGTGCCTAACAGAAGCAAAGAAACACTAGAAAGTTGCATAAAAGCCAACATTGTAGAAAACGGTACATAAACTGGAAAACGTCCTTTACTTTTTTAATTAAAAAGTATAAAACTCAAACACACCTTTAATTGAAAAGTATAAAACTCAAACACACCTTTAACTAAAAAGTATAAAACCAAACAGTTTTATACTTTTAGTTTCATTTTAGTTTAATTTAAGTTTAATCTTTCTTACAAAAGTGTTCAAATCCGCGGCCTAGATGGCAACCAAGGTCTACCCCATAAGCTGCGCCATTATAAAATAGTAAAATTCTCATTGTCATAGATTTTATTGAAGCTTCCAGTGAAGATCACAGCACAACACTGAAATTCGGTTAGAGAGGCTAGAGCAGAGGCATACTATAGTTTACTAATAATTAGTATTTAATAGAGTATTTACTAGAGATACTTAAACGAATTGTTTACAACGGACATCACATCGAAAATGTTAATTTAAAAGTGGTAAAGGGTAAGTAAAGTAATTACTTACACGCACTATAAGCTAGATGGAAGACACAATAAAATGTACAATGGGTCCAAAGTCCACTGAGCTATAAACCACACATCTGGCCTTAGGCGTCACGAAGACGCCATAACGTCATGATAACAATGCAAATGAGCCTTGTGCATACAACATCGCGTTCTCATTGGTTGCACTAACGACAAGAATGCACGATCAAGGGTGTGCCCATTTAATTTCAAATTCACAACATGGCTTTTCTAGCATTAACGCCACCACCATCATCATCACTGTGAGTGTTCGAGAGATTCGCATTATAATTTTTGGAAAAAGTGTGGTCATGTGAATAAGGTTTTTAGTCTGTTTATTCTACTGCTGGGGGGCCCGCACATGGAGGGCCCATCGGCCAAATGACCGGTGGGCCGTCTGACTAGTCCGCCTCTGTCATTACTGTTCTCAGCCATGCTTGCTTACAGTTATATTCCTCCAGAGTTTGAGGGTTTATGTCATACCTCTTGTCAAAAATAAATATGGGGACAGTCTATCCAGCCAGCAATAACTACAGGGCTATCGCTGTTGCCTCTTGCTTCTCAAAATCACTTGAGAAACTTTTGCTATGCTGACTAAATGATTATTTATGGACGTCTCTTAATCAGTTTGGTTTTAAAAGGTTCCACTGAACTGACCTGTGCATTTATGTTTTGAAAGAGATTGTATTTAGATATACTGTCAGTAATTTAACTATTTATAGTTGTTTTTTGGATATAAGCAAAGCATATGATAGAGTGAATCACAATATTCCCTTTAATAAATTAGAAGACATGATTGTTCCAATGTATGTTTTAAATTTATTGAAATTTTGGTACACGCACCAAACCTTTACTGTTAGATGGAGCAATGTATTGTCGGAATGTTTTGGTTCCTCATGCGGAGTTAGACAAGGCTCCTTACTCTCTCCTCTGCTATTTAATATATTATTACTGGATTAACTGCTTCTCTTAATAAGGCAAGAGTGGCATGTTGTATATATGACATGGGGATAAATATGTCGATGATATGGTGTTAATAAGCCCTTCGGTGAAAGGTGTGGATCATCTTATAAAAATTTGTGAATCACATCCACAGAACCATGACATTAATTTTAATGTTACTAAAACTAAGGTTATCCAATTCCATCCTAAAAACTCAAACTAAACACTGATATTATTTTCAAAATGATAGACAAACCAATAGAGCAGGTACAAGAACTTAAGTATCTGGCTCAAACTATCACCAGCTCCTTGAGTGATGACTCAGACATAAGAAAATAATATCGAAGTTAATGCGCTCAGACAAACATGATTATAAGGAACTTCAAATTCTGTATAAGCGAAGCTTAAGACACTCTTTTTCGTACTTTCTGCACTAATATTTATGGGCAGCAACTCTGGGTTAATTATAAAAAAGGTTCCTGCAGAACCCTCAATTTGCTTTACGACAGATCCTATAGATTGCTGCATAAGTTACCTCCAAGATGCTCAGCCTCTCAAATGTTCGCTAACCGCAACGTTCCGAGCCTCCCTGAGGTAACAAGACGTGCTCAATGGAGTTTAATGCGAAGAATTAAAACCCCAAATGTCCAAGCTATTCATCAGTCCTGCTTTATGTTTTCTAGTCTGTGGACCTTTTGGTATGAAAATGTTTGTCCATAGGCTCGACTTAACTCCCGCATTAGCCATTCCACTACATATACTTTTTATTTTTATGAAACTGTTATTACTAATTTTATTATTTCTCGTTTCTTTACGTGTATTATTGTTATTTCTTTATTACCGTAGTCCTTTTCCGTTTTGGTATTTTAAATTTATTGTTTAATTAGTTGTATCGTTAATTACCTTGATGAATTCTGTACCTCTTTATTTTATAGGATCTGTCTCCTGCCAATAAACATTATTACTGTCATTATCATTATCGTCATTATCATTACCATATATATATATATATATATATATATATACATACACACACGTTGGTACTGTCACTACGTGTACTTTTTAGTTTTATTTTCCTTTTATTCCTTCTTTTTTATTGTCTTATCAGTGTGTAGTTTTTATTATTATTCGTTTATTATTACCTGTACGTGTCTTATTTTTATTTCTTTTTAGTCATAATTTTTAGTTTTTTAAAATTTATTATTGCTTGATTTATTTTATCGTTTATTACCTTCAAGAATATTCTTCTATTTTATGGGATTGTATTATTTTAGGGGATTTATATCCTCCCTTAAAGCTTATCCATTATCAGTATCATTATTATTAATATCCCAGAAGAGTCCCTTGTTCTATGCAAATTAGTTCTGTGTGTTCCATAAAAGCTATTTCATGGAACCATTCTCAGTTGGACCATATATATATATATATATATATATATATATATATATATATATATATATATATATATATATATATATATACACATATATATGAAAAATTATTTCACGAAAGTGACACGTGAAAAATATTTATGATGAATAAAACCACGAAGGGAAAAGAAACACAAAGGGGTGCTCAAGCGCTTTCGTCTAATGACATCCTCAGGAACACTGGAGTGAAAGGACAGATCAAGGCAATATATAGGTTACAAAAATAAACATACATACATACATATTCATATACATATACATATATATAAATATAATACATACATATACATATATATATATATATATATATATATATATACATATATATAGTAAGCATAGAAACAATTGTGGGAGGAGCAAACATTTTTATGGGAGATTGACACTTTTAGCACTTCAGCCGACATTCAATATAAATTCAAATGGCTTGTTTATGAAACAGGTCACAAAAGAATAAAGAAATAAAAAATAAATATAAATATAAATTGAGAAAAAATTAATTACAAAATAGTGCCTTAGTGATATATGTCACAGCCTTCCCTTCGTGGTTTTATTCATCATACATATATATATATATATATATATATATATACAGAGTGTCCCAAAACCATGTATACATTTTTAAAAAAACTTATAACAGGCGAACCCACTAACGGATTCAGATGATTTTTATTTCTTTTTATAGGTAAAATATACAACATCGAAATAATAGATAGTTTAATTTGTTTTAAACACGTAAGTGTTCGAAATGTCGACCATTGACATCAATGCACCACTGCGCTCTTTGATTCATTGATTGGCAGACTTCAACAAAAATGTTTGTGGGGATATTTCTACACGCTTCTTCAACTGTGCTCTTTAGTTGTTCAAGTGATGTAGGTCTTCTACTGTATACTTCATTTTTCAAATGACCCCATAAAAAAAGTCAAGTGGGTTCAAATCTGGTGAACGTGGTGGATACTCGATACTACCTCGTCGTCCGATCCACCGATAATGAAATGTTTCATCAAGGTAGTTCCTGTCATCCTGATGGTAATGAGGAGGTGCTCCATCTTGTTGAAAGTAAATGTCCTCATCTCCGTATAACTGTCGAATTGCAGGAAAACCTTTTCCCCGAAGCATGTTGAGGTAGCTATGACCGGTAACTGTACCATCGAAAAAGAATGGACCAACCAAACCTTTGGAAGAAAACCACACCAGACAGTTATAGCCGGTAAATTTACATGTCGTTCCACATAAATGTGTGGATTTTCTTGTGACCAGTATGTGCAATTATGACGATTAATTATACCATTCAACTTAAATGTAGCCTCATCAGACCACACAATTTTGTCCGCAAATTGGCCATCTTCTGTTTTTTTACTCGAAACCATTCGCAAAACTGGATTCTGCGATCCGGATCATCCTCATTCAAGGCATGTAATAATCTCGGGATGTAAGATTTCCATTTAGCATTCTTCAGAATTCTGTGGACACTAGTCTTACATTTCCCTGTTTCAGGAGCACATTGTCTCACAGATTTTCTTGGTGATCGGTTGAATACCTGTAGCACTTCATCAGAAGTGTTAGCATATGTTGATGTCTTTGGACGCCCAGTCGCTTGCTTGTACACATCATGCACAGTACCGTATACTTCAAATTTCTCACAGATACGTGAAATGGTAAGTCGAGTTGGAGGATTAGTTCCAAAATTGTCTCTCCACTGTTGTTGAACCTTTGATATCTTCTCAACTTTAAAATACGACTTTAGTATCCATTTTCGTTGCTCAAATGATAAGCGCACACTTCCATTTTCCATGTTTACTGTAGGCAGGCAAGGCTATTACTAATTTCGATTTTGTATCTCCTTAGGCTAGGCAAGGCTGTTAACAATTTCGCTGTTGTATCTCCTTAGGCTATAGGCTATAAAAAGAAATAAAAATCATCTGAATCTGTTAGTGGGTTCGCCTGTTATAAGTTTTTAAAAAATGTATACATGGTTTTGGGACACTCTGTATATATATATATACATATAATGTTATAATGTTTCAGACCAACAAAGACCCTAGAATCCACTCATTAGAATCCACTCATGGCTGGTCTACCTAACTGTGTTCGTAATTGAGTATTGTGCATGTCCTCCGTGGTGGCGGAGGGGACCTACAATTTTACGTGGGTTCCGAACCACAACAACATAAGAAATTTATGTAACAACTGCATGTACATTCGCAACGACCAATTTTTGCAAAACTAAATAATTATCAATTAAAATCTAATTAATTATCGATTTAAAACTAAAGATAGATTCTCTGGATCCAGAGGATCAAGTCATAATAGACTACTGTCCACAAATATGTTACACTCTATATCTATTTATAACCGCCATGCAAATATATCAGATCCAAAGAATCCAGTCAATTTCATTACGGTATCCATCAATACTAGTACCTTGCCAACGAAAAATAAGTCAATCCATATCGATTGCGGACCAAGTCAAAATTTACAACCATATACATTACAATATATATACTTAGGAGGAAAAGTGTAGGTGTGGCCGTAAAGACTGTACAGTAATTTAGAATGTGTGTGCACCCATTTTGGGTCTCCCATTTCAAGGTGTTTGTGGTGCAAGTGAAGATCATGAGTTTTTCAATACCTCACAGTAATATGGGGGGGCACCGCTCGGCAGAGGAATCTCTTTAAATGGGGTGTGTAAGGACAGAGAGTATCCCCTAACCCAAGATGCTGCCTCCCTATATCCCACAACACTTGTGTTGAGCTGTAGGATCTATTACCACAAAGCCTTAATTTTACTACCTTAAACTATACCGAGTCTATCAACATATGCGTCTAATCGATTTTTAAACATGTTTATAGACGTGCTACTAATTACTTCTACCGGCAAACTATTCCAGCTATTTACTATTCTATGCGTAAAAAAGTTTTTGGCAACTGCTGTCTCGAACCTTCTACTTGTCAACTTACATCCGTTATTTCTTGTCCTATTATATTGAAATATTTCGAAAAAGCTATCTCTATCTACGTTATCGAACCCATTCATAATTTTGAAAACCTGGATTAGATCACCCCTTAGCCTCCTAGTCTCGAGTGTCGTCAATTTTAACTCCTTAAGCCTATCCTCATACGACTTTGACCTAAGCGACGGAATCATCTTAGTTGCCCGTCTTTGAACTCTTTCGATTTTGTCTATATCTTTGCGCATATGCGGATTCCAAAATTGGACCGCGTACTCCAAATAGGGTCTAACTAATGATTTATAAAGAGGAACTATAATATCGCGCGATTTGTACTCGAAATTTCGAGCTATAAAACCTAACACTTTGTTCGCCTTATTGACCGTTGCTGTACTTTGTTTCGCTACTTTCGAATCACCAGTGACGATAACTCCTAAATCTTTTTCCTGCTCTACGCTTGTTAAATCTTTTCCTGACATACTATACGCAAAATTACCGTTACGCGAACCTATATGCAAAATTTTGCACTTATCAACGTTAAATCTCATTTGCCATGTGACTGATCAATCAACGATTTTATTCAGATCTTCCTGGATTTTACCTCTATCTTCGTCATTAATCGCCCTACCACCCAGCTTCGTGTCATCCGCAAACTTTGAAACTGTACTGGCTGAGGCCGACATCTAAATCGTTAATATATATAAGAAAAAGCAAGGGGCCCAATACAGAACCCTGAGGAACGCCACTCGCTACATTAGCCCAACACGACTCCGCTCCATCAACGACCACCCTCTGTTTCCTATCTCGCAACCACTCTTCTAGCCAATTTATTACTACACCCCTGATTCCATGAGCCTTAGTTTTTTTCAATGAGTCTTTTGTGCGGCACGGTGTCAAACGCTTTTTGAAAATTTAAATACACTACATCAACCGCCCGATGTCTATCGTAAATGTCAACCACGCTTTGGAAAAATTCTAAAAGGTTAGTTAAGCAAGATTTGTTTCGCCTAAAACCGTGCTGCGTATTTCTAACTAGTTTATGCAATTCTAAGTGTTCGACTATACGATCCCTAATTATTGATTCCAGTAGCTTACCTACAACAGACGTTAAACTCATTGGCCTATAATTTCCCGCCGCACCTTTATCGCCTTTCTTAAAGATAGGTGTTACGTTTGCTAACTTGAAATTATCTGGTACGCACCCCACAGAAATAGACGCATTAAAAAACTTTGTTATCGGCACAACAATGCTATCTTTTAATTCTTTTAGTTGTGTGGGATATATGGAATCCGGCCCCGGTGATTTACGCGTTTTCATTTTATCAATATAGCGCATTACCTCCGCTTCACTAACCACGATATTATCCAAAATATTACCATTATCAAAAGGTATTATGTCTATGACCGTAGGGATATTCGTTACATCTTCTATAGCAAAAACTGACGTGAAAAATTCGTTTAGCAAGGTAGCCATTTCCTTGTTTTCAGAAACTAGATCTCCGTTTACATTTTTCAAAGGCCCCAAAACACTTTTTAATGGATTTCTATTATTGACGTATTGAAAGAATCGTTTGAGGTTTTCTTTACCGTCACGAGCTATGGAGATTTCAAATTCGCGCTCGGATTTTTATTACACTTTTCGCCTCACGCCTTAGAGATATGTAGTTGTTTCGTAACCACAAATTGTCTTTATCGCACTTATGTAGCCTATAAGCCCTATCTCTACTCTTTATAATGTCTCCTACTCTAGAAGTAAACCACAAGGGCTTGTTGTTTACTTTCGCACGCTTAATTTGTACGGTACACATTCCTCATTTATAGTCCTAAATACTGTTTCGAACGATTCCCACATTAGTTTTGCGTTGGAGTTCCCTATTACGTTTTCCCAATTGACGTGTGACAATTTATTTCGAAATTTACTAAAGTCTGCGTGCTGGAAGTTAGGAATTTTAGTCGAGTTAGCTGGTTTCGAGTGACTTACTGAGAGGACAAACTCTACCATATTGTGATCGCTATTCCTTAACGGTTCTATTACTTGAAGATCAGTAATTAGCCTATCATCCGTAGTTATTACTAAATCTAAAATACTGTCCAACCTCGTAGGTTCCCCAACCTTTTGAATAAGAAAGCTATCCTCGAGAAAATTAACTAAACGATTATCTTCCGCGTCTCCCTGCATTGTATCGTAATTCACGTTGGCGCAATTAAAGTCACCCATAACTAAAGCCTGTTCACTACCGATTATTCTCTTTAGTTCTATATAGGCCTAAATATAACCGCAACAAGAAGTTTGAAATCGTTCAATTTAAGTTCTGCTATAGTCGAATCTTCGGTTCTGAATTGTGTGCCTTACTTCTATAACATTCGCAATATTATCTTTGATATACAACATAACACCGCCTCCTCGCCTACCTATTCTGTTTTTAACAAAAAGTCTATAAACTTTATATATACGTATATATATATATATATATATATATATATATATATATATATATTATATATATATATATATGTATATATATATGTATATATATAATTTTAAAAACTTTTTAGCACGAACGAACGCTTCGCAACAGAGATTGTACACCTACCATCCGCTTGCTTCTCTGTCCGTTTAATGGAGGTTTAGGATTAAGGGTAATCGGAAGAATTACTGGATAATACTGTAGACAAAATAAATTATATAAATACTTTTCTGTATATGAAAAGAAATTTCAAAAGCACTCGATAGGATTGGTTAATAGGTTAAACCTGAAAGGTAAAAAAGGTAAAATGTATAGTTGATAAATAAATAATGTATGATACAACGAGTTCAGTAACAAATATAATGAAGAAATATATGAAAAATATGTTAGCGTTGTTTGAAAGTATTTGATATGTGATTACAGTGACTTCCAAATGGGTTTTACTGTAGGACCCGTTTATCCGCTGCATACTTCCGGCGCAATCCCTGTCGCGAGCGAAGCAAGGGTATTCGGTTCGACCTCAGACACGAGTGACGTGAGCTTTCAGCGAAACGTTCATGCGTTACCCTCGTGTCGTTATTTCCAAAAAACTTTCTGATGAAGTTTTCAGATAAAATTTTCCACCAATATTTCAACCAAAATTTCTAAAAGATTTCTCAGCCATAAAGCTTTCGAAGGAACTTTCCCGTCAAATGTCTTTGCCTCCGCAATACTGCAAATGTTTCAGATCACGTGACTGATGACGTGATTGGTGAACTCGAAATCAGCTGTTCTCTCAGTGCTACAAAGGCCAATGTCATTAAATCATTAGGTGCACCGCAATGAGCCAATTTCCTGAGCAAGATGATGCAGATGAAGATGAATAATGAAGAATGAATTTTCTTAAAGCCAAAACAGCAGCATGATTTTGAAAAAGATCAAATGAGAGTGCATGTGTGCAATTTACTGAAATATAGAAATAATGTTTGCTAATAAAGGTTGAATTTTGATTATAGAAAGACACCTTCAATCACATTTTTCTCAAAATGCAAAATTTTGACATTGGCCCTTCTAGCTTTCAGCCTTAGGTTTGAAGTTCAAATGTTGCGGGGGAAGTCCATTTGAAGTCTTTCACTTCGAGTGTCTATAGCCCACTGTGAAGTATAACGAAAGAATCGTCATGTTATGGTTGGCATTTCATAAAATAAGTTTGGTGTTCGTAAGTGGACGTATACTGTACGTATAATTCCGCTACGCACAAGGTAATCTTGAAGAACTACAGCTTCAGACCAAAAAAATAGAATACTGTCTCAAATCCGCTCTTGACTACTGGTGTGCCAATTAATCGGCATCGGCATCGGCCAAATTTAGACGATTCTCTCACCGATTCTTTAAAATTTTAAAATTTTCATTACAAAACAAAATCTATATTTACAGAAAACTTAACAGATAAAAAAGCTATTTCTGATCATTTATACTCATTTCAAAGTGTAATAATATAAAAATATTTTACATTCATGAAAAAGACAAAGCTTAATAAGCTAAGTTGCCCATAAATTTACATTTTCTCTAACTAACTAATCTCTAAATATTATAAACTATTGTAATCTCCTATTCAGTTATGTTTATTGAATACTGCCAATATATTAAACCTTTATCAAAGATTTTTTAACTCTGCGTCTTAGTATTTAATTGGTGCACCCTTGGCCCCGATTACGGCCTCCAATCGACGTGGCATCGCGTCGACAAGCCTCTCGCATTCTTCTGTAGTTATCGATTGCCAGGTTGTCATGAAATACCTCTTCAGTTCACTAAGTGTTCCTGATTTATGCTTTTGAACCTTCTGCTTAACAATATTCCAAAGATTTTCTATCAGATTAAGATCGGAAGAATTAGCTGGCCATGGTAGTACTTTAATTTCATGACCATCAAACCACGTAGATGTTGCGCGAGCCGCATGAGTTGGAGTCAGGTCATGTTGAAAAATAGTTTGTCTCCATACAGATGTTTTGCACACTCCAGCATGAAGTATTCTAAGGTTTCTTGATAAACGTGACTATTGACAATCCTATTTACAAATGCAAGTGAATTTATGTCACCAAGGTTAAAGGTTCGTTAATACAAAGGCAGTAGGGGTTATGGTGCCACTAGATACTGTTTTATTTGTTCGCTATATTCATTCATTAGTGTCGCCAGATTATTTTGATAAGGATATACTATATATATATATATACCCCCGCAAGGGGGTTCTAAGCTCGTGCTCTTGAGTGCTCTTTGTGCTCGTTTGTACGTGCTTGTTCCTGGAGGTTTCACGTGCGCCTCCGGCCCTAGCACCCAAGGATGATGGGGCTCGACCCTGCAGTCCTTGTCATCCTTGGTCTTTTTCCACTTCGACTGTCCCCTCCACCCTTTCTTTTTCCTCTGTCTTTCCTCTCACTTTTTCTTTGTTTTTCCGCCGAGATATGCCCTTTTAAATAGAGGCGAATCGGTTCTTCCCGAACTTTAAAAAAAAAAAAAAATATATATATATATATATATACACACGCATATCGAGTGATTTTTTTAAGCATCTGATACACGTGTAGAGAAGGTACAGTAAAAATCTCATGTTTTATTTCAGTTAATAAAAAAATACAAACCTTTTAAAGTATCGGATGTTTAAAACGGCACTATATATATATATATATATATATATATATACTGTATATAATATATAAAAAAAAAAAATATATATATATATATATATATATATATATATAATTATTACATTGGATAATAAGGTATTATAAAAGTATTTAATTTTAAAAAATGGAATCCGAATTCGGTTGAATTATTTTCAATTATTAATTTTGGGAAAATTTCTGCGGACTTATTTGAAGCCGCTGAAGAAAAGACCTGAAAACTGTTGGTCTTCCAGATAAAGTTAATATTAGAAGCTTTAGTCTCTCTCTCTCTCTCTCTCTCTCTTTGTTTTTCACACACACACACACACACACACACACATACACACACACACACTTTAAAGTGTACAGTGGTTCCACACGAATTACATTTTATTTACAAAATGTTAAGCGAATGATAAGATATATTAGAGAAGTCAAATATTTTCCAGTGTCTATTTTCACATTTTATAAAGTCACTTTAATCATACCGTAATTATCAAGGATATGAACACGTGATCGAAGGTCGACCTGTTTTTCCACGTTCATTTATATTTATTTATAAATAAATGACAGAAACACAATACTTTAAAAGCTTTGATACACGGATCACTTCGGTAATGTTGTTCATATATGGGACTACTTCATTATATACTGTATACATATATATATGTATAACTATATATATATATATATATATATATAAGACTCTCGCATTAAAAATAAAAGACATGAGTTTTGTTTAATGTTTTTAGAAAAAAATAGACATTTGAGTGCATTCTTACATAGGTTTTCTTCTCATTCTGTCTCTACAAAGAGTGGTAGCTTAATCGACTTGATTTTCCGTGTCTTTAGGATTTGTGGTCTTCAATTTTTGGGCAATGAGGTTAAATTTATGAAGGATGCTTTCGCTGAAGTGGGTTATCCCGAGATGTTTCGCAAATATCTCGGGAACGAAAAAGTACTTTAGTGCTACCTAAACTTTAGTTTTAACTATTAAATGTGAGTTGACAATAGAGTATTTAAGTAATTTCACTAATCTGGTTACTAAAATTGTGCTATAAGAAATTTCCTTCGTTGCGCTAAGCCTAAATTTGCCTCTGATAATGGCCGAGTTTTAAAAATTTCATGTGGAAACTGTCACAAAGTTTATATTAAATAATAAATTTAAATAATTAATTATTACATTAAATTAACTATTACATTAAATAATAATTACATTAAATAATAATTACATTAAATAATAATTTTGGTGACAGAATTTATAAACATAAATACAGTTTTATAACCGGCGACCCTAATTCGGCCTGACATCAGCATACGACTATATCAGATCATTTTATTTTTAATACTAACAAGCAGAGCCTTCGGTTCCCTGCCCTACTGGCGGGGCTTGTGCTTCGCAAATTCGCCTACAGCGAGGGCACGTTAGGGTTACTCCTTTGGGGGGTAGGTCATTCTCCCTCTCCCCAAAACCCTCTCACCCCCCTTTATGCAACTTGGGGGGGCTAACCCCTACCTCCCTTGTTGCATAACCGCCTCCCCCATTAGAATGGCCGAATGTGTGTCAGCTTTACATAATGCAAAGGGAAAAGTAAGACGATTCTGAATATATTAATTTAATAAACCTGTTATTATCATACATATTGACTTGTTAGCAAATCAAAAACTTTGGAAGAAGCCGAAGTGTCTATTTGTGTGTGTGTGTGTGTGTTTCTCTCTCTCTCTCTCTCTGTATAAATACATAAGGTTTCCCAGAAAAATATCCCCATTTTTATTTGCCTGTTATTTTATAATGGATGTATATTTTATTAGTGGAGTTTCTTCGTCAGGAAGGTAACAGAGTGGGTTTTTTAATTTATATGCTTATACGTATACATTTCTAATCTTTCATTACTTGATAACTAATAAATATTGCATATTAAAACCGTTCTTTCACCATTTCATACTTAAAGCAGTAACTTTTCTAAATTTCGTAGAAATTAGGAAAAGCCGATACCGCTACCAATAAACTATAGCCCAGTTAAGGCCATAGAAGACCTTATTAAACTATAATCTTTAAGGAAAGCTAAGTCTTGACTTAAGCCTCCTTCAGAACCTCGTCTACACGGAACAATATGGCTGAACCTTCAGTGATACCGCGTTTGCACCTGGAACGGAAAATCAAGATCGTTGAGTGGGTTCATGTGACAAATTCCGTGATACGGATGTGGAAAAATATTTGCCAAGAATATGGATGCAGAGATCCACCCGATAGAAAGACAATATCACGAATTATTAGAAATTTTCAAACAAAAGAAATGTAAGCAATCAACATAAGGGTGATAGTGGTAGGCGACGATCCACAAGAACTGTGCAACATGTAACTATGGTTCATGAAATTATTGCTCGCAGTCCGCAGAAGTCAATTCGACGTTTGGCAGCAGAAGCAGGTATTTCACGAACATCTGTGTATCGTATACTTCGTACCGAATTAAACCTTTTTCCTTACAAAACTCATTACCAAGCTTCACTGACTAATGTTCAAAAACAAAAACGAATGGAATTCGGAACATGTCTGTAGCAAAGCTAGAAGAAGATTCTGTTTTTTTTAAACACATCCACTTCACTGACGAGTGTTATGTATATCTGTTTAGGGAGATTAATAAGTAAAACTTTCGTTACTGGGGAAGTCATATTGGCGCTCCAGTAGTGAAGTGTTGCGTAGTGTTGCTAAAATCAACATTTCGGTAACGCAAAAGTCATATCGTCACATGCTACAAGATTTCTACTTACCACAACTAATTAGTTTGTCTCGTAAAAGAAATAACTGCATTACCACAGATTCAGGTTTCAGCAGGATGGAGCACCTGCACATACTGCTTGTGAAACGCGCAACTTTTTGAGGAATTATTTTTCCGGGCGACTAATCTCCCTTCATGAGCCAGTAGAATGGCCTCCATACTCGCCTGACCTCACACCCCCTGAATTTTTATTGGTGAGGTTACATAAAAGACAGGAGCTATTCTACCAAGTCTAAGACACTTGAAGACCTAAGGGCGAAAGTCTATGAGGCAATCAACAACATCCCAGCTGAGCAATTTCCAAAAATTATATCAAACATTTGCGTAAGGTTGAATATCGTTAAAAAAAAAATGTTGATTACACTTCATATGTTGTTTAATTAATGTTAATAAACTCCTATGTTTTACGTACCTATTGCGTTTCTCTTTGAACTGAACTGAATAACCTTTATTGATAAAATAAGTACAATTTTCACAATTTTTGTTTTAGTTTTCACATAAATGCTCGTAACTGTGAAGTTAGACTATTTATTTTATTTAATTTGGCATTTAAGCTTTAGGCTTTACTGGGTTCTTAATTAAAAATAAAACGAACGGATAGTTATTATTATTAATAATATATAAGTTATGAATAAGAGTTATTAACTAGACCGTATATTAATGTAAAGTTATTATTATAGATATAAAACAAATACAAAGTCATTATTGAAGTTATAATACCAATACTATACAAGGAAATCAATATTAGACATGAGAGATAAACAATCACGAGTAATGTATCTTTAATCCTAGATTACAAACGAGAAATGAATAAGTAATAGAGTAATGTCCATTTAATCTTAGATTTTTATCAATATTCCATTATTAATCGAGATTTCAACTTGGTTTTAAACGAATTTACATTCACAATATTTTTTTATATCAGCATTTATATCATTCCATAGTTTCTGTTACCGTTATTCGGGCATTTATTGTCAAATTTATTAGATAGATAGATACAAGTTTTGGATTATTCCTTTATTATTTCCTGGACGCGTCTACACGGTCCATTAATACTGATACCGGAGATCGTCTAGTTCCGGTTACATATTAATCCAATGAAAGTGGGTAATTTTTGAGACGAAGACAATCTAAATTGAGGAATAATATACTTTGATCTATTTCTGATCTGATATGAGCGGATTTCTTGATGAGTTACAAAATATTTATTTACCCAATGTAAGTTAATGATTTTGTTCTTAAATAAAAATAAAATGTACCAGTTTGCTTACATCATCGAGCTTTAGTAGTTTTAATTCTTTAAATAATGCACTAGAATGACCATGGAAATCAGCATCAGATAATAACCTTATTGCTCTTTTTTGAATAACAAAGATACTGTTGAAAGTGTTGTTAGCGGAGTTAGCGAGTTTCCCTAAACAAGGGTGCAGTACGCTATATAAGGAAGAAGAAGAGTATGATACAGCGTTATTAAAACCTGTGTACGGACTACATGTGTAAATTTAAACATTATAGGAACGCCCCTTGAAATCTTTTTTGAGACATAATTATTTACATAATAATTGCAAATTCTTATCTAGCATTATACCAAGAAATTTTGTTACAGTACACTCCTTTACAGCGATTTCATTAACATTAAGTTCATCAAGATATACATTTCTTTTATTAGTAAAAATCATGAAATTCGTTTTACTGGTATTTAGGAAGAGTTTATTGGTGGCCAATCATTTCATTACATTGATAAACTCTGATTTAAATATATTCTTAGCTGAATTTAACATCTTTGCAAGAAAAAGGCACAGTTGTATCATCTGCAAACATTATGAAGTTAAGTATATCAAATCAGCGTGGAAGGTCATTTACTGTATATACAGGGTGTCTCGGAAGTCGCGCACCATAGGCTTTATTCAGATTTACGAGGTTTAAGAGTCGAAATGGTTTATAAGTGATGTTTAATCACAATATATGTTCGATAATGTTCGAATAATAAAATTAATAGTATGTACAATTAATCAAAAAGCTATCTTAAAATAATTAAATTGAATGAAGCTATATTAGCCAAGAGTGTCTCAGAAGTAATATAGCTTCATTCAATTTAATTATTTTAAGATAGCTTTTTGATTAATTGTACATACTATTAATTTTATTATTCGAACATTCTCGAACGTATATTGTAATTAAATATCACTTATAAACCATTCGACCCGTAAACCTCGTAAGTCTGAATAAAGCCTATGGTGCGCGACTTCTGAGACACCCTGTATAATAAAAATAACAGTAGACCCAAGACTCAGCCCTGTGGTACACCATGTTTGACAAACGTTTTAGTTGAGCAGATACAAAATTAAATCTATAAAAATTATATCTGTTAGGTAAATAACTTTTAAACCAATCACTGATTGTTCCCCTGAAGCCGTAACAATATAATTTATTAAGTAGAATATTATGGTCTATTACACCAAACGCCTTACTCAAATCCATAAATATTAAATACTGATATCATTATTTCTTTGTTCTCTTTAGCTATATTTGCATTTTCCATAAGATTTAAAATAGCCATTTCCGTTGTTTTATTACGGAAGTCGTATTGATTTGGAGATTGTAGGATTCTAGTTCTAACATTGATGTGGATATTGCTTTAAAAATACTTTGATTGATAATTTTAGCCAAAGTTACAAATATCTTATCGTTAACAAACTTCAATATACTCGTAGGTACAAGAATGTTTTGAATGCTATTTTTTGTACATTTTAATTTACCAGTAATATTCCAGACCTCAGTAGAGGTCGCAGGAACAAAAGAAAATGAATTTAGTGGGTTGAGTGGCATATATTCTAGAGGTGAGTGATCATCATTTAGTAACTGTGAGCGAAGCTTATCAGCTATTGAAGTAAAATGGTTATTTAAAGAGTCTGCAGTAGAAGTATCATCAGTAATTTCTTTATTATCAACATTTAGTTTCTCTTTGGAATTTTTCCTAATTTGGTTTCCGAGAAGACTGTTTAGGGTTGTCCAAGCGTTTTTCACGTCTCCTTTATGTTTGGAAAATTGATTGTTATAATAGTTATATTTTGCAATTTTGATTATTTTAGTTAATTTTTTTCTATATTGAATTTTGCTTTGTAATTGCAACTTGAATAATTTATCTCTGTATTTTTATTGAAATGATAATTCCTGGAGTGATCCATGGATTTGCATCACTTTTGAGCGAAACTGTTTTCCTCCTTAAAGGAAAACAAGTATTAAAAATATGCAATAAGGTATCACAGAAGAACTTAAATATATGATCTGGATCATTCATAGGTTCGTCACAGTCAAATCGAATATTTTTTACAGACCCAATAAATTTTCTTTCGTTAACCTTTGAAAATATTCTGTAATCAATAGTTGTTTTATCTGGAACCTGAACAATGTTATCGTATATAGTTAGTAGGATAATGATCACTGATGTTTGTGGTTATAATTCCAGAATATACAATTATTTACAAATATATTATCAATCGTAGATCCTGTTGTTCGATTACCATAGTTGCAAACTCGAGTGGGTTTAGTAAAAGTATGACTAAGATAGAAAGAATTCACTAAATTTAAAATTTTATGAGATATTGCTTCAGATTCCAAATTGATGTTGAAGTCACCGGCAACTATGGCATTCGATTTATGGAAGTTGCATAACATGTTATCCAAGTGAATTAGAAAGCTATTGATCTTAGTAGGAGGTGATCTACAGTATATATCCCATGAACAGAATGCACATTACTTTTGTCTTTTATATTAACAGTCAGGTTTTCAATATCACCATTACATACAGAAAATACTTCGTCAGAGTCGTAAGTTTTATGCGCATACACAGACACACCACGCTCCCTGAACCTGACCATCTTTTACAGTATGATAAAGAACGTAATTATCTATATTATACAGGTTTTTAATATAGCTATTTAACAGGTTTCAGTAAGAATTATAATATTAAATTTGACCGTAGAAGTTTTCAAAAGGGACAATAAGTAATAATAGTCCCTTCGTAAGCTCCGGATATTTAGATTTAGCATTGAAAGATTTTTATAAATATCTTTTTGTAATACAAAGGCATTAAACTCGTCGGTCGGTGAGACCACCAAATTAATTGCCTACACATACACATGATTCCTCTTCTATATACTCTATAGCAGGGGTGTTCAACCTTTTTTCATGAAGGGCCATATTTCAATTAATGACCCACACCAAGATAAAATTTTATTTTAAAATAAAATTTTATTGAAATAAAATATTACATTAGATAATGAGTTTTCTGTATCCGTCAGCCTGATACAAATCTTTGGTGGGCCGGACTCTGGCCCGCGGGCCGTATGTTGGACAAGCCTGTTCATATAGAATTTTTTTTTCATAAAATTATTTATATCGGGACATAATATTATATTATGAAAGTGTTTATCACTGAAAGCTATTTTGTCAGTGGTTCGCAAACAATTTCACTGAATACAAAATACAAGAATAAGGAGTTCTCGCCTAGTTGAGCCGAGAATGGGAAAGTCGACTGAAGAGATTGTGTGCCTCGCAGGCCTTCCATGTGCCGACTTCTTTGTAGTTTTCATAGCCTCGAATATTCTTTTTCTAACAAGGTGAACTCCTTCGATCGGGGTATTCTGCGTTGAAGGATTCTTTTTCTTTAATATATAATTAGCTTGTGTAGAATTTTTTTTTTTTAGCTTCGAACATTTACTTAGAAATAGGGGCAATTGTTGGGACACATCTGGTATATACAGGGTGTCCCAGAAGTCTGGACTCATAGAGAAAATAGGCATATTTTTAAAGTGAAACAAACAACATCTCTAATATCAGTTTTACATATTTCAGGATAGGAAATACCCTGATGGCTCACTATACCAACCAAGAGAAGGTGGAACTGATATTGCTACATATTTCCGGAAAAAGCCAGAGGGAAGCATGTCAGTTACAGTATTTCACGAACATGTCTCCCTCTGGCTTTTTCCGGAAACATGTAGCAAATCCAGTTCCACCTTCTCGTGATTGGTATAATGAACCATCAAGGTATTTTCTTCCCTGAAATATGTAAAACTGACATTAGAAATGTGTTTGTTTCACTTTAAAAATATAATGCCTATTTTCCCCTATGAGTCCAAACTTCTGGGACACCCTGTATATATATATATATATATATACGTAACCATATTATACGTTGGGAACAAATAGTTTCAGATGTAAATAAAAGGGAAAAAGGCATTCGAATTCCTTTTCAAATGGAATCTAAATAATTGTAATTTCGTTGATAATGACGAGAAGTTTAGACAGTTATTTCCTCGGAATTCATTACGGAAATTAAAATTTCTGAAATTTCAAATCCGAAAACTATTTGGAAAGGTCGATCACAGAGGTTATAATAGTTATAATTCATTTAGTGTCCCCTCTCATCTCTTTCTCTCTCTCTCTCTCTCTCTCTCTCTCTCTCTCTCTCTCTCTCTCTCTCTCTCTATATATATATATATATATATATATATATATATATATATATGTGTGTTAAACACAGACCGTGCATGGAACAAGGAACTCTTCTGGGAAATTACATCCACTATAGTTCGAATGAGTAATGATAAATGACAAATATTATAGTTTTTTTTTTTTTTTTCATGATGGAAAGCCTAAAGTGGGCACCGGGTTACTCGCAAAGAGGCCCCAAAATATAGCTTCCCTCACCAGCTATCTGTAAAGCAGATAGCTGGTGAGGAAAACTATATTTTGGGGCCTCTTTGCGAGTAACCCGGTGCCCACGTTGGGCTTTCCATCATGAAAAAGAAAAAACTATAATATTTGTCATTTATCATTACTTATTCGAACTATAGTGGATGTAATTTCCCAGAAGAGTTCCTCGTTCCATGCACGGTCTGTGTTTAACATATAAGTTTCTCAGGGGACCATTCTGAGTTTGTATATATATATATATATATATATGTGATGAATAAAACCACGAAGGGAAAAGAAACACAAAGTGGTGCTCAAGCGCTTTCGTCTAATGACATCCTCAGGAACACAGTGTTCCTGAGGATGTCATTAGACGAAAGCGCTTGAGCACCACTTTGTGTTTCTTTTTCCTTCGTGGTTTTATTCATCATAAATATTTTTCACGTGTCACTTTCGTGAAATAATTTTCATATATATATTATATATATATATATACGATACAACTCAGCATGGTTCCCTGAGAAACTTTTATGTTACACACAGACCGTGCATGGAACGAGGAATTCTTCTGGGAAAATTAAATCTACTGTAGGTCCGAATACTAAGTAAATGATAAGGTGAAAAAGTTTTCGTACATTTACTTACAAAATTATTTAATACTTGTGTGTCCCCCTTTTCTTTGAATGACTTCAATGATTCGTTTTGAGTATTTTTATACAAGGTTTCGACATCTCTCAGTAGAAAGTTTATCACATTCTTCTAAAGAAAATTGTTGCAATTCATTCAGATTCGAAGAGTTTCTCTTGCGCACAACTGTTTTCAAATGAAACCATAAATTCTCGATTAAAATGAGATCTGGGCTTTGACTGGGCCACTCAAGAAACTTGAAATTCTTTTGCTGAATCCATTTCATGGTGCTCTTACTTTTTATGTTTTGGATCATTATCTTGGTGCAGTACTCAACTGCGATCCATTCGCAACTCCCGAACTGAAAGTAATACATTTTCTTCTAAAATTTCCCGTTGCTCGTTGTTCCCGAATAATTCAATTTTGGTCTCGTCTGTCCAGAGAATTTTCTTCCAGAATGCAAATCCATCATTTTGATGATCTTTGGCGTATTTTCAATGGGTTTCTTTGTGCGCATTTCGTAGCAGGGGTTTTCTTCTTGCAACTCTTCCATGCAGACCATCCTTTTTCAATGTACGACGTACAGTAGAGGGATGGACATCGATCTCAAACAGTCTTAATATTTGCCAAATATCACCTGCAATCACTCGTGGATTCGCTGCAGCCATTCTTTTAATCCATCTAGCTGTACGTTCTGAAATTTTGCAAGGTCATCCACACCTTGGTAGAATTTTGATTGTTCCAAAGCCTTTCCATTTCTTTATAACTGCAGCAGCCGTCGTAAATGGAATTCGAAGTTCTTTTCCTATCTTCCTATAACTCTTTCCAGACTCGTGTGTAGCAATAACAGATCTCTTAAGATCTGTAGGCAGCTCTTTTCCACGATGATCCATTGCTTGCTAATGGCTGGTACATTCATCCGTCTTCCATAAAGATTCACAGAGAAAATTCTAGAATTCAGAATTGCCAACAGTCTCTAATGAATAAACAGCCAGCAACTGATAAACATTTTAAGTTCTTCGAGCCTAATGTGGACACAAAAAGTATTAAATAATTTTGTAAATAAATGAACGAAAACTTTTGCATTTTAACTTTTTTTATTTTCTTCAAATTCTTTGATGTTTTACATTATACGAATATATTGTAGTTGAACTAATTTTTTTATTTCTTAAATTTTTTCCAAACGAACCGATAAACTTTTCATAACTATCTTATACATGGTACAAAAGCTAAAAAGACAAATATAACCGAAATGTTTCTTTGTACGAATATTTATGAGCACCACTGTATATGGTGAACACACACACACACACATACACCATTTTAGTTATGTAACTACATACCTTAGACATATTCATTCTTTAATTAATTACCTAATACCAGATTACATAAATTATGGCTTAATTTATGTCTTGGAAAGAATATTCTTAAGGCTTTAAATTTGTATATAAAGTATGCATTTTTGTATAAAAGTATAGCTTCAATTTACACCCATAATTGATTTATATATAATACTAATACGATATATTTAATAATAATAATAATAATAACAATAATAATAATAATTTGTTATCTTTAACATATTATTCTCCCGCTTATTTTATTACCTCCTAAAGAAGTAAATTTAGGGTGTTTTTATTCTTGTTTTACCCTCACTGCATTTATCACTGTATTCTTGATGTATATTTTGGAAATGATTTGTCCCTCTGCGCTGCTTCCCTGCTGTTAGAAAGTTCTGGACTCTATCTTTCTCCGTCATCTTTATTTTCTGTCATTATTTCTGTCTTCTTTCTTCGTGTATATTTCCTTTTATTATTTTTTTTCATATTTTTTAAGTTCTAAGCTGAGGGCGTCAAGTTTTGCTCTTTTGTAATGTTCTCAATGGTTTATTCTATTTATCTTCATTTTTCAGTAACAAAAGAGCAGATTGCAAAAGTTACAAAACTATATTTGTTTTATTAATAAATATGCGGAGGAACAATCGTGCTAAGTAAAACCACATTGTTTACATTGCAAACCAGACTTTTTACTTTTTGTACAGCTCTCTCATAATAATATCTTTCGGTTGTGGATTTTTGGTTGTGGCTATCTCCTAATAAGTAACTGCTATCGCGGTCTCAATTTCCTTCCGTTTTCTGAAGCCATGTTGGTAGATAGAACATTGGTTTCCAGCCTCTTTTGTTGGAACGACCGGTAAATTTTAATTTTATCATGTTGCACACCGATCAGGCTAACACCCTTCTCCCACACTCCCCTCCCCCCCTAACCAAAATTAGTGACCGTCCATTATAATTTTGCATTTTAATTTTAACACTCTGAACAACAACCTCAAGTAAGTTCCGAAAAAATAAGAGCTTAAAGAATATAGAATGAAGTTTTTAGTGTTTGAAACACGTTAAAGGAAGTATTCATTATTTTAGATCTAAAGATTTTGCGGAGTGGCATCTTTCCTGCTGCAGACCGGAGTTTCAGAACCACCCGGTTTTGTTTTACATAGGTTTTTAATTTATTAATTTTAATTAATTTATTAATTTTAATGAAATTTATTAATTTTTAGTAATTGATTAATTTTTAGTAATTTATTAATTTTAATGAAATTTATTAATTTTAATTAATTTATTAATTTTAATGAAATTTATTAATTTCTAGTAATTTATTAATTTTTAGTAATCTATTAATTTTAATGAAATTTCTTAATTTTAATTAATTTTATTATTTTAATGAAATGTATTTATTTTAATTAATGTATTAATTTTAATTAATTTTATATTTTGAACAATAATTACACAAAATTTACAAAAAGTATTAATATATGAAGACTGGTACTTCCTTCGTTTTTCACACCTCATTTTCGATCCCATATTTTGGTTTGGTATTACAGTGTTGTTCTTTCATGTAGGTAGGAGGGGTCAGGGTGAACGCCCGCAAAACTGGCCCCCCCCTACATAAGGAGAGAGCCAAAATCAAAGTCTCCGAGGCTCATGATGCCAATTATTTTTTATATATAAATTTTGAAAATATTGTGTAGTATGTAAAATGTATAGCATAAACTTGTTTTTCTTTTGTCATATACGCTGCTATAGTAAATATATAGTAAATATATATATATACACAGGGTGGTGCAAAAGTCGCGCATCATAGGAATTTTCAGTGTTTATTATAATATATGTTTTTTTCTTTTAGGTAGAGAATGGCTGCGATGGCTGGGATGGCCCCTACCTAAAAGAAAAAAAAATAATATAGTCAACACTGAAAATTCCTATGATGTGCGACTTTTGCGCCACCCTCTATATACAGGGCGTCCCAAAAAAATGTATACACACTTTAACAGCTGATAGCTCAATTGATGTTTCTTTCTTTCCAAGTTAAACCCATTAGAATTAATAATGGCAGTCAGACTAAGCTTTGAACAAAGGAAATTCATTCTAAAATGCTACTGGAAGTGTGAAAACGCAGTTGAAGTGCAAAGACAGTTTAGGAGGGAGTTTCAAACAGATCCACCAACGCGACTTACCATCACTCGAATTAGAGATAAGTTTGAAGCCGATGGAACTGTTCAGAATGTCCACAAGAAGCGTTCCGGAAGACCACGGACATCGACAAGCCCCACAAAGCAAGAAAGAGTACTGGAAACGTATCACCAAAGTCCAAGAAAATCTGTGCGGCAAGCGAGTCGTGAGGTAGGAATTTCAGAATCGTCTGTCCAACGCATTTTGAAGCGCTGTCAATGGAAAAGTTACATTCCAAGATTAGTCCATGCTATTAATGAAGATGATCCGGACCGAAGAGTGGAGTATTGCGAGTGGTACTTGGCACGATGTGGATGTGGATTGGACGAAGGGGTTTCGTAGAATACCCTCCGCGTTCACCAGACCTCACACCACTAGACTTTTTTTATGGGGATACTTAAAAGACAAAGTCTACGCTATAAAACCTGCAACAGTCGCTGAATTGAGAGCAGCCATTGAACGAGAATGCACACAAATACCAAACGAAATGTTTCGTGATGTTTGCGATTCCATTGCTTCGCGTTATCAGCAGTGCCTGGACCAGAACGGACGTCAGTTTGAAAACAGGCGTTGACAAAACAATTAAATAATGTCTGTAGATTCTATTACATTTTGAAAATGAAATGTATTTTAATAAACACTGCCTTTATAATTATTTAAAGTGTGTATACATTTTTTTGGGACGCCCTGTATATTACTACTCAGTATTTTCCATAGATTTTTCTAAGACAAACTCTTTTTCAACATCTGTACATTTCGGTGTTTAAGAACATCACTTTCGTTTTGCCCTGGTTATTATAATAGACAATTTTATTATAATAGACAGTTTTATTATAATATAGTAATAGACAGTCAAACAGACAGTTTTACTATTGTTGTGATTTCATGTTTTTTTTAACTGCTGGACTCACAAACACCATATGCTTATCAACGTGTACTGCTGGTCCAAAATTTATCTTAAGGGATAACACTATCATTTGATAATGATAATGATATGGATAACGATAAGCTTTATTGGCGGGATATAAATCCCATAAAATAGTACAATATTCTTGAAGGTAATAAGCGGTAAGATAAAGCAAACAATAATACATTTAAAAAAAATACTTAACATTTAACGATGTTAAGCGAATTTGACAACTCGGAGTACAGAATGAACACTATATAACACTATAACAGTTATAACGGTTAAGAACGCTTGATACATGCGGACTAAAACATACAGTAAGCCCATTTTTCTATGACTGGAAGTTTTTAATATACTCGTATATATATATATATATATGAAAAATTATTTCACGAAAGTGACACGTGAAAAGTATTTATGATGAATAAAACCACGAAGGAAAAAAGAAACACAAAGGGGTGCTCAAGCGCTTTCGTCTAATGACATCCTCAGGAACACTGACATTAGACGAAAGCGCTTGAGCACCCCTTTGTGTTTCTTTTTTCCTTCGTGGTTTTATTCATCATATATATATATATATATATATATATTATATATATATAATAGGATTAACCTCGCTAATACGATCATGAGGTAATAGGGTGAATGCATAAATGCAGACAACACTACAGTATATAAGTTTTTATATTTATATTTATATATATATGAATTTCTACAACTTGGTGTATTATGTTATTAATATCTGTATCCTTTATAAGCTATACTAATACAGAGGAAACCTCTGTGTATATATACCTCTGAACTGTTTTTCGCAATGCCTTTGATGACTATTGTTGAGTGATTACATTTAAAGCCGAAGTGACTGAGGGATGGCCATGCATAAATGTAGTCTGTGTAACAAAAGCCCTTTTAAGAAATATTAAAAGTATGATAAATACACTTATAAAATACTAAAAATATACTAAAAAAATACTAAAAATATACAAAAAAATATTAAAAATATATTAAAAAAATACTAAAAATATACTGTAACTATGGCCAACATCAGGTGTACTTGATCAATGCTTCATCAAGAAAAAATGTTAATTTTTAAGTTCTTCACTGAGAAATTTAATTTCTGGTATTAACATGTTAATATATTCTAATTTACTAAAAAGTTTTGAAAGAAATTCGATAGTTTTACTTTAACTAGCACGAAATTTCATGCTAGTTAAAGAAGTTATTTTTTACTAAAATTATTTGTATTCAAATAAGGAACAGACTTTTTTAAACTTTCTCACAGTAATAAATTGGAAGATGGTACAGTAGATACCAATCGACCATAGAGGTACTCCAAGGGGGATGTTAGGCAGGAGGCAGGGAGTGCTGGAACTCCCGTTTCTCCTGTCACTGTCCTCCTTAGCTGATCTTTTTCTGTGTCTCATCCATCCTGTGAGCAGTCTAGCATGCTCTCAAACACACACTCCTCCCTCTTTTCTTCACTACACATGCACACATTTTACACACTGCACAAACTTTTCAAAATTAAAAAAAAATAGCATTGTGAACATCGGAGACCTTGATTTTGGCTCTCTTTCTTATAAAGGGGGTCATTTGGGGGGCACCTGCACTTGGACTCTCCTTTCTCCATAAAAAAAAAATTATGTTCACATTTACTGTTCAAATCATGGGTGGAAAATTTACAAAGGAATTGGGTAGTTTTATTTTACCCAAAACGTGGGTAAAATTAATGTTAAGGAATGCCTATAGCAATTTAAAAAATAATTATCATATTAGTAACTATTTGTTTACGTATTGAATAGTGAATTGATGAGGAATTCTAACAGTTTATACATTTTCATTTTTACATAAATATTGTAAAAATGAATGAATTCTGTAAATAACTTATTTTTTCTAAAATAATGTGTAAATATTCAATTCTGTAATTATATCATTGGAATTTTTTTACAGACTTATTTAATTAATATATTTAATAAGAAGAACATTTACACTTTTGAGATATACGGAGTTTTTAAAAATTCTACAGGGTGTTTATTTTATCAGTTAACTGAAAGAAACGTAAATAAACAAAACAAAATGAGATGTATGAGAGTTTCAGACATGTATGAAACTTTTTGATTATTTAACTTACTAATGAAACACGCCATAACAAATGTTGGAAGTGTTCACCGTCATGTTCAATGCGCAAGCGTGCACGCCAAAGCGTGTTGCTGGACCAGTCTGTAACACTTCTAACTGAATGTTGGTAATTATTTTGGTAATGTTTTGTTGCGGCGCCTCTTCCAGAGCGTGGGGATTGTTCGCATACGCCTGGTCTTTAATGTAGCTCCACAGGAAATAATCCGGTGATGATAAATCAAGTAAGCTTGGACGCCATAATCCCCTGGAAATTACGTGATCATCGTAAATAAATTCCAACTCTGCTATTGTCTGACGAGACGTGTGGCCTATTGTACCGTCGTTTTGGGAGGAGCCATTGTGGATTTCTTCTTCTGATAAACAGCTCAGAAACTCGTGTATGATGTCAATAACTCCCCTACGTAATCGTGTTGTGGGAGAAGATGGGTTCCACAATCCGACAACTCAAAATGGCAACCCACACTCCCACCTTCTTGAGGTGAGGGGGAATTTCAGGAGTGGTTTGTGAGGTAATGGAGTTATCTGTGGACCATATACGTATGCGTTGTGCATTCACATATCCGGTGAGGTAAAATCATGCATCAACCGAAAAAGACACAACATCTAAGATATCAGGTTGCTGTTCCACACTCTAAAGAAACTACTGAAAATACGCGAGCCGCCTTTCACTGTCTGTAGGCAGAGTTCCTGCACCATATGCACCTTATACAGTGCCTTAATACGAGAATCAAGTCTTTACTCCGTAAAGAGGTTTACAGGGTTTCGCTGTAAAGGAATACCCAGCTGATTTGGTTTGTTTCGAGGAGCTATGTTAGTTCGTCGAACGTTCCGGTATTGTCAATTAGTTAATTGTAAACCTCCGATCGTTTCACTGCTTTGGCACAACTCCCAATGCCATTCTTATTTGCTGTGACAGTTTGCAATGATTTCGTTGCATTATATTGAGCATACCGAACCTACGTTAACCTAAATCAACTTAATCTAACCCTAAAAACTTGTTAATAAAATGCCATATCGAGAAAAGGTCTTTAGAGCTCCCTATAACATACATATATATATATATATAATATATATATATATATATATATATACTCACTTTACCACGTTCAATATTCTTCTCTACTTAATACAGCGGAGTTAATTATATCTATCAAAGTATATACTCAATTGAAATATAGTAACTGACTATATACTCCAGTGACATACAGCAACCCAAAATTGTGTCAAAAGCTTTTTTTTTAGCCAGAATAAAGTAGTATCATGCCCCATTATGCATTGAAAAGTTAAACTGTTACTTATTAGACACCACTAATAGCAGTGATATATGTAAAAGTTTGCCTATCTTACCGTATCAACAACAAAACGGAAATTACGTCTATTTTGAGAGAATTAGTGTTTCATTTCATTTACTGATGAAACAATTCTTCACACTTGACTGAAAAAACATTCTTCAAATTCTGAAGGTGGCATAACTTTACTTTCGGTTTGTGATAAAGCACAATTTTGTGTCTAAAGTTTTCTACATTTTGGTTATGATGGATATACATTGACAAATACTTTATATCGTTGCCAATATTTCCTGATGTAGCGCATGCGCGAAGGAAATTTGCGTACGCGCTGTTAATGGATGCTTGATAACACAAATCTCTCTTTGTATGGTAGTTTGTGCTATCACGCATGCGTGAGTTAATTTAAGAAAAATGAATTGTATATAATTGCATTTTTGTTAACCATTTACCGAGTTATCGTCGAAGGAATTATTCCAACCAGATAAATCTCTCACAGTAAACCTAGGATAACCTAGGTCTAAGGCTGATCTAGCTTGGGCCTATCTTAGGAAGCAGCAAGTCAAGGTCTAGATCTAGGTTAAGTTATACTAAGCATGCACTTGGGACTAAGTGATACGTGACGATTCTACTCGAGTACTTCTCACTCAGTGTCACTCCCGTTCCCATTCGTGGCCTGCAAGTGAAAATGGACAAACTGAAATTCCAAATTTGTGAAAAAAAGTTTCTAGATTTCAGAAATAATGTCACTCCCATTCGCGAAATGAGAATGGCTAATACTTATTAACCTAAATGAACTTAACCTAACCTAAACTAACTCTAACCTAACTTAATCTAACCTAGCCTGGATCAAAGTAGGAAAGCCGTGGATGAGAATGAGAATGGCATGAAATTTGGGAATTGCTTCTTTTGAGATTCTAACTCCCAAATTTCCCGCTCTGGGCTCAGAATAAAATGGGAATCACATTGAGTGGGATAATACCTTCTACTTTATATTTCCTACGAGTTTCTATTTTTAGTTTTATATAATCATATGTTAATTTCTTCATAACATATGTCGAACTAATTTTTCAAACCCTTATTTACACTAAAATTATAGCTGGAAATCAACATTTTTTTAAAATATGAATACTTGCAAGCTCAGGACATATATATAACCTTGGTTAACCTTGGTTAACCTTGGTTTTTTCTTCCGACCGGATTGTTCATTCTGACGAAGGTCAAACTTACCAGCGTTTTAACCACTAGGCTACCCAGTAGGGTGGAGTGAAAAAACCATTTTCTAGAATTCAGTTTCGTAGGGGCACCCAAAAATTAGTCTGTGGTACCAATAAGAAATCTTTAAAATATTAGCTACCTGCGACATCAACTTCACCGGCCCCAAGGCGGTCAAAGATTTTGCCTTTCAGGTCCCCCATAAAATTCAGGAAAAATTAAAAGATTTAAGCGTATCTTCCGTTGTGTTTATGCTAGGAAGATCATTTTTGTTTCATTTGATTTGTCTATTTATATTCTTTAATTTTTCCCTTAAACATTTTTCCCATTCCTCACAAAAATTTGAAAATTTGGTATTTCATGAAAAATACTAACAAAAAATAGGAATTTTTATATCTTTCGTCGAGTTTTTCAACTTTAGTAGGTGTTTTAGCACCATTTTAAGGTTTACATTTGTTTAGATTTTCACAGATTTAAATTATTTCATAATTATAATTTACGGCTTGTTATTTATACTATATTACATTATAATTTATCTTTTTTTCAGATTATTTGATTGCTTTGATAAATTTTTATAATGAATCTGATTCGCTAAAAATATTTACAGTCACTAATATAGTCTAATTCTCTTCCGACGCACAAAGCAAAATTAGGCATGGCTTCCATGGCCGCGAATGAATCAGCAAACAGGAAGACAAGGAATACTCAACAGTTGAATCCAATCTTTGGACCACCAAAGGATCTCACTGATTTATTTACCTTCGTCCGAAGATATACTTCAGTGTTTCCTTTATGTTAGACAGGAAAGAATTAAGTCAGGAGAAGCTAATCCAAAAATTTATGATGTTGCTACAGTCATTGCCCAAAAAGTAAAGACTGTATGGGATCGTGCTTCTATTCCAACTAGCCATCATAAGACCATAACGCAGCGCATCCAAGGTTTGTAAGAAAAATATAAAAATGTCTTGAAACAATTCAAAGGGCGGAAAGACCAAGCATCCTATCAAACATTGCTTCGCAAATTTAAATTTGACTCAATGAAGCTCTTTGATATAGCTTCTTGTAAATGTGAAGACTTCTTGACATGTCGTTGTGAGAAAGACCGAAAAGTTCCTGTTCTGAAATGACCAACGAACGTCTCGAAAAATGATGATTGGATCCGTAGATAAAGAGGTCACCAAAAAGATGGGTAAAAAGAAAAAGATTACACAAAAGTATGAGGAATATACAGCACGGATCTCGAAAGGAATGAAAGAATTTGATACTGCTGCAACTGTTTCATCAAGTTCCAGCGAAACGGACGAAAGCAGTGAGCCGTTTAAACTCACGACAAAGCCATTAATTAATCCTGAACCTTCACAAATGAGAATGAGAATCTTCTTCTTGCAATGATTACTGATAACCGGCCAAACATTCGAAAATTGGCAATACGAAGGATCGAAGTAGCAAGATCTCAAGCTGAAAAAATGAAAAGCATTCGCTAGTTCAGTGTACTGAAGCTAAATTTCCATGCGCTTGACTACACTGATATTATATTTTGGACAGATAGTCCCATCAGGCTTGAGCCACCATTGACAAAACATTTGACCAAAGAGGCGTTGACATCATTGGCTGAGAACACTAGCGAAGAAAAATTACAACTCTTTCAATTCCCTTGTCATACACAAGCAGTAGAAAGGAGTATCAAACTTGTGATAGAAGCAGCAAGAGCAGTTTATGGAAGTGAGAGGAGAGATGGCTACGTTAAAACCAAAATTGCATCTGAAGCAATAATGAAATCATTTGAATGAAAATGAAAATGAAATGAAAATTTGAAACCAAGAGAGACTACAAAACTAAATAAGAAGCTTTCTAAATTATTGTGGTGGGTGGGTTAGGGTGGAACTCAAAGAGCAGCCACCTCCACGTCGTGAGTTCTGGGTAATTTAAGCCGAGATATGCATGGCTCGTATCTAGCTTAAATTTAGCGGAGAGCTGCTACAATAAACCAATATATTTAAAGCCATACAGCTATTTTATGAGCTTCTAAAAGAAAACTGAATCACTGAATGACGCTTAACATCAACCAATCAACGAAAGCAATAAAAACTCCTATTTTTTTGTTAGTATTTTTCATGAAATACCAAATTTTCCAAATTTCTGTGAGGAATGGGAAAAAAGTGCATAAGGGTAACGTTAAAGAACATAAAAAGACAAATCAACTGAAACAAAAATGATCTTCCTAGCATAAACACAACGAAAGATACGCTTAAATCTTTGAATTTTTCCTTAATTTTTGGGGGGACCTGAAAGGCAAAATCTTTGACCTCCTTGGAGTCGGTGAAGTTGATGTCGTAGGTAGCTAATATTTTACAAATTTCTTATTGGTACCATAGACTAACTTTTGGGTGCCCCCTACAAAACTGAATTCTGGAAAAAAATTTCACTCCACCCTACTACCCAGGGTACCCATTTATCTACCAACCAATTTTCTTTATTGGAAGGATGAACGGCTGGGTTTTGCTGCGCGCCGCCTGCCGTCACCGGGTCTCGATCCCAGGGCCGATAGATTCGTAGTCAGCGATACTAACCACTATACCAACGAGGCGTATCACCCCGCATATTCTATCACTCAGTAATTTGAATGCAGATAATTTATCTGCGTTAATGATAAGAAGAAAGTGGCCAAACCAGCAGTCTGATCATAAACATTATTGGTTAAAAATTATGTAAATTTTGGATGAAGGTCTACTGACTTTCGTCAGTATTTATTATTTATTTAAATGGACGAAAACAATTAGCAAAAAATGATGAATTACCTGTAGAAATTGTTGACATTCCGTCAGTGTGTAGAAAACTCGTATGGAAAGTTGTATCATACTTCAAAAAAAAAAAAAAAGGAAGCGACTGTGAACCCTGTGGCTGACAGAATAATTCCCTGAGAATTGACGAAGATGCACCTCTCTGTGAACACAGATTACGATATTAGGTCAAACTACCATATGTCCCACAAAAAAGTACACCCAACTTTAGATTGTACTAACTCCTCCAAAAATTGAGATATTTTGGATCTGTTTGTTTGATTTAATATAGCAAATTATTCTTTGTTAACGTTCAAATTTATTCATGTTTAAACGATTTAGTGTTTAAGCATCTGCTTTTAACTGAAGGGTACAACAAAATGGATTGCGCAAAATTGGTCAATGAAAAAATAATGTGTGTGCTATCGATGTAATGAAAAGACAAATACATGATAATAGATACTTTAACATAATTTAATAAGATACAAAGCAGATTTTTCTTTATTCCTTATTGCAAAAGTTATGCTTACTTTCGTTTTCTTTCAACATGACCGCCATTCCTATCGATACAAATATGGAGTCGAGCTCTCATCTTCCCCATCACTCTTTTGATAAGATCTGGATTGTCTTTTAACAAGTTGATTTCAGCTGTGATGCGAGTCCTCAAATCATCTAAATTGATAGGTTGTGATGCAAATACTCTATTTTTCAAATGACCCCATAAAAAGTAATCACACGGGGTCAAGTCAGGGCTGAATGCTGAATGTTCTCGTCTGTTCTTGCCGTCTTCGGATGGCCTGAACGTCCTTTGTTCAAATTGAGGACCATTCCTTCTTTGTATTTCCGAACATTCTTCAAAATTGTATGTTTAGTTGGAGAAGCTCTATCGGGAAATTGCAGTTCGAAGGTATTCTGAACTTGTTTTAAGCTTTTAGTTTGCAGATAAGTTGTGACCATGAGAACGCGCTGCCTTCGTGTAAACTGCATGATAAGGGTTTCAAAGTTATTTATAAATTTAGTAATTCAGATTCTTCATTTATATGTATGACTCGTATTTAAATACAAAAGTTCGAATTATTTAAAAAAAATATTTGCAATATCCTTCGACGTAAAAAGTAGCACATTGGTTAAAGCAAGAGGAGCTATCTGGCTGGGAGAAATGATCATTCCGCGCAACCCATTTTGCTGTACCCTTCAGTTAAAAGCAGATGCTTAAACACTAAATCGTTTAAACATGAATAAATTTGAACGTTAACAAAGAATAATTTGCTATATTAAATCAAACAAACAGATCCAAAATATCTCAATTTTTGGAGGAGTTAGTACAATCTAAAGTTGGATGTACTTTTTTGTGGGACATATGGTATATTAATCTGATGCAATTCAAAATTGATGTCACCATTAAAATATTTCATTATAACATAATGACTGTTTGTAGAGTTATCACTAATATTTGCTTTTATATAAAGTAATACAACATATAAATCAATATTGATACCCTTTATATGATATAGATAATTAGATACCCTTTATATGGTATACTGATACCCTTTATATGCTATATATACCCTTTATATGATATAGATAATTAAATACCCTTTATATGGTATACTGATACCCTTTATATGCTATATATACCGTTTATATGGTATAGATACCCTTTATATGCTACACTGATACCCTTTATATGACAACTAATTTAAACTTGAACAAATTTTTTTATATTAATTTCTACTCCTAAAAAAAATAAAGGACAAGATAGATTAAGATTAAAAACGGAGCTTTTTAAGACAAAATATCTCAACTTCATTGGTTTCGTTTAAATACTGTTTGAGCAATTACAGTATATGTCTCTATTCCAATTAATGTAATTTTTATGCATACGAGTAAAGAAAAGTTTACAAGGTTTTATCGCGTTTAACAAATTTCGATTCTTTTAACTTTAATTCCCTCCCGATCTGAAATAAATTTCTTTTGTCACAGATTCGTATGCAGTCATTACTTTTGACGAAACATACACAGCTGGATCAGAGAGTGGCATTTTTTTGTCTGACTGAAAGGGTATAACTGGTATTTGTGTAGGAATTCATTTTCTTGAAAAATATCATAACAACAATTCCTTGAAAACTGTCAATCTTTAATTCTTCACCTAACATTTGAAGGTTACAAATCTGAAAGGCGTCGAGCAAGGAGGGAAGAAAGCCCCAGTCTTTTCTACGTAAAATGAATGGCGTGAAGAGGAATGAAGTGGAATTGATTCTCTTTTGGCAAAGAAAGAATCGGCATTATTAATTTGAATTAAAACATTCGAAAATGGAAATTTGGTTTTATTTTTCCACGTATTTGAATTTAATACGAGATGACAAGTTATTTATAGCTTTTAAAGGAAGTCGCCAATTGGGGATTAAATTATCCGACCAAAATGAAAAACATTAGATAGACAGATAAATAGATAGATAGATAAATAGATCGTGATGTGAGGTGTTTTTTGGCAAAAATAAAAAAATACCACTTTTTTTTGTTGGTGGTTAAAAGCATTTATTTAAAATATAAACCTAAAAGTGGTTAAATAATGTAAAAAATCGTATTTTGGCATATCTTAGGAGCATAGTGACTCTTACTATTGAATATACAGGGTGTTCAAGAAATAATGGTGTCAAAATAATTTTTCATTCTTATTATTAATTTCTGTGTATCCAATATATGTGGTTGTTTATATTTCCAAACAGTCCACGTTTACAACACTTTCACAGGATGACTATCATTTGTCGCTACAATGCGTAGTCGATGCTCGAGCTCCATTACATCCATTACATCACACACAAAACAAAAAATTTCCCGCAACCTTCTGTAAATAGAAATATTATCTTCTATTGTCTCAAATCATTCTTCACAAAAATAAGTTTTTAAAGCCATTTCTTCTATTTAAAGAAGTTATGTATCGTTAAAAGAAGTTATTCTGTCATTCAACAAGAAGCTTTTTGATACGCAAAAGATGAAAAATTTACCCTAGAATGCACCTTCGAAAAGAAGCTATTTCATCTAAATTAAGTTTAATTAAGTCAGTTTCACTACTTTGTTTTAATTGCAAACGTTGATGAGAAGTTCATTTCACATAAGTACGAGGTTGCAAATGAAATTAAAACTTTCAATGTTGGATGCTCACCACTTTCCCTCGCTATTCAAAATGTCTTCTGATGGGAATAACGACTGGATGATCTTGTCAACAAAAGAAAGTTCACTCAATCTATCGTGTAGATTTCCTTCGAGTTCGTCAGTCTCTATCACCCTTTCACTGACCAGATTAAGTACCCACTTCGTTTCATGGGAAATAGTTCGGAGGCTGTTTTTGCAGTTCAAGTATGGTGCTTCATCATTTAGGGAAGTGAGATCGTCGCGAACACTTTTATGTCAAAAGGGTGTCACCGCTAGCAAAAAAGTTGAGGGCCTAGGGCCTAGGCCGGACATTAATTAATATGAAATCTTTTGCAATTTTTACACTCTCGCTTGATATTTTTCTTTGTTTTTAGAAAATTTAGCATTTATTTTATTGGCTATATAAGGTAAGAGAGGAGGGGCGACAAGCTTGACCTTCGTGAAGTGAGGAATCACCGCACTGAATGTTTGAAAGGTTGAAAGGTATGTATATATACTTACTATATTTTGGTTTGAAATAAAAAAGAAACTGAAGAAAGTTAAGCCATTGCTGGATCCTGTGGATTTAAGTTAATTAAGAGAAAGTTTATCTGCATGTTTAAAATATGCTTTATATCTTTTTCACAGTAATTTATTGAAGTTATATATTGATTTTTTATGTAAATGGATTTTCTGTTAGATACTGTAAAAAAAGAAAAAACAAAAAAGCAAGCAAAATCTGCCGGATTTTTTTGTAACACACACACACACACACACAATATATATATATATATATAATATATATATATATATATATATAATATATATATATATATATGTTGCATATATCACGCAAACTAAATATATGTAGAGAATACTGCATGGAAATTATGTTTTCAAAAGATGTAATTCCACTCTAAATCTTTTCTAACCTTCAGGTTACTTCCACATGTGCACCACCAATTACAGTGGATTTGAGCCAGCTGAGCACAACTTCAGTTGCAACACTAGACACTGTTTCTGTAGAAATTTCCTGAATAGCAGCGGTTATGCGTTTTTGTTATAATGTTATAATGTTATAATGTTTCAGACCAACAAAGACCCTAGGATCCACTCATGGCTGGTCTACCTAACTGTGTTCGTAATCGTGTATTGTGTATGTCCTCCGTGGTGGCGGAGGGGACCTACAATTTTACGTGGGTTCCGAACCACAAGAACATAAACTTATTTAAAACTGCCGGTAAATTGGCAACGACCAATTTTACGAAAACTAAATAATTATCAATTTAAAAATAATTAATTATCGGTTTAAAACTAAAGATAGAATCTCTCGGTCCAGAGGAGCAAGTCATAATAGACTACTATCCACAAATATGTTACACTCTATATCTATTTATAAAGGACATGCAAATATATCGGATCCAAAGAATCCAGTCAATTTCATTACGGTATCCATCAAGTCACGGTCCATATCGATAGCGGACCAAGTCAAAATTTACAATCATACATTACTACAATATTACACTTACGAGAAAAAGAGTAGGTGTGGCTGTAAAGACTGTACAGTAATGTAGAAATGTGTGGCACCCATTTTGGGTTTCCATTTAAAGGTGTTTGTGGGGCAAGTGAAGATCATGAGTTTTCAATACCTCACAGTACTATGGGGGCACCGCTCGGCAGAGGAATCTCTTTAAATGGGGTGTGTAAGGACAGAGAGTATCCCCTAACCCAAGACGCTGCCTCCCTATATCCCACAACACTTGTGTTGAGCTGTGGGATCTATCCCCAGAAAGCCTTAATTTTACTACCTTAACCTATACCCTTTCTATCAACATATGCGTCTAATCGATTTTTAAACATGTTTATAGACGTGCTACTAATTACTTCTACCGGCAAACTATTCCAGCTATTTACTATTCTATGCGTAAAAAAGTTTTTCGCAACTGCTGTCTCGAACCTTCTACTTGTCAACTTACACCCGTTATTCTAGTCCTATTATATTGAGATATTTCGAAAAAGCTATCTCTATCTACGTTATCGAACCCATTCATAATTTTGAAAACCTGGATTAGATCACCCTTAACCTCCTGGTCTCGAGTGTTGTCAATTTTAACTCCTAAAGCCTATCCTCGTACGACTTTGACCTAAGCGACGGAATCATCTTAGTTGCTCGTCTTTGAACTCTTGTTCTCTGTATACTCTCCTTTTAACGACTTTAGTGAGCATTCGTTGAATAATAAAGTGAGTCATGTCCAATTCCAAAGTTACACGTCGATCGATTTGGTCTGACATCAGAAAACGCTTTCTTGATCACTTACCATTTGAGCAGACCTCGGACGTCTACCGCGAGGTTTGTTCATGACCGAAACGGTTTCTAGAAATTTTTGATGTGTTACGTCTGGTTCTGGCGTTTTGGGAATGGTGAACATTGAAGTAACTTCAGA
Organism: Bathynomus jamesi; assembly: GCA_023014485.1. Classification (NCBI taxonomy): domain Eukaryota; kingdom Metazoa; phylum Arthropoda; class Malacostraca; order Isopoda; family Cirolanidae; genus Bathynomus; species Bathynomus jamesi. The sequence continues at coordinate 163,318 of JAJOZX010004409.1, read as the reverse complement.
ATTTGCGTTGTACGAGTGTTTCTAAGCCCATAGAGTATTCATCCAAATGGACATCTTTGTACCGCTCCCAAAGCAAGTATTCTCCTGTCATATTAAACAAGGCACTCAAGTTTTACGATTTAAAAAATAAATCCCTACTACTATTATTTTAAGAAACTGATTGAAGTTGCTCAGTTTCCGTTTTCTTCAAAGATATAAAAAACAAATTAGGCCTAGAGTTTTGAATCATCTGAATATTATAATAATAACAATGATAAGGACAGCATTCATCCTACCCAAGCAGAAGTATCTGTCTTAACATCCCCACTTATAAACGAAGATGGTCAACTGGGAGGGATTCAGGGAAGCTTTACAGCAATGGATGCAAAGAACTAAATTATAAATGAATAAATTAATAATTCTTTATTTATAATATAAATATAATAATTTTACAATTGCTGGGAAGATTAGGAAGATTAGGTAAATTAAATTTATACTCCCTGAGAAGAAGAGAGAGGTACACCACTATTTACACATGGGAAATAATAGAGAAACTAGTTCCTAATCTAAATTTGAACCGTATAACTATTCAAACAACAGTGGAAAATAGGAAAAGAAGTATGTGTCGTGTTCTCAAACTAAAGGCGAGATAGGAAACCTCATCATCACTGAAGGAAAATAGCTTTGTTGCCAGAGAGCCAACACTATTCCACCAGCTGTCCAGAGCACCTCGGAACACAAATGGTATCGACGAGTAGAAGTTTTCAAAGAAGATTAGACACTTGGCTCAGTACAATCCCAGAAGAACCGGGTGTCCCTGACTATGTGAAATGGAAAGCCCAAAAAAACCAATTCACTCCTTCACCAGGCCAACTCAAAATGTGGGGCAATAAACCTGACAACCGTCAAGTGAGAAATCACCACACGGAACACGTAAAGGAGTGAACGGTGTATATATATATATATATATATATATATATATATATATATATATATATATGATACACACAGACCGTGCATGGAACAAGGAACTCTTCTGGGATAATTAAATCCACTATAGTCCGAATAAGTAATGGTAAATGACAAATACCATAGTTTTTCTTTTTCATGATGCAGGCCCGACGTGGGCAACGGGTCTCTCGCAAAGAGGTCCCATAAATATAGCTTCCCTCACCAGCTATCTGCAAAGCAGACAGGATCCAGCTTTGGGACATGGATCTAGGGTTTAAAGCAGCCTAGCCCCACTACATTTACAACCTCAATATAAGTAAAAACTCGTTGCATTCACGTCGGATTGAATAAATCAAAGAAAAAGGGGTAACTATTATATTTTTAGCCAAAACCAAAACTTAAACCTCAACTGTCAGAATTGAGCGTCCACTTTTCAAGGCACATAACATGTCCGTTTCATGATGGGAATGAACTCAGAATGGTTCCCTGAGTTTTTTATGATACACACAGACCGTGCATGGAACAAGGAACTCTTCTGGGATAATTAAATCCACTATAGTCCGAATAAGTAATGGTAAATGACAAATACCATAGTTTTCTTTTTCATGATGCAGGCCCGACGTGGGCAACGGGTCTCTCGCAAAGAGGTCCCATAAATATAGCTTCCCATCATGAAACGGACATGTTATGTGCCTTGAAAAGTGGACGCTCAATTCTGACAGTTGAGGTTTAAGTTTTGGTTTTGGCTAAAAATATAATAGTTACCCCTTTTTCTTTGATTTATTCAATCCGACGTGAATGCAACGAGTCTTTTACTTATATTGAGGTTGTAAATGTAGTGGGGCTAGGCTGCTTTAAACCCTAGATCCATGTCCCAAAGCTGGATCCTGTCTGCTTTGCAGATAGCTGGTGAGGGAAGCTATATTTATGGGACCTCTTTGCGAGAGACCCGTTGCCCACGTCGGGCCTGCATCATGAAGAAGAAAAACTATGGTATTTGTCATTTACCATTACTTATTCGGACTATAGTGGATTTAATTATCCCAGAAGAGTTCCTTGTTCCATGCACGGTCTGTGTGTATCATAAAAAACTCAGGGAACCATTCTGAGTTCATTCCCATCATGAAACGGACATGTTATGTGCCTTGAAAAGTGGACGCTCAATTCTGCCAGTTGAGGTTTAAGTTTTGGTTTTGGCTAAAAATATAATAGTTACCCCTTTTTCTTTGATTTATTCAATCCGACGTGAATGCAACGAGTCTTTTACTTATATTGAGGTTGTAAATGTAGTGGGGCTAGGCTGCTTTAAACCCTAGATCCATGTCCCAAAGCTGGATCCTGTCTGCTTTGCAGATAGCTGGTGAGGGAAGCTATATTTATGGGACCACTTTGCGAGAGACCCGTTGCCCACGTCGGGCCTGCATCATGAAAAAGAAAAACTATGGTATTTGTCATTTACCATTACTTATTCGGACTATAGTGGATTTAATTATCCCAGAAGAGTTCCTTGTTCCATGCACGGTCTGTGTGTATCATAAAAAACTCAGGGAACCATTCTGAGTTAATTCCCATATATATATATATATATATATATATATATATATAACTGCAATGACCACGCAGTATATTAATGTATACTGTAGAAACGACGTAAGTATAGAGGAGCGTTCTCTTCCTCGTGTGCAGAACGCTCCTCTATACTTACGTCGTTTCTATATATATATATATATATATATATATATACTGTGTGTATATATATATATATGGGATTGAACTCAGAATGGTTCCCTCAGGTTTTTTCATGATACACACCAACCGTGCATGGAACAAGGAACTCTTCTGGGAAAATTGAATCCACTATAGTCCGAATAAGTAACGGTAAATGACAAACACTACAATTTTTTTCTTTTTCATGATGTTAGCCTGACGTGAGCAACGGGTCACTCGCAAAAAGGCCCCCAAAATGTAGCTTTCCTCACCAGCTATCTGCAAAGCAGATAGGATCCAGCTTTGGGACAGGATCTAGGAGTACAGCTACATCTAGCCTACTATATCCAGAACCTCAATATAAGCAAAAGACTCGTTGCATTCGCGTCGGATTGAATATATCAAAGAAACAAGGGGTAACCATTGTAGTTTTAGCTAAAAACCAAAACTTAAAACTCAACTGGCAAAATTGAGCGTCCACTTTTCAAGGTACATAACATGTCCGTTTGATGATGAGATTAAAAAAACCTCAGGGAACCATTCTGAGTTCAATCCCATCATGAACCGGACATGTTATGTGCCTTCAAAAGTGGACGCTCAATTTTGCCAGTTGAGGTTTAAGTTTTGGTTTTTGGCTAAATACAATAGTTACCCCTTTTTTTCTTTGATATATTCAATCCGACGCGAATGCAACGAGTCTTTTGCTTATATTGAGGTTCTGGATGTAGTAGGCTAGGTGAAGCTGTAACCGGTAGATCCTGTCCCAAAGCTGGATCCTATCTGCTTTGCAGATAGTTGGTGAGGGAAGCTATATTTTTGGGGCTTCTTTGCGAGTGACCCGTTGCCCACGTCGGGCTAACATTATGAAAAAGAAAAAACTATAGTGTTTGTAATTTAGCATTACTTATTCGGACTATAGTGGATTTAATTTTCCCATTTTCCCAGAAGAGTTCCTTGTTCGATGCACGGTCTGTGTGTATCATATACTATATATACACAGTGCTTTTTGTAAAAAAAAAAAGGTGCTGGTACTCATTAGGATATATATATATATATATATATATATATATATATATATATATATATATATATATATTAACATACATCATAACATTAACTTACTGTTTTATAGATAATTCCAAATTTTCATCAAGTTCTCATCTGCTTCAATATGTGGACTTCGTTCCTTGCTGTTCGTGTCAACTGCTGAGTGGCGCATAATAAATTGTATTGTGTACTAGCTCGTAGTTGTTTATTTTTAGATGCCTTACATTTGTTGTGTACGTAAAGTTTATCTACAATTGATTTCAATGCTTACCATATGACAACTATACTTGCCATGAAATAAAATAGGTATACAGTATAATTTTATACTACAGAATATTATAATACAATATCGCTTAAGTTTTAGAAAACTTAAAAATTTAATAAGAAAGATTCTAGATAATCTACGAATTAATTATTCAAAAAAGGTGCCGGTACGCCGTATCGGTGCATACTGCGTACCGTCACAAAAAAAAGCCCTGTATATATATATATATATATATATATATATATATATATATATCTGGCCCAAAAAAATCGATTTTTCAAATTTCAAAAGTTTTACCTAAAGCAATTGTTCCCCATGTTGAGAAAACCCCAAATATAAAATTTCGGCTAATTCAGAATATTTTGAGGGGGCGCACCGGCACTCGAAGTTTAACCGTAATGAGAATACACTGAATTCTCTGTTAGACGGAATAATTGGTGCAGAACCTTTATAAGAGAAATTTCCGGCTATCCGTAAACGGAAAAAACACCCCTTCCATCTTCCGAGCGACTAGCGACATCTTCCGAACCACATTGTTCATACGTGATAGACTCGCGGAAATATTATTAATTAATGGATATTATTATTAATTATATATTATTACTTACTTACTTACTTACTTACTTACTTACTTACTTTAGGTTACTTTAGGTGAGTTTGAACGACGGTTCAGGATCGACCTGCGGTCGACCCCTCTGCAGCATCCCGCCTCATTTTCGGGATTTGGTGAAGGAGGGAATTGCTGTCTGATCTCCTCCTGCCCTTGTAGCCAGCCACGCATGGCTGGTCAGGGACTTTGCACAGGAATGTGTCCAGCTGGTTCTTGAAGTTATTCAGGTCGGTGTGCTGGAGATTCCTCACTTCTTTTGGTAGGACATTGAAAAACTTTGGGCCTCGTATTCTGAGGGTATTTTCCATCCTCGTTTTCATGGTCCCTTGTCCCACCGCAGCTGGGACCGTATAAAATCTGCCTCTTCTCTCATTCCAGTTTGTTTCTATTTCATTTCTAAAGTTAGGGACAGAGCCCTCAAGTATTTTCCATATGTATATTATTGTGTACCGCTACCCCTTCTTTCGAGAGAGTTGAGTTCCAGGGATTGTAGTCGTTACCAGTAGCCTTCACCTTTTGTTTCTTCTATCTTAGACGTAAAAGTCCTTTGTATAGCTTCAATGTTCGTAATGTCTCGTTTTCTGTATGGGCTTGTGAGTACTGAGCAATACTCAATTGTTTTAAATTATTGGTAGGACTAGACTCTTCCATAAGTTGAGTATGATGTTTGCTTTTCTGCTGCGGAAGCTCCTCCAGATGATTCCCATTATTTTTCTAGCCATTGTAATTTTGATGTTATAGTGCTCTCTGAATTTTGCATCCGACGACATTATTACTCCAAAGATCCCTGATTTTTGGATTTGGTGTTATCTGTTTGCCTTGCAAAGTGTTGTACCCTTTTTTCTGTAGCTCCTTATTATTACCATATCTTAGAAGTTGGAATTTTTCTTCGTTGAACTTCATATTGCTGTCTTCTGCCAACTGGAATAATGTTTCAATGTCGTTTTGTAATTTTCGGTTGTCACCTTCCTTCAATATTTCTTTACATATCTTCGTGTCATCTGCGAAGCATGATACAGTACTGTCCTTAATAACTGCTCATAATATATATATATATATATATATATATATATATATATATATACTGTATATACCTTTGGTAACCTTTGGTTAGCTTCCGCCCGAATTGTTCATTCTGACGAAGGTCAAGCTTTTCACTCCACCTTAGACCTACAGTTTAACGTGGAATCCGAACCACGCCCCATCAGCAGCCCAGCATCTTAACCACTAGGCTACATAGTGTACCCATTTATCTACCAACCACTTTCTTTATTGTGTGGAAGGATGAACAGCTGTGTTTTGCTGCGCGCCGGCTGCCGTCGGGTCTCGAACCCGGGGCCGATGGTTTCATAGTTTAGCGACGCTAACCACTACACCACCGAGGCGCATCGTGTGTATATATATATATATATATATATGCAAAGAAATCACAAAGCAACACGTGATCTTTTTAATAAGCAAAGAACCACAGGGAAAAGGAAAAGGAAACACGAAGTCCGAGCGCTTTCGTGATATAGTCACATCTTCAGGGACAAGAGGAAATAGACAGAATTTACAAAAATAAATGAGTTAAATACACAAGCGTAAAAATTCCTCAATAGGCAACTCAATCTAAAAACAATAAAAGCAATCTAAAAATTATATAAAAGAAATTATACAATTAACATGTACACATAAAATGATAACAGTTATTAGAAATAGTATTTATTGCCTGTTCTAATTAAATGAATACTATTTCTCATAACTGTTATCATTTTATGTGTACATGTTAATTGTATAATTTCTTTTATATAGTTTTTATGTATTCGATAATTTAGTACCCTTTAGATTAAGTTATCTATGGGGAAGTTTTAGATTGCTTTTATTGTTTTTAGATTGAGTTGCCTGTTGGGGAATTTTTACGCTTGTGTACAGTATTTAATTAATTTATTTTGTAAATTCTGTCTATTTCTCTCTTGTCCCTGAATATGTGAATATATCACGAAAGCGCTCGGACTTAATGTTTCCTTTTCCTTTTCCCTGTGGTTCTTTGCTTATATATATATATATATATATATATATATAATATATAATTATATATATATATTATTAATTATTAATTAATTAATGGATACAGTCGGGAATGTTTCCCCCCAAAAATTCTGAAATCGAAATTAATTTTCCGTTTATTGGAGATTTCCGTCTAGGGGAGGTTTCGTCTAAAAGGGATCTACTATAATTTCCACAATTAATGATTATGTCAGTTTATAACCAGAGGTAAGGAAGAATGCGATTAAAGTTGTTTGTATGGTATGCTGGTTTGCTGGGAGTAATACTGCGGCTGTGCTGCTAACTGTGGTGCTGCGCTGCTGTGGAGACGGATGATAGGTGAAAAGGGGCGGGGTGGGTATGTGCGCGAGCAGCGACCAGTACTAACTGTCTCGCACCAGCACTCACTTCTGTTTCAGACAGCGCGTGCGTGGGTGGTGTTTCAGATAAAGCACTTGAGAATGGTGAGCTCAGCAGTCACACGGAAGGAAACACAAGTGTGGCTCCTCGGACAGCCAACTGCAGTAATTGGTGGACGAAAACTTCCTTCTAAGGGAGCTGTACTACGTCATCTTTCTCACCCCCCTTAAACCCAAGAAAACTCTCAAGGAGGCATCTAAAACTGTGTATTGTGAAGTGGTGAAGTTTTGGGAGATGGCCAGAATACCCACTATAGCTGAATACAATGCTCTTACAAAAGATAGAGAAAGAGTATAGCAATTACAGAGCACTTCAGATATCAAAATCCTGGCGTTCAAAGCTCCAACTGGAAAAGGAAATTTCGACATTGGCCATGCCAGTGCTTTGCAGATGATCTCCATCGATGAAGACAAACAATTTCTACAAGCTCAGCGAGAAAAGGGAAGGAGAGGCTACATGGACAAAGTGGACGAAAAGTTGACACAGCGGGAATCCTGGAAACGCCAGAGAGAAGAGAGTAAGCAGTTGGCAGAAAAAGAAGCAGAACGGAAGAAAATAGTTGCAGGTGTGCCTGAACTATTTGCTTCGTGTATCAGCAGTGTAGGGGTAAGGACATCTTATCGCCGGAGCTAGCAATGGCACTGGACCGGACCAAAATGACTGACCGCCAGGCCGTCTTCGTGCTGTCAGCTGCTGCTACTTCTCTGGGGCATGATTTGGACGAGCTCTCCATCAGTAGAAGCACATTACAGAGAAAGAGAATGGAAGCACGCAAGACGATCGCTAACAACATGAAGCAGTCTTTTGAGCCAGATACTCCCCTCACCGTCCATTGGGACGGGAAATTACTTCCAGACCTGACCGGGGATGACAATGTAGAGCGAATACCTATTCATGTGTCTGGGGGAGGGACATCGAAACTTCTGGCAGTACTCAACTCGCCTTAGGTAAAGGAGAACATATTGCAACGGCTGTAGTAGACTGCTTAGACGATTGGGAATTGCGATCGTGTACAGACGATGTGCTTTGATACCACTGCAAGCAATACTGGTCCTAAACTTGGAGCTTGTACACTCATCGAAAACAAGCTTAAAAGGCAGCTCCTTGGAATCGCGCGCCGCCACCACATCAATGAAATTGTCGTATCGTGTGTCTTCGACAAGTGCACTGTCACGGTACCATCTCTGGTCCCAACATCATACTCTTCAATCGATTTAACAAGAACTGGAAGTCGATAGACAAGGAGCGCTTTGAAACTGTAGAAGCCGAGATCCCAGGCAAGGATGAAATTATCGCTACCTGCAAGCGCAACCTCGCCGTCATTCAACCTCGTGCCGACTTTTGGGAGCTCCTTGAATTAATAATCATCTACCTGGACGATGTTCCTCCTCGTGGAGTCAGATTTCGCCAACCCGGAGCTCTACACCGTGCTAGATGGATGGCGCGAGTTATATACACTATGAAGATATCTTTTTCGTCCACAATTTCGAATGACCACACGAGAGCGAACCGGGCTGCAATGTTTTGCAATGTATGCAGTACGCCACAACGTACCTGCATGGTTTGTGGCCCCTCGCCGCATCCGCTCCTGCAAACGACTTCTCACTTCTCCAGCAGCTACTGGCATATGAGGACAATAAAATATCAGCGGAGGCATCTATAGCGCTCTCCCGCTATCTGTGCTATCTTAGTGAGGAACTTATTGCCTTCTCATTCTTTGACGAGAACACATCACTAGAAGTAAAGTGGGATATAGTACAGGCGTTGGATGTGGAAGGCTCTGAGAACCCACCCAAGCGGATAAACCTGGAACTTTCACTACCCGCTCTGCAGGAAAAAACGCTAACCAGCTTCGTCACTAGCTCTAAACGCAAGTTCTTTGAGAAATTATCACTTCCATCGGCTTTTCTCGAAATAGTCCGGAAGAATGGAAAGGCAGAGCCGACTACCAGACCGCTCGTAATTACGTAAAGTCAATGAATATGGTAAACGACAATGTTGAGAGGGCTGTAGCTCTGATTCAGAACTTCAACAGTCATCTGACGGAGAATGAAGATCAGGTTCAGTCCCTACACCAAGTCGTGGAGAGACATCGCCAGCAGTTCCTGTAGCAAAAATGTCAACTGTGAAACAGGGACTGCGATCTAGGCAATGAAAATCCAAGATTTGAAGATCAGAAACAGTGGAATATACCTATTGGGGAAACCACTATAAAAAAAATGCGCTGAGTGTAGCAACCTCCTGGGTGGTGTGGAAACGCTACAAACGATAATAATGAAGTTTGGACAGAAAAATATTCAAGTTATGAGCAAACTTATATTTGCTATACAGTACACGGTTATGACAATACTGTAATGGTGAAACTTTGACCCTCGTGTGGTACGTCCAAATATTTACAGATTGATCTAAAATTTAGCCAATATTTTTTCTTAACATGCTTAACGTTTTCAAAAAAACCATTACGATCTGGCCCGGTCTAATATATATATATTGTATATATCTCCTTAACGTCGTTTAAGTTCCGTGTTGGTCTTTCTTCACATGCAGGTCAAACTGGTGGTCCCGCCCGCCTCTAGGCCTGGCTTGGTGGAGGAGCGAGTTGCTCTCTTGCGCTCTCCACCGCACATAGCCATGTACACCAGACTCATCAGGTACAATCTTGATATATATAGAGGGTGTGTATAAAGTAACGCAAGTGAAGAGACCAATCCGATTTGAACTGGTTTAAACTAGTTTCTACTTGTTTTTAACTAGTGAAAACAGTTTCAACACCTCTTATGAACCTTACTATTTAGTATGCAATTGTTATAAAGTACATGTAATAAATATTACTTGTCCATGTTCACTCGCGTTGATAATTCAAATCGGATTTGTCTCTTCACTTGCGTTACTTTATACACACCCGGCATATATATATATATATATATATATATATATATATATATATATATATATATATATATATATATATATATTATATACTGTGTGTAATGTGTGTATATATATAGTATATACTGCGGCGTCCTGAGCCTCCCTGAGGTAACAAAACGTGCCCAATACAGTCTAATGCGAAGAATTAAAAACTCAGACAATCCAATTCTCCAAGCTATTCATCAGTCCTGCTTTATGTAAATTTGTTTAAAACCAAGTTGAAATCCCGATTAATAATGGCGTACTAACAAAAATCTAGGATTAATGTCCACTAATATTGTTTAATATTGTCCATTAATATTGTTTAATATGTAATACATGTTTTAACTATTAATAATACTTATTTACTTATTTATTTATTTATTATTATTAATTAATAACAACTAGCTGCTTATTTTTAATAAGAGCCCAGTAAAGCCTAAAGCTTAAGGGCCAAATTAAATAAAATAAATAGTCGAGCTTCACAATTATTCATGTCATTGTAAATTGAAAAAATTTATTTATTTTATTATTATTAATAAAGGTTATTCTATCTATATTCTATGTATCTATCTCTTGGTATGAAAGTGTTTGTCTATTGCTCCACTTAACTCCTGCATTAGCCATCCCATTACAGGTACTTTTTATTTTCATGAAACTGTTATTACTATTTTTATTATTTCTCGTCTCCTTACCTGTATCATTGCTATTTCTTTATTACCGTAGTCCTTTTTGTTTTTTAGCTTTTAATGAGTTGCATCGTTGATTACCTTGATGGATACTGTACCTTTTTTTTTTAGGTTGGGGGATCTGTCTCCAGCCAATTAACAGCATTATTGTCATTATCATCGTCTTTGCAGTCTTAGCAGTGGGTAGGTTTTTTATTATTATTATTATTATTATTATTATTTGTTTCAGTACGTGTCTTATTTTTATTTCTCTTTTAGTTATAATTTTTAGTTTGTTTGTTTTTAAATGTATTATTGTTTGATTTATCTTATTGTTTATTACCTTCAAGAATATTGTACTATGTTGTGGAATTTATATCCTGCCGATAAGGCTTATCATAATTATCATTATCATCATTATCATACTGTGTGTGTGTGTGTGTGTATATATATATATATATGGGATGAGTTTCACAATTAAACACGTGAATGAATGAATGATGTAAACCCACAAGGAAAAAGAAAAGTGATTCCAAGTCCTTTCGTGTATTCAGAAGTACACCTCGTCAGGGAATGACGTCATTCCTTGACGAGATGTACTTCTGAATACACGAAAGGACTTAGAATCATTTTTCTTTTCCCTTGTGATATTCTTACTATATATATATATATATATATATATTATATATATATATATATATATATATATATATATATATATATATGAAAAATTATTTCACGAAAGTGACACGTGAAAAGTATTTATGATGAATAAAACCACGAAGGAAAAAGAAACACAAAGGGGTGCTCAAGCGCTTTCGTCTAATGACATCCTCAGGAACACTGGAGTGAAAGGACAGATCAAGGCAATATATAGGTTACAAAAATAAACATACATACATACATATTCACATATATATATTATATATATATATATATATATATAATATATATATATATATATAGTAAGCATAGAAAAAAATTGTGGGAGGAGCCAACATTTATATGGTCACAGAAAAATAAAGAAATAAAAATAAATATAAATATAAATTGAGAAAAAATTAATTACAAAATAGTGCCTTAGTGATATATATGTCACAGCCTAAATAATCATAAAGAAATAAACAGGCAAATAAAAAAACCCCATAAATATACATACATACATATATATATATATATATATACATATATATACATATATATATATATATATATATAAAGACACTTTTAGCACTTTGGCCGACCTTCAATATAAATTCAAATGGCTTTTTTATGGAACAGGTCACAAAAGAATAAAGAAATAAAAATAAATATAAATATTGTAAGTGGAGTCTACCAATTCAAGCTCAAGAGGGAAGTTTTACAATCGATTTAATAGATGCTGCCAAATTGATATATATGTCACAAAAAAAAAAGAAATAAACCAAAAAAAAAAAAAAAAAAAAAAAAAAATTAATTATTAAAAAAATAAAAAATAAAAAATAATATAAATTGAAAGATAAATTTTAAGAGAGGCACACCAATTTATAAGGGAAAAATTACCACATATGCATATTATAGTCACAAACGAATAAAAAAGTACAAGTAAATATAAATTGGAAAACAAAATGATGCCTAGATGATATATAAAGAACAATAAAATATATATACAACATATATACGGTATATATACGAAATATAAACGCAATATATACATAATATATATATATATATATATATGCATAAGGGAAAAAAATTACCAAATTTGTTTTTATAATTATTGTCTTACGAAGATAACTTTCCTAAACGTTTCCGCAATAGCCTTTCACAATTAAAAAAAGATAGTGAGCTCCATATTACTAAAGCAGACAAGGCTAACACCTTAGTCATTATGGACAAAGTGGATTACATTGGAAAGATGAATGAGCTGCTTCAGGACCCCGCCACATACGTGAAACTTAGGAAGAACCCACAGGATGATGTCATCAAATCATTCAATAGTGGCTTGAAACGCATTCTCAAAGATCATAAGGATTTAATTCCCCTTTTTTTGTCCACTTCACCTGCTCTGCCTTATCTTTATGGTCTTATTAAAACCCACAAACCGGGTAACCCTATGCGCCCTATTATTAGCTCGGTGGGCTCTATTACCTATAAACTCTCCAAATGGCTTGTAATGTTTTGTCCCCCATTCTTGGAACTGTCTCTGATTCACACGTAAAAAATTCCATGGATCTCACTGAAAAATTGAATAATGTTCGCATTAATACCAACGATAGATTGATCAGTTTCGACGTTTGTTCATTGTTCACAAAAGTGCCGATTGATGATATGCTTGACTTTCTCGCCAGAGAATTACATAATTATGATTTACCATTACTGCACACACTGTTTTGGAGCTTATTAAGCTTTGTATCAAGGATTGTAAATTCACTTTCAATGGCGAGCATTATCAACAAGTTTTTGGGATGGCCATGGGCAACCCTTTGTCGCCCCTTCTCTCCAATATTTATATGGAGTTTTTTGAAATTACTTACATTCCGAGAATCCTGGGGGTTGGCATCCCTTGGTTGCGGTACGTCGACGATATTTTGTGTATCTGGCCCATGAATCGTGACCTGGATGACTTCCTCCTTCAGTTAAATGACCAAGTCCCCTCCATTAAATTTACTTTAGAAGTGGAACAAGACAACTCAATCCCGTTTTTGGATGTGCGTGTTCATAGGGATAGCCCGGGTTTTAAGTTTAGTATCT